>JAABNX020000042.1:18868313-18883328 GCA_015163995.2 Mormyrus lacerda
CCCCCCCCCCCCCCCCCCCCCCCCCCCCCCCCCCCCCCCCCCCCCACACCGGTCTCGCCGCCTCATGTGCTCCTCCAGGTGCCGTGTGTACGGCAGAGCAATGTTCATACAAGTACAGATACGTTTGGTTCTCGCAAATCCCATCCAGCGGGACAGTTATACAGATCAGACTGAAACTTTGTCGTCTGAGCACAGGGTCAGCTATTTATCCGACACCCCAGAGTAGTTTTGAGGGTTACGGGCCTCAGTTACCCCATTTCCACCAACACGTTGCCAGAGCCGGTGCCAAAAATTTTCCCAGTTAAAACTAGCTGTGCACGTTTCCACTGGAAAAAACTGGCTCTGGACCAGAACAACAGCTCCAGTACGGCACCACAGAAAAGCCGGTCTCAGAATTTAACAGCATGATGTCAGCGAAAGTCGCCTAAGCAGAGCTGCACGGCGCTCATCAGGACGCCAGGAGATGCTTTGCCTTCCTGTCAAGTATCCTGGCAGATTCGTGCCGCTTTAAGAGCCGTTGGAATGCCGCTACACTGAAACGCACATCGCCATCGTTTCTGTCGCAGCTGATCAATTCTCATTTTTTGGTTTCTTTTTCTCTTTTTAAATTTTCTGAGTATTATCCTTGGTCTAGACCGATTTAGTCAGAGACACGTACGCACACACAGATGTACACGCGCACAGTGATACACACTGACATTTATGAGGCTCAAACCAGCGTGAACATGATGTAAAATCAGCCTGGTGTGCGGTTTGACTTTTCTATATGAGAATAACATAAGAAAAAATCAGTTTGTGAAGATTTACATAGGATGACAGTAGGAGATGATAAGTTCTTAGGGAAATTTGATTTCTGCTCACATATAGCCCCTTATGGCGGGGCAAGAATTTGCCTCAGCATAAAATCCATGGTATAAAGTAAGTCTGGTTGACTATATGCAGCAGTGAGCAAAATGTTTCAACGGTGGCTCTCCTTCCAGCCCCCCCCCCCCCCCAGCACCTCAGGAAGTACTAGGAGCCTCAGAAGTTGTTTATGATGGTGTAATAAGGGTCTCATGAAGAAAATAAGTGAGAAGAATGTCCCCCCTTTGGCAGCCTTGAAGGACCCGGCTATGCAGACACATCTCATTCTCTTCTAACTGGCTCTTATCACGCTCATATTTATTTGCCTACCAAATGGCCTTTAAATCCAAAGTGCCACAACAACAATCTCCCCTGTGATTTACGAGAGATTAGAGGCAGATCAAAGGGCCGTTGTGCCCTATTCTGCCGTATATGAAATAAAAGATCCATTTTGAAAACAGACTCATCATATTCAGAGCTGACCTCCAGAGCTGGTCCATGTAACTGAAATCAGTCACCGGTGACAAGCCCTTTCCAGCTGGCGGCCCCAAGCAACATGTCCCTGAGGCCCCGTTCAAATCTGTCAGCCCGAAGGCACGGACACAGTTAAAACAGCCCCATGTGACACCAGGTCTGCTGATGTTTTTGCTGAGCTTGTGTCAGATTCCATATTGTTTGTAATGATGTGAAAACAGACATTAGTTAAAAAGAAACCTGTTTGGGGGAAATGAGGGACCAGGATCCAGAAGAGGACGCCGGGCGGAGCGTATTGGGAGGAAGTGAGGGACCCGGATCCAGAAGAGGACGCCGGGCGGAGCGTATTGGGGGGAAGTGAGGGACCCGGATCCAGAAGAGGACGCCGGGCGGAGCGTATTGGGGGGAAGTGAGGGACCCGGATCCAGAAGAGGACGCCGGGCAGAGCGTATTGGGGGGAAATGAGGGACCCGTTCCCTGAACAGTTGAATAGTTTCACTCTGGAATTGCGATGCTCCAAAGCCCCAAAAGGTCACCCTGATCTCCACCCAAGGGGAAGACGCCAGGGATGGAATCTGAAACTTGATGTGTTCAGTCCATGGTCAACATCTTCAAAGCAAAATGAAACTGGAGAACATTCTAGACATAGTAGGTGATTGACTTGTTAGCAGAGTGTTAGAAGATGTTTACAGTGTAGAATCTGAGCCCTGCAGACTGCAAAAGGAGGAGACAGCGTTTGATATGTGGAAACTGTTTGATAACGCCAAGGTGTTTCTTTGGTAAAGGGAACCCAACGGAAAGAACACATGAGAACATGGGGCCAGGATGAAAGCCAGAGCAGGATGCAGGAACAGCTACAGCTCCATCAAGCCATCTTAAGGTATGGGTGGCTGAGTTGGGAAGGCAAGAAAGGGGCATCATCACTGAAAGTTTCAGTCTAATCTGAGGGAGTACTGCACTGCTAACACCGTGATCTGCTAGAGTACTACTGCGAACACCGTGATATGCTAGAGTACTACTGCACTGCTAACACCGTGATATGCTAGAGTACTACTGCACTGCTAACACTGTGATCTACTAGAGTACTACTGCAAACACCGTGATATGCTAGAGTACTACTGCACTGCTAACACTGTGATCTACTAGAGTACTACTGCAAACACCGTGATCTGCAAGAGTACTACTGCACCGCTAACACTGTGATCTGTTAGATTACTACTGTACTGCTAACACTGAGTGATCTGCTCTAGTACTACTGTACTGCTAACACCGTGATATGCTAGAATACTATTGTACTGCTAACACTGTGATCTGCTAGAGTACTACTCTTCTGCTAACACTGCTAGAGTACCTCTGTACTACTAACACTGACAGAGTTCTGGAAAAGTACTGCTGAACTGCTAACACTCTAATTCACTACAGTTATACTATGCTACTAACACTGACTGTGACCTGCTAGAGTACTACTATATTGCTAAGACTAACTGTGATTGCCACCAACACTAAATTAATCTTCTGGGCTAATTCCCTGCAATATTACTAATATACTGCTAATATTCTACTGCTATATTGCTAACACTGATTACAATCTGCTGGGTTCATTCCCCAAAGAGAAGCTGAGACGGATAATCATATGTAAAATTCTGTGCAGAATGCACTGCAGCTTACAGTAGTGTCGGCAAGTCACGCCCCCACCGGCACCACCACACTCATAGCGGTCATACCGGTTGGCGGACACGTCCCCCGGCCCGGCAGCAGATAGCCATTATGCAGACACATCCTGTGGTCCAGTGGCAGATCGCCGGTATGCAGAAACGCCACGGCTGCTCTGGGAAAGTCCTGACCCTGCTCCTCTGACATTGATTCACATGCAAAGCCTCAGCTAGCCTACACCCCTCCACGCTCCCTGGACGTGCATAGTGTTGCCCTGAGTCTGCTGCTTTGAATACTTGTCTTATTATGTTCTTGCTCTGTTTGGAAGAGGTTTTGTAGCTCGTGCCCCCGTACTGCTTACACTCATTCCTGGATATTCGGTGGATGCTCAGCTTAGCCGACTTAGGCCTAATCAAATTCTTGACAGCTGTATGTGTGTGATGTGCTGTTTACCTCACTTGTGCATTGCTTTGAATAAAAGCATCTGGAAAAAAAATTAAGTAAATATAATGTAAGTAAAGTGTCTGGCTTTACTATCACAACTAAGCCATTAAATGTTTATAGCCGTGTCTTTCATTGTTATTATGATACCATCCATCCATCCATCTGTTCATCTTCTGCAACCGATTCTCCAATTCAAGCCTATTCTGGAGGCTATGGGCACAAGGCAGGGAACAACCCAGGATGGGGCACCAACCCATCACAGGGCACCCTCACATACCAGTCTATAATTGATAATAACATAATTAATGTTGTTCTGAATGTTGATCAATTTTACATACTGTAAGATCTTCTTTTAAAGAGGAAGGCATTTCTGCCTGTAAGCTTCTCTGGCTATATGCTATAATCTCTTTCAACACGGTTTAAAGGCCCTCAACACAAGGTCAAACACATCTGTGATATTCACACTCCCGGCGGCGGAGTAGCAAGTGCGATTTTCCCAATGGAGCTTAGCTCAAACGGCTACACCTCCCATGCCTGCGTTCAGTGAGCACGTAGTCGCGGAGAGACATTAAACGGGGTCTGAGCCCGACTTCTGTGCCATAGACATGTGCGCGCTGGCTGCCTCAGCAGCACCATTCCATGCCGGCTTGTCACCCCCGTTTAGCGGCGACATTACATCACCACACAGACGAGGCTGCATCCTAAATCACGGTGGTCATGAACAGTTCTGCTTCTCAGCGATCGGGGATAAGCAGCGATCTGGCTCCATGCTGACAATGTCAGCCACAGACGTGCTGTTAATGGTGACGCGCCTGGGGGGCTGTTTCATGTCTTTAATAGGGAGCTAATGGCACCTTGCCTCAGCCTGAGATTGGCTCTTGATAAACAGTCCCTACCACAGAGAGACCCCCGATTCACTCAGTGTCTGCGCTGTGCATTATTAATAGGCAATCAATCACCCCATTGTGAGAGTATTAATAACCGTAAGCCCCCGACTTGCCATGTGCCCGGGCTTCCACGCCCGGCATTACCCCCTACCTACCCTGTCACACTCTTCCAGCTCTATATTATCCATGTTGATAATGACATTCCAGGTTGCTCGCGCGAGTTTTACTTACACAAAAATGTTCTGAGCACAAAATGAAAAATGAATGGTTCAGAGAGAAGGAGGAGGTGAGTTCAAGCAACTAGAGGAGGCAGGAACCAAGACATCTGATTGGTTGGACCCACCTCCTCTATAATCTAATTGGTTATCTCATTTTTCGTTCTGCGCTCAGAAGATGTTTGTGCAAGTAAAACTCCCATGAGTTTCCAGGGTTAGGGTTTCCTTTAAAGAGCCAACAGCCTCCCACACCTGAGACTGAACCTCTAGGACGAAACCACCAGCAGCGCATTATAAGGTGGGATACCCCCCCCCCCCCCCACTGTCATGCATGCTTCAGGCAGGGGTCCTAAAAATTTATGTTTTGTGGGAGGATAATTTTCCAGAGTGCTGTCTCATGTAGATAATACAGGGTACGGCATGCACACAAATAATTCATGCATTTGTTGAGGCCGGGGAGGACGGGCGGCAAACCACAGCTTGCAAGTCATTAGCAGTACAGATAGCAGCAGTGCCCCCCTGTGGCCAAAAAGCACAGTGCAGTCTCATCACAGGTCCATGAAAAAGGTTGCAGTCATAAAAGCTTTTTTTAACTGCCCTTGCAGCTACACCTTACTAATTTTAATTATTACCAATGCGCTTGTTAACCCTCAGCCCCTGAGTTATAGCGCAACCTGTCTGTGCCGTTCTGACCTGACTTTGCTGGGAGGTATTTTCAGACTCGATTGTAAAACACTGGGAGTAAACAGAAAGCCGTTCCTTAAGACACGCGAAAGCTGCTGCAGAAAGGAACGGCACCATTAAACACACAAAACGCATTTGAGGCAGATCACCTCTAATTTCCCTTGAAATTTAAATCCCCCCCGTCACACACCTGATTCTACTACGGTTTCTTCCACTTTGAGCTAAGGGGGTGTCAGTGATTGTTTATTTTACAGTTCATGTCAGAGATTAATTCCTGTTAACTCCTGTGGTGCTCCCCGACTGCGAGTGCATGAAGGGGCGGGAGATCTGAGTCAATGTGTGAGGCTGTCTAAGTCAGACTGAGGCCCTGTTATAGCAGAGCACAGTCCTACGGGGGGGAAGCGCTATATAGCAGGGAGTGCTTTCAAACTGCCTGCTGATCCTTTCAAACTGCCTGCTGATCCTTTCAAACAGCCTGCTGATCCTTGGTGGCTGTGCTTCTGAGTGCTCTGTACAGGAGTGAAACCTGTCATCTGAATGTTGATGTGAGAGAGACAGGGACGGGTGAATATAGCCATCGGGTCAGCTGACCATCTCACTTGAGCACATGATCCTGACCCGTTCATTATCCGTTCCCCCCAAATCCGTCAAGCCCCTTTTGCACCCCGTACTATTTACTGTCCTGCCTGGAATGATCCGTATGTGCCTGGTTTGCTGACACAACAACGCAGCACACTGCAGGGTGCAATATATTTCGTATTAAGCGGTGACAACACAGACAGCCTGCTTTGGTGCCAGATGCCAGCGGAGTTCGGTTCGAAGGTCAAGCGGGCTGTGCGGGCGGCACATCAGCGGGGAGATAAGCGGCGGGTACAGCCTTCAGAGTCCACCCCGCTCTTACACTTGCATCAGTGCCATTATCTCGCTGATAGGAAGCAGCTTACAATGTCAGACCTTTGGCTCCTCACACTCAGAAGCTCAAGAGAGATGACCTCTGTGGCCCTTTCCACAGGATTCTTTGCCAACCGTGGCAAAAATGACAAAAGCTTAATGTTCCCTGGCATCTTTCCCTTGGGTGGAGATCAGGGTGACTTTTTGGGGCTTTGGAGCATCGCAGCAGAATCGTTCTGTCCAAATCGGCCCTCTGAGGACTGGGACGGGGGTGGAATGGGGTGGCCCTGGGGTGATCTGGCCCCCACCCGGCCTGTCCCAAAGCAGGAAGCCCAACCTGTGAAACACAGTCACACTTGGCACATGCGTTTTTAACAACTAATGATTCTAAGGTGCATGAGAAACACCACTAACACACCTCAGCACTCCTCAGCAACCCTGCTGGATGCAGATAATAATGAGTCTTCATTATTCATCCGAAGTGTCAGCGGCCAGCTGTGCAAAAGTATGGGCCGGCCAGCAGCCCTCATGGTCAAGTGACCTGGCCGGGTGGATCCCCAGGGTCACAGTGACGGCACTGGTGAGCCCGGGGTCCTTCGCCACTGCGGATTCTACAGCCATGGCACACAGGACCCCCGTCAGGGGCGCGCGATTCAAAGGGGCCCTTGGAAAGATTTGTCTGCATGCTGCTGACAACTTTAACACCTCTTTAAACTCAGACGCCCCCTGCGGGTCACTGCGGCGCTGAGGTCTGATTGATAGTGCCAGACTCTTTCTCAGCCGGAGTTTAAACAAGGCGAGCCGTCCTGGTTTCCTGAAGGCCCCCCTGTTCTCAAACCCACCACCACTCCTCTCCACCTTCTGACCGCGCCGTAATTAATATTTCATCCTGTGCCGTGGCGGGGATGGCTGCCCCCTGCCCCGCCCGGATGCCCTCGGCCATAAACGGCCTTATCGGCCGGCCTCTGCACCCTGGCACTCACTAATGGACGAGAGAGCGCATATAAAAGGAACAGCAAGGACTGCAGCTTTCCTCCGCCACTCTCCACCGTCTCCAAGCCGACACACAGGACTCCCACCATCACACAAACATGCCTGCAGATTACAACGGAAAATGGGAGATGGTTCGCAACGAGAACTTCGAGGACTACATGAAGGCTCTGGGTGAGAGACGTCCCCGGTCACTGATCTACAGTAGAACATTCCGCCACCGCGTCACTTAGTTCTGTCATCGCTGCATGACTTTCTGCACACAAATCCATCCCACTCATTACTGCTGTCCCGGGACAATTAAGGATTTAGCCTCCTCTGCAGTTTTAACCCTCCGTGAAACATTAGGTCCGGCTCACGTTGTGTTAATGCAAAGCCAACCCGTTTGGCGGCTTCACCCCCGACGTCGATTACAATCCGAGGCCTTTCATTATTCAGCTGTTTATCTGCAATTCATATTGTCTCTTCCCCGCAGCTGCACCTTAAAGTTTCATTTTGGTACCTTGATTCCCTGGGGGAGACTGTAAATTACACCAATGTGGAGGTGGAACAAAACATCATTTGAAAGGCTAAATAAAGAGGTCATGAAAATGTAAAATGAATTGAATTTTTATTTCTGGGAAATGTGGCATGAATGTCACTGCACTTTTGAGCTGATTGTTATTGTGTCATGAAAATATTCATCCTCCAAAACAGCTTAAAAACCTGGATGCCAAAGCAGTCCTGTAAGATCACAAGAAATAATCAGTGTGGCAAGGCTGCCATCTGCATTATTTGTGGTGATAAACTGAGGTACTTCTTCCCGCATTTTTCCTGCAGACATCGACTTTGCCACCCGAAAGATCGCGCAACACCTGAGTCAAACCAAGGTGTTTGTTCAGGATGGCGATAAGTTTGAGACCAAGACTCTGAGCACTTTCCGCAACTACGACCTGAACTTCACGGTGGGGGTGGAGTTTGAGGAGCACACCAAGGGCTTGGACAACAGGGTGGTCAAGGTGGGACATCCCCCCGCCCCCCAAAGCCTCCAGCTGGAACCCTGTCTCGGTTCTCACTCTGCTGGACGTTCTTAAGCTTTCTTTACCCTGTTCTCTAGAGATCCCTCTTTTCTCCATCCAGCCTTTATGCCGTAATATCTTGAGCGATCAGTTACTCAGCCACAGGCTGTGCTCACTGCTGGGGACACTGGGAGTGGGCCTGGACACACCTTCGACCAGACGCCTTTTAGACCTCTCCATCCATCGGGGGGGAGAAGCTTGACTCTCTTTAAGCGATGCCCGTTGTGAGTAAACCGCTGTGTTTGTTTCAGACCCTGGTGACCTGGGATGGAGACAAGCTGGTGTGTACTCAGAAGGGCGAGAAGGCCAGCCGGGGATGGAAACACTGGATAGAGGGGGACCTGCTGCACTTAGTAAGTATTCTACTGGGAACATAGACCTTCCCTCTGCTGGAGAGAGTTGGAACTGCAGACAGTTTTCTGTAACTTCTCTCCTGTAGTACAAGTTACACTGAATTAATTGACTTCTTTTACATTTCAGGAGCTAACATGTGAAGACAAAATTTGTCATCAGGTGTTCAAGAAAAAATAAAGAGTGTGATTATTATGCTTATTTTATTGTTATGTTTACACATTCATCTATTCATTCATTCACCTTCCAACCGCTGAGGAGGATCACAAGAGGCAGCCTATCCTAGAGGGAGTCTATCCCAGGCAGCACTGGACGGAATGTTTACATGTATGTAAAGTGATTAAATGGCATTTTGGCATTTTATATTAAAAAATGACACGTTGTGTGGTGTGAGTGTGATATTCATTGTGTGTGAAGGTATGGGGAGGACTTAATTGCTCAAGGCTAAACGAACCACGCAGCCCAGGGATGAGAAAGTGGAATAGCGAGGCGAGTGGAAATAGGTCTAAAAAACAGTGGTGAGGAATAAAAGGACATATAGGGGAAGTAAAATGGGCACTGGATTAGGACAGGCTGGAACATCGAAGTGTGGGAGTGGGGTCCAAAAGGAGTAAGTCGTAATTAGAATGACCGATAATAAGATACAAGTAAACGTGTCACATGACTTTACCCCTGCACCCCACCACACAAACACACACACACCAATGTTGTTAATAGATTTTTGCAAACCTGATTATGGGCGAGATTATAATGAACGTCACTAGCTGAGCATGAAACTGAGCGATGTCGGTAGACAGCGATTGTTAACGCAGAAGTTTGCTGAAAGGAAAGGGGTGGGGCTAGAAGCGTGCCACGTCACACGGGAAAAGCATGAGGAACGAGGCTGTCCCCGTAATGGGGAGGGGGGGCAGATCCTCGGCCGTGAGTGTGACTGTGAGTTTGAGGGCGTGCTGTATTCACATCTGTCTATTAAATATATATCCATCCATACATCGTAGTCTTTTATACAGACCAGGGTCTTGGAGGGACCTGGAACGGAAGGCCCAGCATATAACACAGGGCTGCCAACTCATACATCTGGCGTGACACTCACGCTTTCAGAGTCTCATTCTCACACGATAAGTCTTACAATAAATCTACATTATTCCATTATAAAGGTAAAGTTAACATCATGAGATGCGGACTACAAGGTAATAAAATTGTTACATAGATGTAAATGTTTGTGCATGCGTGTGCAGACTTGTAGCGAATTGAAAATCTCACGCCAGCCAGCTGACCTAAGCTTACAACCCTGATAACAATGAAAATTAAAACCTTTATGACGTAATAAACGATTGGGTTATTGATACGGAAACGTACTACAATAATTCAAATGACAGAATGATTACCACGGAGACCTTAATTACACTTTCCAGTGGAAGAATCACACCGAAGCTTAATAAAGGAAAGTGCAATTACATAGTTCGGAGTCCTTGAAGAAACAAATGATCTGTTAGTATGAATTGCTTTAGTCAGCTCTAGCACTGAAAAAAAATGACTTCTATGAATCACTTCAGATTCAGATGTCGAACCAACAATTCCGTACATGTACTGGGGTGAAAGCAACATGTTTTAATCTACTTTCTATCAACCCTTTATGCCCATGTAATAAATACTATGATTTGGTTTTCGTAGTTTTTTCAGTCAGTTGTGGTATTCTACGCGGAAGATTACGGTACAAACTCGTTGATCACTTTTTGACGCAACCCGTTCATTCTTCGGGTTATTACGGTAAGCAGAAATCTCGTAAGATCTCGTACTCCAACCGTAAATCTCGCGATAAACAGAAAGCTCCACGTCTACTGTAGCGACGCAGGCTTACCAGCGGACTGAGAGACTGCGGGACCCGGATACAGTGAAGTCGACGGCCGGTGCCTGAAACCATGGTAAGTCGATGTAAATGTGTGTTTTATGCGCCATGGGCTTGTGGACCTGCTGTCGGGTCGCTTTAATCGTGAAGCTTGTGGTGTTCGAACAGGGCGACCGTGACACAGAGCAGGGTAGCTTGTTGTGATTCCGCCCAGGCCCGGCGATCCTTCCGTGCATCGCCGACGTTTTGACTTATAATCTCTACGTACATTATATCTGTATGTAATACGTTATATGTATGTCTGCCGTTCTTTATACTGTTTTCAAAACTGTGGCCGTTAACTATTGGTAAACGAGATGTTATTTTCAGCCTCAGTTTGGTGTATTTGCCTTACAGCTGCGTGGCACAGCTAATTAGAAAAATTACAGTTAAAGTACAATTACATGATGGTAATATGTTTCAGATCTAACTTTGCCTGTTTGTCCTCCGTATGTAACATCTGCTCCTACCGAACAAGACCCGTTACTTTTTGACATGTTTAAATATTTCTCTGGTATTATGTAGTTAAATAGTTGTTCAATTGTATAATGTGTAAAATCCATATATACAGTATTGTGCAAAAGTATGTCAAAGAAAATTATCTTTAGATGATCCTTATATTGGTGTAAACCTATGCTATTATGCCTGTCAGTGTCTTAGCTGAGCCATTACAAAAATGCCAAAAATCACCCCATCATTTGCAGCAACCATATGCAATACACCAGGGCTGGGGAACCTGTTACATGGTGCACCGGCGTGGGTGTGGGTTTTTGGGATGACCTCTCAATCAGCCAGTAATAAGAGTGGTTCTCATCTCCAATCCCGGGGACCCACACTTATTGGCCGATTGAAAGGTCACCCCAAAAACCCACACCCACACTGGCCCTGCATGGGAAACGTTCCTCACCTCTGCAATACACCCATGTTTGTTTGATTCAACCACTAACACACCTCCTATATCTAATCAATATGTCATCGACTTTTTTAACCTACTAAATCAATTAATTAAGTGAGCTGGTGGTGAAATATAATACATGCTTAGAATGTTTGGGGAGGTTTGGAAACTGAAGCGATGTTCATCTAGCCATCCAACTAGATATTAGTAACTTTTCAGAGAACAGAAGAAATTTTTACTAGTTTTTATTGTGTTACTTCTAATTTTCACATGTTCTGATGTTAAATTGTGCTGAGCCGATGTGCACTTAATACCCGAATAAACAGCTTTAACCATGTCTTTTGACTTCTTGATACGTTTGCATAGTGTCATCTGGATTTAATTTGTTTATGATAACCTTTCTCCTGTCTGATACCTGTTCATGCCTATGTTACTGGCGGGGATCCTCAGGATCCAGAACCAGTCCCCTGTTTAACACTAGCAGGGTGCCAGGTACCTGTTAAGAATGGATAACTCTCGTCTCCTGTCACTGCCGCCCTTCAGCCTCTCAGACTAGACATCAAGCGGAAGCTGACCGCCCGCTCGGACCGCGTGAAGAGTGTGGACCTCCACCCCACCGAGCCATGGATGCTGGCCAGCCTGTACAACGGCAGCGTCTGCGTCTGGAACCATGAGACACAGGTAAGGGTCACCGTTGCTGGTCGCTAGTGACCCCCTGGGAGGGGGCATCTGACCTGGAACTGCCATTATTCAGTCGCTCCCCTCTCCGATCCCTAGACCCTTGTGAAGACCTTCGAGGTGTGTGACCTGCCGGTCAGGGCCGCCAAGTTCGTCGCGAGGAAGAACTGGGTCATCACGGGGGCGGTGAGTGCCGTCGCGGTGCTGTCTGGGCACCCGGTGCGGCCGTGGCCCCTTGCTCATTCCCCACCCCGACGCTCTCTCGCCCCCTGCAGGACGACATGCAGATCCGCGTGTTCAACTACAACACCCTGGAGCGCGTGCACATGTTCGAGGCACACTCGGACTACATCCGCTGCATTGCTGTGCACCCCACGCAGCCCTTTATCCTGACCAGCAGCGGTGAGGACAGCCGGCGCTCTCCCGCTCACATCACATGCATATTCCGGTTTTCGCCAGTAACAGCATCTGTGTGTGTCTCTGTCCGGATAAAGATGACATGCTCATCAAGCTGTGGGACTGGGATAAGAAGTGGTCCTGCAGTCAGGTGTTCGAGGGCCACACCCATTACGTGATGCAGATCGTCATCAACCCCAAGGACAACAACCAGTTTGCCAGCGCCTCTCTCGACAGGACCATCAAGGTAAGATGCCTGGGATGGCTGGGCGAGGGGTGGGCGTGTTTCTAGAGATCGGCCCACGTTAGAGAGCTCTCTTGTATATCCAGAACACGCAAAGGAGCTTCTCTAAGGACGGGAACACGCGCACGCATCATTGTAAATAAGTGTGTGGTGTCTGTGTTAGACGTGGATTAGGCCACCTGGGGGGCGTCCTGCAGTTCTGACCCTCGAGCACGTTTCAGGTCTGGCAGCTTGGCTCCTCCTCCCCCAACTTCACCCTGGAGGGGCACGAGAAGGGGGTGAACTGCATCGACTACTACAGCGGGGGCGACAAACCCTACCTCATCTCCGGGGCCGACGATCGACTCGTCAAGATCTGGGACTACCAGGTATCGGCGTGCTGCCACTAGGGGGCGCTTTGCTCAGTTATCTTATCCACGGCGTGCTTTGCCCTATGCCCCGAGACACTGACGGGCCATCTCTCCAATCAGAATAAGACGTGTGTCCAGACTCTGGAGGGACACGCCCAGAACGTGTCCTGCGTGAGCTTCCACCCCGAGCTGCCTATCATCATCACCGGCTCTGAGGATGGTGGGTGTCGCTCCGGGACCGGCGTCCGTGTCCCAACCGTGTTTATCTGCTCATGTGACCAGTTCCCCTCCCCCTGTTCCCACCCCTACATACAGGCACAGTGCGTATCTGGCACTCAAGTACCTATAGGTTGGAGAGCACGCTTAACTATGGCATGGAGCGTGTATGGTGCGTGTCGGGCCTGCGCGGCTCCAACAGCGTGGCCCTGGGCTATGACGAGGGCAGCATCATCATTAAGGTGCGTCCGTGCCACGTCGGTCTGCCTGCAGACGGGGACCCGCTGCCCAATAGTGTCCAAGCAGCCTGGTCCCTCCTGATTCAGTGTACTCCCTGGATCAGATGGTTTTTGTTACCTGTGTGACACCCGCCTGAACCCCCCACCGCCTACTATCCTCACAGCTTGGGCGCGAGGAGCCCGCCATGTCCATGGATGCCAACGGCAAGATCATCTGGGCGAAGCACTCGGAGGTGCAGCAGGCCAACCTGAAGGCCATGGGCGAGGCGGAGATCAAGGACGGCGAGCGGCTACCCCTGGCTGTCAAGGACATGGGCAGCTGCGAGATCTACCCCCAGACGATCCAGCACAACCCCAACGGCAGGTGGGGCTGACAGGCATGGAAGCACAGCCTCGGCCGCTGCCTGTGTCCAGAGTAGCGACAGATCGACCTCATGATCTAAATCAGGGATGGGCAACTTTAGTCTTCAGTCGGCCATATGTATATTATTAGCAGTTATGATGGGACTAGTTGGATTTTTTTGAACTAGCCACTCAAATATTGGCCCAGCACATGCAAGCAATATAAAATTGTACTTCAGCTATTTTTGTATTTATTTTGTAATGTTATATATTTAGAACTGAATTCTCTAGCGTTCTGTACTTCTGTACCTAAATCAGCATAAATTAACTGAAATATACACAGAGCTTTACATTAACAAGAAAGATGAAATCAACATACTGCCAAAATACCACGGTATTATGTAAAATGCACACAATGGAGAAAGAGCAAACGCAGCATGAACTTTACAGAGTACACGAGCCGACTAAATTTGGCTTTTAAAACGCACAAGACAAAACACAACAGAATACAGACAGAAGATCTGAAGACAGGCATGGAAATTCATCAGTGATTATCAGATGGCAGTCAGCTTTGGAAAGAATGCATTATTCATCCTGAATTCTTGTTTCAACCGGACATTCGACTCATCCCTGTAGTTACATTTCTTCTGGTAACTGTCTCCAGCTCCTCCTAGTGGTCAGTGTGATGTGCTACTCTTTATTTTAAAGTCTTCCTGTTTTGTTCATTTATGAAACATACGTTTAATATTTGCGCGCAGCAAGCGGGCCGGAAAGGCCGCCACTTGCCCGTCCCTGATCTAGCTCTATGAGTCTTTTTTGTGTTGTTCATTCTGTTGGCATAAGGATAAGGGTCTTCATCCAGGGACCCCCAAGTGAAAATAGACCAGTGTGAAGTTCCCACCTCCCCCCCCCCCATGTAAATAAAATAATATTGCTTCACTTTTTCTTTCTCTGAGGGGTTTCTCTTGAACGTGTGTCACTTTCCCCTGAGGTGGGGAGGGGTCTCGTATAGTGTGACACTGTGGAGCCCAGGTTGAAAACTCCTCCTCTGTGTTATTCTGCTTATAACACCTTCTCTGGTTAAGGTTCTAATCTCCCGACTCGCGCTTTTCCGGTGTGAGATGCCTCTGTACTTTGTTGCAGGTTTGTGGTGGTGTGTGGAGATGGAGAGTACATCATCTACACGGCCATGGCACTGAGGAACAAGAGCTTCGGCTCGGCACAGGAGTTTGTGTGGGCCCATGACTCCTCTGAGTCAGTGCGGGGGGGGGGGGGGG
>JAABNX020000042.1:18981051-18999054 GCA_015163995.2 Mormyrus lacerda
GCCCAATGAGCCGTGACAAGGCCGCAGGTGCTGTGTCTGGAGTCGCGCCCCCCACCCCACCCCATCCTCAAATGAGGAGCAGCGTTGCTCTCTTCCTCTCTGGCTTCATCCTCCCCCGGTCACAGGGGGGGGGGGGGGGGACATGGCACCTCCAGCCAGCATGCCTCATCAGAGGAAGTGAGGCGTGCCCCCGAAAGGCCTCGATTGTTTGGGAACAGGCGGCTACTTTTGTAGTCGTCCCTCACATCTGGAGTGGACTACAGGAGACGGGATTGTTTTGACAACAGAAATCCCAGCAGCTTTCCGAGGAACAGGGGCTCTGGCCTCAGCCTGCTGGACCTCAGTCTCGAGGAAGTGGGGGGGGCGGAAGTTTTTGATAGCACGATAATGGTGTCTGTTGGTTATCTGCTGTGCTGTTATATATTATGTGACGGGCTGCTTTCCAGCGTGAACCCAGAGCACAAGCCGCCCCCACATGTCCAGCACATGTTCACGTGTCTCGCACATTTTCAGTCTGATGTCCACCCTGCTTATTTTTGCCATTATATGATGTGGAATTCATTAATGGAGCTCAGAAAAGCAGCATGTGAAATGCAGATGAAAAATATACACTCCCATCTAGTGGTAAAGGAAGGGCATTACCGCGTGGAGAATCTGGCTCGCCTCTAATGCTTGTACGTATTCATAAATGTACTCTTTTCCTTGATGTGCCGGGTGAGGATTATCAGAAAGCCCTTTATTTTTTGCTCTCTATGACCATTCTTTGTGGATCTCTTTGGTGTCTCTCCACAGAATCGTGCCTTACGGTTGCCTAGCGACTGGGGACCGCTCCGGGCTGATCGAGGTAGTGTCGGCCGCAGAGACGATCGCAAACATCCAGCTGACCAACAGCAACGTGGCGGCCGCAGCGGCCTTCAACAAGGACGCGCTGCTCAACTGGCTTAAGGAGAAGAATTCTGGGTAAATCCATGGGCAGCTGAAATTGAGCCCCCTCAAATTCTGAGGTTGGGTTGCAGAGATTCCTTTGACTTTCCGAGTCGGAATTCTGACTTCAGGAAGCGATCCAGTTGAAATTTCTGACTAGAAACTTGGAACATGGCATAAGATCTCTGGCTCAACCAGCCATCCTGTTGCATTACGGGGGCTGTGGTCTCACTGTGGTTCCTCTGCTCTCTTGCCCTGGTCTAGGGATGCCCTCGATCGTGCCATAGAGGAGTTCACGTTGTCCTGTGCTGGCTACTGCGTGGCCACATACGTGCTGGGCATTGGTGACCGGCATAGCGACAACATCATGGTGCGCAGCACAGGCCAGGTAAGTCCCGCCCATCCTGACAGGCAGGGCCAGCCGGAGGGGGGTTTGGGTGTGACCTTAGCGGGAGCTTGGCGCTGCTTTCGATTTCAGCCTCTGTTCCGTGCTCTTCCAGCTCTTTCACATCGATTTTGGACACATTCTTGGGAACTTCAAGTCAAAGTTCGGGATCAAGAGGGAGCGTGTTCCGTTCATCCTCACGCACGACTTCATCCATGTCATCCAGCAGGGCAAGACGGGCAACACAGAGAAGTTTGGCAGGTGGGTATTGATCATTGTGTGTGTGTGTGTGTGTGTGTGTGTGTGTGTGTGTACACACGACTGTCTACGACCATGCCCTGTTGGTGACCCGGCTGGAGTTTTGAGGCTCTCACGGTGCCCCCTAACGGTGACGTGTTGACATTACGCTGCCCACTAACGTGCTAACCTCATGTTTCCAGTTTCCGTCAGTATTGTGAGGAAGCCTACCTGATCTTGCGCAAGAATGGGAACCTCTTCATCACCCTGTTTGCGCTGATGCTGACGGCCGGCTTACCTGAGCTGACCTCGGTGAAAGACATCCAGTACTTGAAGGTAAGGGGGCACCTTGGGTAAAGGAGAGGCGTACGGGATGCCGGAGGGCGGGAGGGGTACTGTCATGGAGGTACAGAAGGGACAGTTGGGTCTAAGCCAGGTGATAACTGGTCCTCGAGTTGTGGGCCCCGATGTAAGCAGCTGCTCCACCCACAGGACTCGCTGGCGTTGGGGAAGACTGATGAGGAGGCCCTCAAACAGTTCCGACAGAAGTTCGACGAGGCTCTGAGGGAGAGCTGGACCACCAAGGTCAACTGGATGGCCCACAACGTGGCACATACGTGGTCCTAGTGAGTGTGGAAGAAGGGACCTGGAGAGCGGAGGCCCACACAGCGGCGGGGGGGGGGGGTGCCCCTGTTTTGTTGTCCTAAGTTACTCTGCTTCCTGACGAAGCAACATGACCAATATGTTTTTTTTTTTTGCTGTGACATATCTGTATATAGTGAGTAATCAATATTGAACAAGTTGCTGATTTTGCACTGTGGGGGGGCTGCTAGTACTCGCGTCATGTTTGAGAGGCATGTCTGGAGTGGATGGGGCTGAACGCAAGCCCCCCACCTGCACCAGGACCTGAGCTGGAGTGAGGAACTGGAGGGGGGGGGGTGTACACTGGAGGGCGCTGTGATCGCCCAGAAGAGTTGCACCTGCACAGACTCATTCACACCCTGAACTGGGATGGGGGGGGGGGGTGGGGTAGTCCCTCCTTCAACCAGCCATCCTCCCTCCATCCACCACAGCACTGATGGATGTCACACAGATTGAGAAGAGAAAGCTGCCACTGCCTGCATCAAACGAGGCCAAAATATACACGCGTGTTCTCTCACTGTTTCTCGTGACGCCCCCTACTGGATGACTAGGAAAAGGGGGCCTTGGGTTATGCTGAAGTTGCGTGCGTGTGTGTGTGTGTGTGTGTGTGTGTGTGTGTGAGTGAGTGTGAGTATTAATGCTGCATGTGCCTCAGTGATGGGACAGTCCAGAGCTGGGGTCCGGGCTCAGATTGACAGCACCAATCGAACCACTAAACACTGGAAAATTAAACCACAGAGACACTGGGATTCTGACTCTAAGAATAAGCCGGAGGAGTCTGATTTTTAATGGTTTTATTTAACTTGTTTGTGTTACAAATGAAGGCTTTGAACGAAAGCATTTCCATCTTTTGAAGACTGACCAGAAATGTTGAAAATTTGAGCTACAGGGCAGATCTGCCGCTGTTAAGCCACCCGTCCCCCCTCCCAGTGCCTGAGGACGGTGGGGAGCAGAAGACTAATGTGAGCGGGGGTGTGGACTGGTGGGCGTGGGTTGAGGCTATCGCGTGGGGCCGCCTCCATCACCATGAGCCTGTCGCCACCATCAGGAAACACTCAACACCCACAGCCATGCTTGGGCATGTGATGTAACTGAAAATGGCACAAGAACTCTGACCCGGGACCAATGTTCACACTTTGTCATTCTCTCTCTTTATTTTATTTTTTTTTTGTCTCTCAAAGGGGAATGTGTGTCTTAATATGTGGAAAAGTGAGTTTTTTTTATCATTAATCTGCAGATGTAGGCAGAGTTTATTCTTTTTAACTGCCTGACAGAGAGCATTAAGTCTTTTACTTTGAATGTTTTGTTTCAAAGCTATGTTTTTGAGGTGCTCTCCCAACATCTGCGTCTGACTTTGTGCAATATCCATAAACACGTATGAACCTGCAGATTGCGAGTCTCCCTGTAATGTGTTTTTAATGAGTTTTTATTTGCCGTTGCTGCACCAGTAGTCTTGAATTCTTTTAGACACTGAATATTTCTGAATGTACAGGTTTTGTTCTGTAGATGTTTCTCCCCCCCCCCCCCATGGACTTAAAATTATAGGAATTAAAGTTATTTTATGTCTAATATGGATTTTTCTTTTTCCATGTATAATGTGCTTGTTTTCTTGGGGGGGGGGGGGCGGGTTGTGAATGGTGTATGTGTGTGCGATGGGTTGGCGTCCCATACTGGGTTATTCCCCGCCTTGCAGTCATAGCTTCTAGAATAAGCCCTGACCCCCTCCAACCCTGTCTTCTGCGAAGTGGGTAGTGAGGATGGATAGATGGATGGATGGATGTATGAGTTGAGACGGTAGCGATTTTCTGTATGATATCGGCATAATCTACACTGCAGATTATTCGATGCATTTTAATTGATGGGTCATCTCTTCTAACACACAGATTTGGAACCATTAGTTACCGGTATTTAAAATAGTTTTTAAGAACTGTGATTGTAACTGGTAGGTGAATCAGTTTTCTTAGTCAGGACAGGCCAGCATAACAACCGCCTACTTGTTTCCTGCTGCACGCCTGGGAATTCCCGCCTGCTGTTATGGACTGCGGGGGGGTTGGTGAACTGTTACCGAAACGAATTTAGCCTCCAACACAATTGATCAGGGCAGTAAAGGATCGCTGATCATCTTAGAATAGCTCTCATTCAAGGGATTTTGAAACACAGCAATGGTGGAAATCTCAAACAGGAACCTTGTAAACATGTTTAAATTAGTTATTTTTTAAAACCTTTTTTATAAGTGTAGGAGTATAATGTGTATAAGAATGCATTTGCCGCATATATAATTAAGCTGTCACCTAGGTGATAAAACTACGATCTGTGTGATTAAACCGCTCTGTGGCCGAAACGCACTTTCACGGTGCTGGTACACTGGGGTTGTTTTGACATTTTTAAATCGTTGATTCAGGCATGTTTGACGTCATTGTGTATTGAAGTATATTTTATTATGGCGTAAAGTGGTCATTTAAATTAAAAATGGAGTGTTGATATATTTGCACGAAATGTCAGGTGGGTATTTAAGGATAAGTGACGCCTTCAACCAGTGATGAATCACGACGCCGTTTGCCGTTTAATTTCCTAACAAAACGGTGATCGGGAACGCAGCTTTGCCGCTTGTAGGTGGGGATCACCTCTGTTTCCTTGTTTTGAACGCATAGCAGTAGATTTCGGAAGGTGTTGGCACCTAGCATTCCTCTGTACTATAATGACTTAATAGTTTTGCTTTTATATTAATCTGCCTTAATTATCTTATTTTATCATCTAAATTTGTTTGCGTCTATTTTTTCCCGCTTGATTTCTGTTTGTAGTGTCGCACAAAACCAGCAGAGGGAGACAAAAGGCCAGTTATTGAACCTGGTCTCCGAAGGGGTCATGTCTGGCGCAGCCAGAGTTTTAAACGGCGCTCTCATTGTTCGGCTCGGTTTATTTGGTTTCTTGGAAATCATCAAAATTCGGTACTTTTTGGATTGCATGACATTTGTTTCCATGTTCATGGAATTCTCTAATGATCATGTTTTCTAGTACACAATGCACAATTATAACGGCCACCTTCAGAGAGGTAATGCATCTTTTTTCTTAATCGGCACTGCAGAATTTGCTAAGGCCTTTGAGTGGAAAAACTCAATTTATAAAAACTCTATATCATTGGAAAGGATAGGAAAACGGTTTCACTGTATTCGTAATGTTGAATATGTGATGGAAGCTGGTGTTTTGCGCTACAGATCTTGTCGTGAGCCTTGTCACACTCGTCGGACCAACAAGAGAATGAAAACGAGACACCGAGAAGAAAAAACTTGCACAATAAATCACGAGAGAGAACAGAAAAATGGAAGAAGACTCAGTTAAAAGCAAAATCACCCTATAGCACAGGACTAGTGCAAAATAAGCCACTTTTCAAGATCTAAGTCCCTAATGGTAGAACTGTACACTGTGGGAGGCCAGGCCAGAATCCCCCCCCCCCCCTACTGTTTACAAACGTGGCAGATTTACTCAATCTGTTATGGTGCCCTACTGTTTAGAAGATGCTTACCTTAAACAAGCCTCAAGCACCACCTTTCAGTGGTGACTCAGTGTGGCTGCTGTCTTAAATTGCTCTGTGGTGCTACTGCACTCCTGCTTCTGAAAAACACAATCTCCCTACACGGTGGATGCTCTCGAAATTGTCCACTTTACTTCTGATTCATCCCAAATAAAGGTTACGCATTACGTCATCGTTTCATCAGACGGGATTTAGCCAACCGTAAAGCTGGGTCCGCGGGGCAGGATAAGGGGGTGGGTGGGCACAGGAACCAAGGCTACAGTGTCGTACACGTTTTACTTTAACACAGGCTACACAGTTTCTCAACAGTAGGATCATGATTATATTCCATTGCATGCATTTTAAAGCATATTTCAATATGCTTTCATATGTCAGTTAAGGACATTGCTTGCGGAAATTCAGCAATAAAGTTGAATTCATTTCCAATGTTCCAAGTTTTATATGTGCCTGATTTTCCAATTTTATCCTACTAATATTTTTTGTGTGACATGGCCAACATCCTCTAACTGATCTGCACTGACTCGCATCCACTAATGGGTGATGGGAACGGCTCAGCCTTGTGTTACATGGCCCAAGTGCCAGTAGGAGTTGCTCCGCCGTACCCCTGGGGTGAGAAGTGTATCCAGCCACATAAATATGTGAAAATCATATGGGATGAAAGGATCAGCTCAGCAACTAACTACAGCAGGATTGGTGTTTTTTCAAGACGAGCCAAGTCACTTTTACTGTGACATCACTGGAAGAAGTGAACTAGTGAGTGAAAGTCTTGGGTTGCTCATTTGCAGTGGAATACAAACTGTACATAGAACGACTGCACAACAACGGATGCATACAGTGCAAAATGCAACACAACATAGAACAAGCACAGAGTGTGCAATAATCGCACAGTTCAATGCACCAAAAGGCATCCTATCAGTGCAATGGGGAGTGGAGGTCCCTTCCTCACTCAGGGACACCGCATGTCCATCCTGGGAGCTGAACCAGTACTCTTGGACTCTGTTTTGCTTCTTGCTGTACTTCCTTGTTCTGATCTTGTTCAATTTGTTCCTTAGCATGTTCTTTCTTCCAGCGAGTAGGAGACTCCCTGCATCTTCTAACCGCTTATGCTTGTCAAGGTCACTGGAGGGCTGGAGTGTAACCCAGGCAGCACGGGTCACAAGACTGGTGTTCAACCTTGCATGGGGTGCCGCTGTAGTTTATCTTGTGAAATTAAATGTTCTTTTGAGGCAGATGGTTGTTCCAGCTTCTCTGTTTATTATAATAATAATAATAATCATCATCATCATCATATCTTTATTAATCCCATAGGAAATTTGTCATTTACGCCTCCCTCAACTTGCTCTTTGTAGAGTAAGCTGTTTGCGAAGGGCAGCCACCTGTAGCGGCACCCAGGGAGCTGGGGGTTAAGGGCCTTGCTCAAGGACCTGCAGACGTGCTGAGGGTGGGTTTGAATCAGCGACCTTGTGATTACAGGCACACAGACTTAGCCCACTGAGCCACACGCTGCCCCCTAATGTGCAGAAGTTGCACACAAAACCAGGAAAATTTTGGACGGGGTTGTTAATCTCTCTTGTGATCCAGCGCTGTGGTCTGCAGGTCTCTGAGGCAGCACAGAGGCTTTAGAATCTTCTTTCTTCTTTTCCACCACCAACTGTGTATGCTACCACACTGTAGATAAACACTGTGTAGCATTTTGTCCACAGCTGGGACCTGTATGACGTAGCGAGATTTGTTGTTTGGTTAGCTAGATAACTTCTTGGATTTAAGATACTCCAGTTGTAATGGGCTTTCTCTTCAATCGCTTATGTTTAGCCCAGACTACCTTAAATCTGACAAGTTATCTTGCTAACCCCAAAATCCAGCTTGGTAATACAGGTCCCTTACCTTCCACAATTTAACCAGTCTGCTTGACCATTTGGCTGATCAGAAAGCACTAAGAAGTCTTCACCTCACCCCTTCATTCTTATCGCTAAAGATTTTGGGCCCCCCAGTCCACTTATTTTCCAACTTTTTTAGGGCCCCTGTTACTCTGGGGCCCTTGGAATCATCCTACACCCCTTCCACCTTACAGCGCCCCTGATCCTTATTAGACGACTCCGGCTCTTCTGGACTTTGAGTAGCCCCACACTGTTTGGCGTCTGTCAAACTTAGCAGGGGTGCCTTCAGAAATGCCTGAACTCGGTCCCCAAAAATAGTCCGACGGAGTTTGCGGACACAGTAAGAAGTGTGTGCTTATGAAAGAAATCCTTTATTGTGGCTGTCACATGCATCTGATGACTGGCTAACAGGAGTAGGTTTACGTAAAGCTCACACCGTGCACATAGTAGGCTACGTCTTCAAATCTTAATTTGACATTGCAGTCTTATGTAATGAAAACATGATCCTCAGGCTTGTATAACGTTGTAACGTGCGCTCGAAGTTTAACAGACTCAACCGCCTGACCAGCATCGTCTCAGCTGTGCGACATTTCTACCCCCAAACACAACAAACTGTTCAATCGCTAAATTATACACTTTTATTCCGAGGGTCGGTGCCCCCACACGTTCTCAGTTCGCATCTCCGCCTGCCGCCACCGCGCTGAACTGAAGCCGATATGGAGAAGGAACACATTTGTTCAAGTAGGAAAAAATGCAAACTAGTCAGACCAGGATATGCATGTTACAATTTGGAAACTAGCAGCGGCATGACTGCAGTGTACGTCATACGGGGGAACAGATATTACTGAGTGATAAAACAAAGAAAATACTTTGGAATTGTTTTCAAAAATGCATAGGCTCTATATTGAAGTATATATTGATAAGTTGCTCCTGAGATATCCTACATCTGGACATAATACAAATAAAACCAGGTTTCTATCGTTTAAATACTAAACTAATATGTGTTACCTCTATATTGTAGACCTGACGCATAGCCTACTTAGTGAAAAGTTTCACATTCGGTCGTGTAATACTTGTAATATAATAATGCAGATCCATTTTGTTTGATTGAGCTTCCGTCCCATGTAATTTAGTTTCAGTTTCAGAAGCAACATTATAAACTTGAATCAGTACTATTATTACAGTTTGCAAGTGCCCGCCTACTTACATAAATAACCTAATATTTTAGCGATATTTGAAACTCCTGATACCTTGGAGGTAAAATCGGAGAATAGGCCTACGTTACGCATTTTCCGTAACATTTTTCTTTATTAGAAATCAAAGATTCTTCCGTATTCGATTGCTTTAAATCAGCTTCTGTTTGACAAAAAAAATACCAGCTACTCTAGTGGTCCACATTCTCTGTACACACAGTTGATAATAGCTTTAGGTAACAGCCAAAGACATTCAAACATCCCGGGCCAGCCACCACCTCCGCTCCCTATTAATGCTGAACTCAGCCACTGCGCCGTGCGCTACTCTGCATACTAGGGATTCCGCTTGGTCCCCTCAACACGAATTTACACGTGAGGTGTATGACATCATTACATAAAGAGACTGGCGGCGGAATCGGCAAATCGGAGCTGGGGTGACATCATCTGGCAAAGGTTTTCCATGGAAACCCGACTGGGCGCCCAATGAGCAGAAGGCTGTGGGAGGAGCCTGGATTGAGGTCACGTTCGACGCTCGAGGATTCGGGAGTAGGACAGCAGCGAGGAAGCCTCATGCTGAACCTGGAGCACTGTGTCAGACAGTCTACTTAGCGCTGCCTGCCTTCCGCAAGCCGTTCCGCGGGACACTACAGCTGCTTTTCCCTTATCCCGAAGAAGATCGTTACGGAAATCATCGCAACAGCAACAAACTACTCGGCACTGTTTCGGACTGTACAGGTTAGTGTTTACATTACTTTTACTTGTAATTGTAACAATGCCTAGAAAAAGATGTTGCATAACTTGAAGCGCACTGCGCATGTGCGGCACTGGATAAGTCCATCTCAAAATAACGTTACTAGTTTGTTAAATGTATTTTTAACCATCAAAACCATTCCAAAAGCCAAAATGTGCTGTGGTTTTTTATTGTGTTTATACAGGGTTTTTTCCGCCTAAGTTTAGGGGGAAAAGAAAGGAATACTCGGGTTTACATAACCGAGGCATAATGTTGCCCGGAATGTAGTAACCGATCAACTGTATGCTTCTGTTCTGTGAATATATGAAAATTATAGTTAAACAGCTTTATGACAGCTTACATTACCTTTGCTGTCCACCCGCTTTGAAACGTATGCATATGATCTGGCTGGTTTTGGAGCTGCATCCTTGTTTAGTTTAAAAGGAAGCGTCATGCCTTAAAACTGCGAAGTAGAAAAATCCTACTACAAAGTTAATGTCCATTGTATTGGAGGTAAATGACAAACATGCGCTGTTTTAAAACTTTCTTCCAGGGCGTCAGTTACACATGATCGACAGTAAGTGCGTACTATGCAGTATTTGCACGCATGGAGCAATTTCAGTTTTCGGTCCGGACTTTGCCGGATGTCTATACCCATTATTAAGTGCAGGTGGCTGTGGTCAAGCTGCATAGACGAGTGACGCGTAATGATCAATGCTTAACTATATGTCCGTGGCTTGTCCGCTAAATGTCAGGTGCGGTGAGGTAAAATGTGTGCAAAGTTGTTAAACCACAAGCGTAGGCGACCCAGATATTTGTAGCTACTGCTTTATTGTCACGTCCCACGTCGGCGCTGTTTCCCCGTGCCTTCTGTAAACAATCAACAGTTGTGGAATTAATAGGCAGAAAACGTATGTGTATGAATCTATAGTATGAACTGTCAGTTATGGTAATTAACAGTAGGAGTTTTTGTACGTTGTGATTCGTTTAATAATCACAGGCAATAGTTTAATAATCATAGGGGAAGGGGAGTTGTTATTTTCAGATCCCATGGCAGAACCACGTGGTCGTGTCTGGTCCCTCCTGCAGTGCAGAAACTGTACATGCATGTTGACGGAGCTAAGTGAGGACAAGTGAGCTACAGAATTTGCCCGTGACCTACAGCTGCACAGCCTGCTCTAAATACCATGCTTAGAGCTGGTCCTGCTGCCAAGGAGTGCACCGGTGTCATTTCAGGCGAACGTATTCATCAGGCTGGATGAGATTAGAAGTTGTAGCGTGAATTAACTGCTCAACTTCTGTTTCAAAAGGGAAAAAAATCATCATAAGCGCAGTATCTATTCCACAAACTCTCAACGGATTCATTTCCTCCTCCTCAGTGTTGATTTTGGCTTTTCTTGTAGCTGATACTAAACATAATTTTGTTCTTATCACACAAATGGTATAACTTCGGATCTAAAGCTCACTGGTCACTTACGACCACATACGCTATAGCACAAATAATCGTTATATATGGTTCATCATAATGGTGGGATTTTAACCCTTTGTGCATAAACACCAAATAAAGTGTTTTATATCTGGAGGTATCCATTTACGATACATGATACGCTTCTTTCTAATTTGATCTGTTTACTGGAGACTCCGCAGTTTGCAGCTGCTCTTTAACACCGTTTATAAGGCGGCGCCTTGCCAGCCTCTTTATATGGGAAGGAAGCGCGGCTTGGAACGCGTGTCAGCCAATCAGCATCCAGGAATATGACTCCGGTGTATTAAATTAAATTTTGATGGTGCAAGGAATATTGGATTATGTGCATACCTTTGATGTAGAAAGCACTGCTGTCATAAACGTGGGGTGCCTTAAATACTTCCTACTGTAGTAAACAGTCTACTCGTACTGTACCTCGTTTTGGTTTTTACATTATTTATTTTGGAATACTTCCCCATTACCTATATAGTTGCCTGCAGAGCACGGTCTAATTGAGTTCTTATTGTACGCCAAGGACAATGCCTTGGGTTGATTTGCGTGTTTTTAATGTTATCCAGAATAAAACTAGTCTGCTTAATGTGCAAATATGTGTTGAGTTGAGTAGTAATTTGAATGGCATTGATCATTAATGTCTTCGCACAATACTAAGCATATTTCACTGGTATAAAACCTGACTGCTGAGAGTGTTGATGGTATTTTGTTTTGCTGGTCTCTTATTGGTATCAAAACTGCAGTATAGTTAGCTATTACTAAATCAATGCAGAAGTGTTTAGAGGCAGATTAATTTTTACCATGAGATGTTCTTCCCTTATTTAAATGCTTTATTATTTGCCCTGTAAATGATCGTAATGGCTTTCTGCGTCCGTGGGGTTATGAGTTGATTGGGCATAACGGTGATATTTTCACCACAAGCTCCCTATATGCCCGGTGTGTGTTTGACGTGCGGATGATGATCGCAGCTCCCCAAATCGCTGCTCCCCCAGAGTGATTACTTCCTCTGCTCTTATTTTTATAGCAGGGTCTCTCTGCACAACATGGACCTTCTGGGAAATGGTTGACATAATTAGCGGAGTTAGCATTGTGATTCCGCCGATAATATCCCACTGGTCGGCTTGATGCATTTAGCATTTCTGAGTGGCACTCTGGTCATAAGTACCGTTTGAGGTGCTGTGTTGTGGGCTGTCGTGCCCTCCCCAACCACATTGCTCTTTGCAGCCTGATCAGATAATCACCATCTTGCCTCATTGACAAAATAGAATCCATTCAGGGATGGGGGCAGCCATTTTGCTTTAGGTGTCGTTCAACATTGTTGCTTAACGAAACAGCTGGTATCATCACATGAGGGGATCTCCTCTGTAGTACCTGGTCAGATTCCAGACCTGCGGTGTTACTTATGGATGTGTCATTCTCGGAAGTGGAGATAATCATGTAGTATATTGGTATTTCCCTGTATTTTTTCCTAAGTGCATTGCCAGAATTCATTGGGAAACATACTGACTTATTGTTGCTTTTGCAAAGTACTGTAGGCAAATTTGAATGGAGAAAGTCATACGCGTCATAACAGAAAATCGCCAGAAAATGATTCTCTGGCCGATGGGCTCTGGGGTTTGGATTTCATTAACACATTCCTTATTTAAGCATGGCAGGATCTGTTAACCAACAAGCTAGTCACAATCTGCTGACTATCTAGCGCTCGCTATTTAGTTCCATGCAACATCACCCCCAACCCCCCCCCCCCCCAAATCGAATGAGGTCCCAAAACAAAAAACCTGCCCTTGATGGCTGGAAATGAATTAAACTAAAATTGTGTGAAGGATGAAAGCGAACGAGAGAAAACGGAAAACATAAACAAAGAGGGGGTGGGTGGGGTGTCAGGTCTGGGCAAGTTAACTAGGGCGAGGGGAAAGTATCTCAGCTGTTGCAGAACTACTGGGATCTGTGTCACCTGCCCGCCCCATATATGAATGCCCCACCCCCAACTCTCTCTTACAGGCAGGCTGCAGAGTACATGGGCACGGTCTGGCTGAAATGAAAACACAGATCAGTTTTGGGGGGGGGGGGGGGGGTATGGTCTGCCCATGGGTATACCCTCCCCTAACCCCAACTCCAGCCCCTCCTGTCTATTAGCACGTCCTGGTAAACCCGGTTCCTCCTCAGTATCGATATTTTGAAATCCCACAAGATACGGTTTTCCCAAAGGAAATACCGCAGTATGCTGTGCTTGCCATTACACCACCCAAACCTAATGCTTTCTCGGTTCATAAATGTGAAAATAATTATATCAGAAACTCGTGTATTTTTGCCTAATATTACAAATAGTTAATATTTTCTGAAGGTCTGAATAAAGCCTCTTACTATACTGAAAGCACACAGATAAACAAAAATCTGTGTAACACCCTGCTGGTGACACCGGTGACACTGGTGACACTGGTGACACCGGTGACACGGGTGTTAGGAGCATCCTACTAAGATCGTCACGTTGGATTGATGCCGTTTCGATCTTCTTTTTAGCCGCCGTCGGTTGATGCATTAACCACAGCATTGTGCATTTGTAGCTTTAGGGTTGCGTGTCCCACCTTTCCTTCCTGTCATTTCTGTGCTGCGGCTTTGTCCCACTTGCGCAGCGTGCCATTTGTTTGCATGTGTGAAATGCTTTTCTGGAGAGCCTAGATGGTAGAAGGCACGAGGCACGATGCTGCGGAGGCTGTGTTACGAGCAGAAATAGCGTTGGATTGGATAGGATTGGGTTGTATTGCGCTGGCAGGCTTCATCGGTACAGTGTCTCCAGGCGGCAGCCTGGCTTGCTGCTCCGGCCGGCTCTGCCTGATTAGCTGGACTGTCTGTGAGCTGTTTTGATTCTCTCACAGACACGTATCATCCAGCTTTTGCCAGTTTGCGATGAATCACCCCGTCTGGCATGTTTTTTTTATTTATTTCTTTTTTTTTATATGCTTCACGACGCTGCTGGGGGGAGGGTGGCGGTGTGGAGCTGTCATGTAGACATGATTCTGAAATCATCTGTCTGACAGGCCGACAGGCCACCCGTCGGCAGTGCGTGTTTTCCTCTGGGTGTCTGCGTGATTCGGTGAGCGTGGCTGGTTTCCTCAAACCGCCAGCAGAAATGACATCGCTGTTGGCTTTGTATATATTTTTATAATTAGTTTAGGAGTCCTGGGCTACCCGTACCAATGGATAGGGGGTAAAGCGCAGCCCCACTCTTCTGCGGGGACTTTTCCGGAGCGGCCGTCAGACGGGTCCCGGCGTGTGTTGAGGTGTGCGGCAGCCTTTCCTGTGAGCTTTTTCATGTGTCTGCCGGTCGGTCTGGAGCCAGGTCTCAGAACTATCTGAAGGATTCTATGTTGTCATGCATATCCCATAATCCTCAGCATCTTCCAGCCTACTAGTGTGCCTCAGTAACCACGGGCTGACCGGGGCGCCGCCTGTGCTTCGGGGTCGGTCAGTTTCTTTGCCCGTGTTTTAAAATGACAAGAAATGAGGCTTGATAGCAGTAACTAAAGCCACATCCCTCTGTGTTTTTCTGTTTGTCTGTCTCCTCTTCTCTTCTCACTCAGCCCTCTGACCTTTCGCGGATCACAGCTTGTTTTTTTGGTTTTTTTTTAAAGGCCGGTATGAAGCGAGGGGCAGGTGGGTTTATCGGGACTGCAGAGGGGTCTAGACAGACCACAGCGAGAGGGCAGAGACACAGACACAGACGCCCTTTGAAGCTCAGAGGAGGGTCTGATGCTCTGCACCACACGGCCCCTCCCCAGCTGTGATTTCACTCTGCTGGGGGGGGGGGGGGGGGGGGGGGGGGCACATGTCTGTCTGAGGCCCATAAGCATTGGGTCAAGGGCTGCCGAAATGTCATCAACACAGTCTGCACTCATGCAGCTGCATTCATTTTGACATTCGCACCTAGAACCAAAGACACGGCACTTGTTAGTGGCCTTAGTGTAGGAACCCAAGTGCTGAAGCATCTCAAGGAGGTCCAGGCTGACGTTGGGGTTTATGGTGTCATCTGAAAAGGTGAGTCTTACAGCTGGAGCGCAAGTTTCGCTGCAGTTGAACGTGGCCTGGAGGTCCAGAGAACCTACTGGTACCAAGTTCACAACCAAGGTTGCATCTTGACAAATTTTTCTACACCATCATTCAGAAGGATGCTGTTCCTGGGTAGATCCTGGAGAGGCTTCTGTGAAATAGTGTTCTTTGAATGTTATGTAACACGTTTTTTTCTTGTAAAATTTTCCTTGTCTCAACTCTTTCTCCCATGGTAAAACGTAATACCATGTTCTTCTCTGCTTACCTGTAGGGGGCGCCCTTCCTGTTCTGTGCTCCTTCAGAGTGTCATGTGTGAAGTATGCTGATTCCCACCTGGCCCCAGAAGCATCTCCCTAACCATGGCTGAAGGCTTGGATACCAAGCGGTACCTGTACGCCTCTGTGGAGGAGCCGGATGCGTTCAGGGAGGAGGAGGAAGAGGCGTGCAGCTCTATCGGCCAGCGGTGCCGCATGAGCGGCTTCGGTGAGGGGCGCAGTCGGGGCGGACCCGAGCTGGGCCTGCCCTCTGAGGGTAGCGACAGCAGTCAGGAGCCGCGCGGCGAGCGCCAGAGAACACGCTCCCTGCACGAGGACGTGGAGATGAACGGTAGCGGCTCCAGCGGCAGCGGGACGGAGTCCCACGGCAACGAGTCGCATGGAAACGAGTCGCATGGCAACGAGTCGCTGGGCAGCTCCAACGGCAACTGCAAGGACTCTGCACTGCTGGAGTCGTCAGGGAGTAACAAGAGGTCAGGCGCTGCACAAGCCCTCCTGGGTTTGAGCCTCTGAAAGAGGGCATTGCACATCTGGGCATTTTAGTGCTGGGTACCTCAGTAGCTACAAATGGGGAGAAGGAGCCCAGACTGTAGAACAGATTTATCACCTTTTTAATACAAACTTGCTGTTTTTCACTTGTGTGCAAAGATTTCTAGTGGACTAGGGCCTCACCTTTGCCCTTTCCCAAAATCCTGCCGGTAAGGCATTGCAGTACCTGCTGCTGATGCACTTCCTGCAAGTGCCTGCGATTTATGCATTGTATTTCGGCCTCCCACGGCTGCACCTCCAGAGGTGCGGAAAGCCACAACGCCCAGGCTCATTTCTAGGCGTGCATCCGAGACTGCGGAAGGTGGTCGTTTCCACAGTAACAGGCTTCCGTGTGAGGTGGGCGTGTATATACATAAGCGATGAGGTCATGCTTGGCTTCGTCGCTGCCCTGCCGGTCGGCTTCATTTCGATTTCGCCTGGCCGGCGATCCAGATTGCCCGAACCGGACAGCAGGCAGGGCCAGGACGGCCCGCGTACAGTTCTGTGCACGTTAAGTAAACAATATGCTCGTGAAAGATTCCTGCAGCCAGTGGCGATAGTCTTTACAGCTGATAACGGCGCGAGATGGGCTTTTGTGCGCTGGACGGAGTTTTAACGACTTCCGTGCATCAAAGCCAAGAGAATGTACCGTATTGGAGGAATAGAACGGCATGTTTAGACACTATGCCCTTCTACTCTCCCCCTCGTGTGGTTTATCTTGGCATTTCTCCGTTTCAGCTGCTTTCCATAACCATGGATTTCTTCTCCCGCCGGGTACCTTCCCAAAAATGTGTCTATCGAAGAATCACACATTATTTTTCAGACATCAGAAATTATCTGATTAAGTGACGTTTCAGAGAAGTATTATGTTAAATATGAGTATAAAATGGCTGAGTCCAGCAGAGTTCATCTTCAGGGTGACGCCAGACCTTATTTTGGGCTGTGATTTGTTTGTTTTTCCAATAGATCCCGCAGTCGCCCCCCCCCTCCCCATGTTGACAGTGAGCAGGGATGACGTAGCCTGCTTAAAACGTTAGCTGCAGTGCTACCTCATTTCATGGTGCCTCATGAAGGGAAGAGGAGCGCAAATTGCATATAAACACCAGCTAATGGTCTACAGGCTGATTCTGTTAAATTGCGGGCTGAATGAAAGTGGTCCTGCTAATGTGCTCCCAGGGTCACTTGAAGCTTCGGATCTTTAATTCGTGGTTATAGAGCGCAGCCAGGAGGAGAGTTCTGAAAAATCGATGCCAATAAGGACCGAGTGCCCAGTAGGGCAGCCTTGGTCAAAATGGAAATGGAATTTAACACTTTTATTTTGCCCATTCCGGTTTTTAATGTCTGTATAAATAGTGCAGTGCAGAACATTCCGGCACATGGCTATGAGGAGGGTTTGGTCTGGGTGGCTCTGGTGTGGGGCCGAGCCCAGAGCGGGAGAACCTGGCCCGGCCTGCCAGTGGAAAAACCCCATAGGTGAAGTTTGGAGTGTGGCTGTCTATTTATGAACCCTACCTTATGTAATTGGGGGTGTGGTTTATGCTTAGAAAGCCTTACCCTGCATTAATGCTTTTTCTGTAGACGGACAATCAATTTCTTGCCTCCTTGGGTTATTTATGTATTTTTTCCTGCATTAAGTTAGAGCTCAGCGTCTTACCGTTAGCCGTTTATAGCCATCCTGCGTGTTAATGTCCTAATCCCAGCTTCCCGGTCATGGTCAGCGCTTCCAGGTTCATTGTGTCACACTGGGGGCCGTGTAGCTCTCGTGAGCGCCACCTACAGGCAGTCTGTAAAGGTCAGGCGTGGCCAAGGAGTGTCTCTGCGGGTAGGAGGGTGTGTGAGATCAGAATTATGTAATCCCGGCACAAAACCTCGCCGAAGTCCTTGATTACTTGCATTCAAAATATTAGAAAGGGCTCTTTGCTTCTTTTTTTCTCCCCAGGAGATATTTGTAAAAAGAACCTTTACCATGTTGATTACCTAATTTCATGGAGCCACAGAAATGGAGAATGGCAGAATATTTTCATTGACATTTGTGTTGCTGAGAAAGGCCAGATCCGCTCAATTATTGCCTTTGTGTCAGTGCGATTTGAAGGCAGAGTTTCTGTATCTCTGTCTTCCCGTTTCCTTCTCCCATGTGACCTTTTTGGGGGGGGGGG
>JAABNX020000042.1:18999154-19031800 GCA_015163995.2 Mormyrus lacerda
CCCCCCACAGCTCAAACTCCCACAGCCCATCCCCCCCTAGCAGCACCAATGTCTTCAGCTTGCTGAGCGCCAGCTCCGAGCAGGACAACCCCTCCACCAGCGGCTGCAGGTTGGTCTCGACGCCCATTTTGACGCCTTCGTGCCGGTCGCCCTCGCTCAGCCGCCGCTTGCTCAAAGGTGCTTCACTCCTGTCCCGTAGCAGTGAACAGTCCGCCAAGGCCAAGACACAGAAGGAGATGTTCAAGACTCTGAAGGAGCTCAAGGTCCACCTGCCCTCAGAGAAGAGGAACAAGGGCAAGTCCAGCACACTGAACACGCTGAAGTACGCGCTGCGCTGCGTCAAGCAGGTCAAAGGTGAGGCCGGTGCAGCCGGTGGGGGGGCGTTGTAACATTGATGCTGGGGTGTCAGGGTCAGAGTGTTACAGGGATGTTAGCTGGGATGACCATGGGAGTCGGCAGGGCGGAGTTGCTGACCAAGTGATATGTTCTGCAGCCAATGAGGAGTACTACCAGATGCTGATGATCAACGACAGCCAGCTGCCGGGCCTCGACGTCTCGTCCTACACCATCGCCGAGATCGACAGCATCACCTCCGAATACACGCTCAAGAACACCGTGAGTCGGACGTGTTCGGGGTGGGTGTGGGGGTCTTTAAAATTACTGACGGCCCCCAGGTCTTAAAGAGAAGGTGGCGTGTGGCTCACTGGGTTGGAATCAGAAGGTCGTTGGTTGAAATCACTGACAGAGTGATGTCACTGTTGGGTCGCTGAGCAAGGCCATTAACCCCTAGTAGCTCCCAGGGACTGTGTGCTTCGGATGGAAGCGCCGGTTAAATGAATTATAAATCTAAAACGTGACTCAGCTCCATGTGACTGCCTGGCTCCGCCCTTGTGTCCAGCAGGACATCTTCGCCGTGGCAGTGTCCCTGATCACCGGCAAGATCGTCTACATCTCAGACCAGGCCACCTCCATCCTCAACTGCAAGCGTGACGTGTTCAAGAACGCCAAGTTCGTGGAGTTTCTGACGCCGCAGGACGTCAGTGTGTTTTACAGCTTCACCACGCCATACCGGCTGCCGTCCTGGAGCATGTGCACGGGGGCAGGTACGACCCCACCCCTGCGGGCCTCTCTGTCGCCATGACAACACACCAGCCGGGGACCCTGAAACAGTATCGCACTTATTAATCATTCATATGTGTGTGGACCAGATTTAGGCTTATTTTAAGTGCGCATCTGCTGTCTTTCCGGCTCGGATTGGAGCGGCTCTTTGGCGTGCAGCATGCATCAGCGAGCGCGACATTTAATCGCATTCATTAGGCTGCCATCTCACTGCCGTCAGCTTTGCCTCATTCGGTGCCCTGCCTTGTTGTTTCAGAGTCCTCGCTGTCTGACTGCATGCAGGAGAAGTCTTTCTTCTGCCGAATAAGGTAATTTCCTTATACCTCCATACCTGATGAAGCTGACTTAACTTCCATGTTTCTAGTATTGTTTTTCCTTCCCATCAGTCTGATGTAAAATTTAGCTTAGTCTCACCTTAAAGGTCCCTTTGCCTTGGAGAGAAAGAGCCTCCCCCCCCCCCCCAACCTCCCGGCTGGACTTTAAGCCTAGGCTGTCCTCTGGTGGACAAATGGGCGATTGCAATGAATGTGTCACAGCAAAGTCTCTATAACCTTCTCTCCATAATCTAATTAAAATGAAACGCTGGAGCTGACATTTGCCTCGCTGGCATATTAACCTTAATTCTGTTTTTGGTGAGTGGAAACAGGAAGTGAGCACCCGCCGTTTCTCTTTTTCTGAACCCCCCCCCGCTGGTAATCCTTTGGTATTTTTAAATCGATTCATGGTACGCTATCTAAGGCACCTCTCCGTATCCCGGTAGCGGTGGGAGGGAGCGCCGAGGGAACCTGCAGTACTACCCCTTCCGCATGACGCCGTACCTGATGAAAGTGCAGGACCCGGAGCTGGCCGAGGAGCAGATCTGCTGCCTCCTGCTGGCGGAGAGGGTGCACTCCGGATACGAAGGTGACACGCATGTAGAAACGCGAGCTGAGTGTGGTAACCACAGCTGGCAGTTTGGCATGATGATAAGATGTTGATGGCTGCTCATTGAGTTCTAACCATGCGTGTCTCATTTGTGACAGCTCCCAGAATCCCCACGGACAAGCGGATCTTCACGACAACGCACACGCCCAACTGCTTATTTCAGGATGTGGACGAGAGGTGAGCACCTCGCCCTTGCCTCCTCTAGATGTTTCTGCGCTTTAATCCCCAGCCACTCAGTCATTTATGGAGTCATTGACCGGCTGACCGAGGTCTGTCAGAGTTTATCAGAACCCTGCTGTAATCGCCTGCGATATTTGACCTGCATTTCACCTCCCTTTGTAAACAAAGCATGTGCACAAGCTAAATGCTGCTAGTGAGATCTTCTAAGCCGGAGTAAGCAGACCGCCCCGTTGGGTTGACGGTCCCCGGATGTGTTCCCTCACACAGGTGTGTTTGTTTTCTGCAGGGCAGTCCCTCTGCTGGGGTACCTGCCCCAGGACCTGATCGGGACACCCGTCCTGCTGCACCTGCACCCCTGTGACCGTCCCCTCATGCTGGCCGTGCACCGCAAGAGTGAGCTTAGCTTTTCCCGGATGTAGCCCTGACTGTTCAAGGTGCTAAGCGTTACGCGATGTCCCCCCCCCTCCCCCCGCCTGCCTCACGCCCCCTCCTTCCCTCGCAGTCCTGCAGTACATGGGGCAGCCCTTCGATCACTCCTCCATCCGCTTCTGCGCCCGCAATGGCGAATACGTCACCCTCGACACCAGCTGGTCCAGCTTTGTGAATCCCTGGAGCCGCAAGGTGTCCTTCGTCATCGGCCGGCATAAAGTTCGCATGTGAGTAGGGGGCGAGTAACGCAGCGTAACTTCATAAATTTAGTGTCTGCTACTAGTGAGGAGTACTGTTGTAAAGTACCACGTGAATAGCTAAGAATAGCCTCATAAAGTCCTTCTGTGAGTAGAGAACAGAAACCGTGTACAGTCCCCCTGTGATTGTGAGGCGTCGCATTGCCAGGCCTGCGTGTGAGTTGCCTCATAAGGTCCACGTGTGAGTAACAAAGAGGTGCCTCATGAAGTCTCTTTGTTAGTACTAAGAAGTAATGTCATAATGTCCCCATATGAGTAGAAAGGCATATTCTTGCCAGGCCAGTGTGTGAGTAGCCGGTAACCTCATAAGGTCTGTGTATGAGAAATGAGGAGTAGTCTTGTTAAGCGAGGATTAACATACAAGTGACCTCGGAGGAGTAAGATGTGGCTTCCAGGAGTTTCTCTTGGTTGGCCTGATGGAGGCGTTGTGAGCACACGAGTGACAGCCCTGTGACTCCCAGGGGCCCTGTGAACGAGGATGTGTTCGCCGCTCCCGACTTCACTGAGGGGAAGATCATGGACTCGGACATCCAGGAAATCACCGAGCAGATCCATCGCCTGCTGCTACAGGTCTGTCTCACACATGTCAGTCTTATCAGCAAAACATCAGAGAGTGTTTTAGTCATTTATCTAGAGGTAACCCATTTGTCCAAGGCTACAAGAGGCATTTCTCTGAACATCTGGCTGATCGGACGCGTACTTGCTGTGTGTGTCTGAGTGAGAGTGCATGTTTGAGGTATGTGAAGTTGCTCCTCACCAATCCCTGTTCTGCTGTCCCCCTCCAGCCCGTCCACAGCATCGGCTCCAGCGGCTACGGCAGTCTGGGCAGCAACGGCTCCCACGAACAGTTGGTCACCGTGGCCTCCTCCAGCGACAGCAACAGCAGCAGCCACGCACCCGACAAGGCCAAGCCGGTGAGCCACATAGCCACCAGCCCCGATAGCGCCACTTGCTGGTGGGCGGTTTGTAACTGCAGGGAGGGTTTTGTGTATCCTTCCCTTTTGTTCACTGATGATCTGCCTACCTGTCTTCATCCACTGGCTCCCGTGGCCCTGCAGAGGACCTTCCAGGAGATCTGTAAGGGTGTCCACCTCCTGAAGAGCCAGGAGCAACAGCAGCCCTCCACACCCGCCAGGGCGGGGTCCCGGAAGAACAGTAAGCTGCCTGCCCACCTCTTCAACCTCTCATAGCTCATTAAGTGCCTACTACTCTGTTTGCTAATAAACAATTTATGAAAAAGACTGTTACTAGAAGGAGAATGACTATAGAGTCTTGGTCCTCATCAGCTTGGCGAGATGTTGGACTGTGTGTGCGTGTGTACTGATAATACATTGTTTCCAGTAGTTCCTGAGCAGAGGGTACCCATGGTGCGTGCCAAAGAGCCAGTTGCATCTCCCGGCACCAAGGAGAATGATGGTGCTCAGGAGGAGTTTTCCTATAAAGACCAGACGGTCTACTCCTACCAGCAGATCAGCTGCCTGGACAGCGTCATCAGGTCAGGGGCGCCCAGACCACGAATGGGTCTGTCTTTATGTGGTCCAGTCAGGAATATAATTTACCTTTTGAAACGTTTCTGTAGAGTCTTTCCTCGATGCTTACCTATTGTGGATTAAAGGAGAGCTGGGATTAAAATATCAGAGCAGTCTATCCTGGGATAATCGTAGAAGGGCGCCACCTAGTGTTCAGTTGTGATAACGAGGTGTACCGTGTGATGGCTGGTACAGGTACCTGGAGAGCTGCAACGTCCCCATCTCAGTGAAGAGGAAGTGTCACTCGTCATCGAATACAACATCCTCCAACTCCGACGAGGACAAGCAGAAGGTGGCCGATGGCGCTACCCCCGATGTGCCTGGAGGTAAGCTGGCGGCTCTCGCCTGTGAGCGTCAGGATGCCAATGGTCTTCCGGTGTCCTCTGCTCCTTTTGTTTCTGTGGTTAGAGGTGATTGTTTATTGACCTTTTTATGTTGTTATTGCGAAAGCCACTTACTCACTTTGTGTCCCCTGAGAGCAAAGACACTGTCACTGTCCTGTTACCGCCAGTCCCGGGTTCACAGCTCAGTCTGTCTCGCTCCCCACGACAGAATCCTTGCTGCTTGACGCCCCGGCCGGCCTGCCGTCCATCAAGGAGCCGAAGAAGCCCGCGGGCGTGGTGGGGGCCTCCCTGACCCCGCTGGCCCTGCCCAGCAAGCCGGAGAGTGTGGCCTCCATCACTAGCCAGTGCAGCTACAGCAGCACCATTGTCCACGTGGGGGACAAGAAGCCCCAGCCGGAATCCGGTATGGGACCGTACCGCACGGCCTGCCTCTTTGCTGGGGGGTTTCCCTCTCTGCAGTCGGGTCAGAGTATAAATTATTTACATGCAGCTATTGGGTGGATGTTGGTCAACTGGGACAACTTTAAAAATGTTACTTTCTTTATCGCTTCAAACATATGATCCTAATCACGAATCGTAAAAGTATTATGGAAAGTATTATGGAGCTGGGCGTTAATAGACCACAGAGGCGTGTAGATATGGAGTGTGACATATATAAGTGTCCCAGTTTGCCGTTTGTCCCCATTTAACCAATATTCATTCTACGGTTTATAATCATGTCCAGAAGATAAAAATACATGGGATGGGTCAAATATAGCAAACGGCTGAGAGTGTATTAGAGAACCTTTGAGTTGGGTCCAGGGAAAGCTGTCACTCTTACAGTGAACTGCGTTTTGGAATATGGGGAGATCATGGAACAGCGTCTGCTTATCTAGTCTATGGCCGTTATGTCACTGGAGCTGATGGCTCCTACGGGACCAGGGTCCATCCCCCTGGCCTATGATGGCTGAAGGCCCCCCATCTGCTTCCTCCAAACCTCTCCTGATGCACGATGGCGCTGCGTGTTTTTGCTGCCCGTGGGATTCTGTTAGTCCAACATGCATTGTGTTATTTTTTTTGCCGGCAGACATCACCGAAGATGTGGTGGAAGGCCCCACCCCGACGGCGACACCACTGGCACCTCCTAGCCAGGAGAGGGAGCCCTACAAGAAGCTGGGCCTGACCAAGCAGGTGCTGGCGGCCCACACGCAGAAGGAGGAGCAGGCCTTCCTGAGCCGCTGCCGAGAGCAGCGTCGTGTGCGGAGCCTGCAGGCCAGCTGCTCGCTCTCCATGCACCAGCAGCGGGGCCAACCAAAACCCGATGGTACCCACACACAGCCGTCTCTATAGCAATGTACATACACTCCTTTCAATGTCAGAGCACAGCATCTTCTGCAGCCTGGTTTGGATACTGCTGAACCTTGCTGACCGTACCCCTTCCTGCAGCCACCCCCGGTATGCGAGGGACCAAGCATGGCGGGAGCCTAGCTGACCCCGCACCCAGGAGGGGCGGCCGCAGCAAGAAGACGAAGAAGGCGCGCTTGAAGGCCCAGGAATCCTCGGACAGCACAGTGTCAGACAGGAAGCAGACGCCGCGCCCCCCCCTGCAGGGCCTCAACCAGACGTCCTGGTCGCCCTCTGAGACCTCCCAATCCACTTTCCCTGTTGCCTACCCCACCGTGGTGCCAGCATACCCGCTGCCTGTCTACCCAGGTTCGGGGACAATGGCCCCTGGTGTTGATGCCCCCGTCCCCGGAATGGGGGACAGCCAGGCTGGGCAGGACACTCGCTTCCCCATGCAGCCCCCACCCTACACCGCACCGCTGGTGACACCAGTCATGGCCTTCGTCATGCCCAACTATGTCTTCCCCCAGGTGGGGGGGGCTCCGCAGACCTCATTCCCACCCCAGACAGCCTTTCTGCCACAGCCACAGTTCCCCGTGCAGCAGCCATTTCCTTCCCAGCAGCCCCTGCCCCCACATGCCCCCTTTGTGCCCCAAACGCCCTTCCCATCTCAAGCCATGTTCCCCACACCATCGTTCCCCTACGGCCTACCGCCGGAGCCTCCGAAGGCCCCCAGCCCCGAGCTCCACGACGCTCCCTCCTGCTGCTCCTCCCCCTCGTCGGCACCACGAGACACGACCTCACCGCCGCTCTTTGAGTCGCGCTGTAGCTCGCCACTACAGTTGAACCTGCTGCAGCTGGAGGAGACGACACGCTGCGGGGAGAGGCAGGACGGGGCAGCGCGGACGGTCAGCGCGCCGGGGAGCAGTACCGGTGACAGGGCCGGCCAGGCCAACAAAGAGCTGCAGCAGGTGAGTGAAAACCGGGGCACCTGGTATTTTAGCCGAGATGTCGGTGCCACCTCCATGCCAGGCAGTTTTTAGGTTCTAAGTTTAAAGTTCTTTTTTTTATCTTTTTATTTTGGTCCCACCCCCTGGTAGATGGGTTCGTTGGACGAGGGGCAGCACAGTGACGCTCGCTCTTCCTCCAGCGACATGATGGACATGCTGCTGCAGGAGGACTCGCGCTCGGGGACTGGCTCGGCCACCTCTGGATCGCTGGGCTCTGGGTCCAACGGCTGCGGCACCTCTGCCACAGGTCGCTCACCGCCACCTCCTGCCTCTCCTCTGGCTCTGCCTCCCGCTCCATTCTCATCACCCCCATCCTTTCACTCCCCCAGGGAGCAGCCAGACCAGCAACACCAGCAAGTACTTTGGCAGCGTTGACTCGTCGGAGCACGAGCACAAGGCCAAGGCCAACGGTGAGGCCAAGGCAGCAGGGGGCGACGGGGAGCACTTCATGAAGTATGTGCTGCAGGAACCCATCTGGCTGCTGATGGCCAACGCAGATGAATCGGTCATGATGACCTACCAGCTCCCTACGCGGTGAGTGCCTTCACCTTTACTTCACCTTACCCTCCAGCACCTACTCAAATGCTTACTGCTGTTCTTCCGGAGTGGAACCACATAAATCCTATAACGGACAACTTTCTATGGGCATGCAGTCATGGGCGGAGCTAAGGGGCAACACTATGGCCACCCCTAGTAAATACTGCCTCTCCCCAGGTTACGATGCGGTCACATTCCGATTTAATCTAACGTAAGTCAGAAATGTGTCTTAATACAGTTCACCTGATCTAAGAAGCATCGTAGCCTAGCCCACCTTAAACATGCTTTAAACATTTACATTAGCCTACAGTTGGGCGAAATCATTAACACAGAGCCAGTTTTATAATGAAGTGTTTAATATCTCATGTAATTCATGGAATAATGGACTGCAAGTGAAAAACATTTACTGTACATTTATCGTAAAGTCTAACTATCATAACCCGGAGGCCGTCTGTACATGGCTGCCCCCTCGCCCCTCCACATTAAAAAATTATATGCATTATTTCATCCCTATAAGACCCACAATATGGTGTGGCCACCCCCAAAAATATAACAAGCCCCCGACAGCATCCCCAATCATAAGTTTCTTCAGACCCCACTGCATGCAGTTACTGTGTTTGACCACTAGGTTACAGTGTTGCGCAAGTACATGACCCTTTTCTTGTAAAATGCCCGCTAGGTTTAAGCTTATTTACTTCAGGCGCCTCTGAAGATTGGAATCACCCCCTTGCGTGACCTTGAATGAAAAAAAAAAAAAACGGTGAGATTTTCAGGTGTTTTATGGGTGCCACTCCGATTTGGCTTCTAGGGACATGCAGAAGGTGCTGAAGGAGGATCGGGAGCGGCTGCGGCAGATGCAGAAGAGCCAGCCGCGCTTTTCCCAGGACCAGAAGAAGGAGCTGATGGAGGTGCACCCCTGGCTTCTAAAAGGGAGCCTGCCCAAGGCTGTTGATGTAAAGGTGGGCCTTTCATTTTTTATTTTCTTTATTATATTGGGGAGGCATGATCTTTGCAGCATCCCGGCAGCACCGGCAGGTGAATGACTCATTTATGTCCCATGTGCAGTTCAGTAAAATGTGACTCTGTATTTGTACAGAAGTGTATGTGCTGTGAGGTCACAGGCCCATCGGGCCCCATCGACGACAGCCTGCCTGACATGGAGCTGGGCACAGTGGGGGAGGCGTGTGAGGACGACCCTTGCCGGAAGGGTGGAGAAGTGCCCCCTACAGGGCAAACGCTTCCCGACAAAGAGCCTGCCCTACAGTAATGTGTAGCCTGTGGCCACACCGACGCACTGTTCACCAAGACCGTATGTGCACTGTTGCAGACTGACACAGCCCCCAGGCACAGGCAAGTCCCATGTTACGCACACCTTCATGCTTCGGTGGTAACTCACCACTACCTGTAGACCCCTCCCCAGCCTGAGCCCAGGATCCTGAGGTGTTAACGCTGTGTTGGGAGCCTCTGAGCCTTCGGAAATGCATACGGGGCAATGCTGCCTGCCCAACACGACTGAGGAAGGAGGCCATGAAGTGTCTGTCTGCGTGTCTGTCTGCGTGTCTGTCTGTGTGTCTGTCTGCGTCTTCATTTGTGTTCATGGTTAGCTTGTAAATCAGGGACTCGCTCGTCATTTCGCCGTTTTCAGTGTCCCTGGTCTCCCTCTGTGTTGTTTCTCTCTCTTTTATATATTTTAATATCTGAGACGATATGAAAGTTCCGAATGCTGTCAGGCACATCAAGCAGGGTTTACCAAACTTTTATATGTGGGGGAGTGTGCTGTTGTGCTGAAGTCCCCCGTGTAATTTTATGGGAGAGATGATCAGCTTTGTTTGGCATATAATTAGATATAGTATTTGAAATCCAAATATTTATATTCTTTTCTTTAAGTTACTTTACGTTGAAAATATGTCAATATATTTACAAATCAATCGGCCAATGTTATTTACAAAACTTTGGACTATTTTCACAAAGCAGTGAAAAGAATTAATGCAAATTACATTTTGAATGTGTACTTTGAAAGCGTATTTATGAATCACTACGCTTTAGCACTGATTTCCTTGACGTGTATAAGTAATTACGATTCATGATTGCCTCCCTTTGGATGGTAGTTGCTCCAAAATCCCAGTGAAATCGACAAGTTGGTAATTCTACCACAATGTATGGCTATCTCCATGAATATTCTATATCAGGGGTAGCCTATCTTATCTGCAAAGGGCTGGTGTGTATGCAGGTTTTTGGGATAACCTGTAGGTCAGCTGTTCAAACCCAGGTGTGAGGACTTTTCAGCCAATCAGTCCTCCAATTAGTGACCTAATAAGGGAGTTGCAGCAAAAACCTCCATACACACCGGCCCTTGGCGGATATGATTGGCCACCCCTGTTCTATATGAAAGCTTTGTCAAAAGGCTTTTTATGGCAAAATGGTGGATTAAGAAGGGAGAACTATTTCCGCTGCTACTTTATATAAGGCCTACAGTATATGTGTTGACTGTCTGGACCAAAACAACCTAGCAAAATGTGTTATATCTATTATTTAATGTAAAGCTTGCAATTGTCCTGTGAAATATTTCGTGAGGAACAACTTAAAATTTATTTGCAATTTTCCCCAGTGAAGTTTGTATTGTGTTAGCATTAGGTCACAAATATATTTTTCAAACCGATGACTATTGTCAGTATTGTTTTGTAACTGAATGTGCAGCAATGACTTTACTGGTAAATTACCCAGAGGGTGATCAGTTTCTGAAAAGTAGTTTCCCCATATTTCAAGGTGCACTATTTTCTGAAATTAAGGCGCATTGCTATTTTAGGGGTTCGAATAATTTTGCATCGGATACATTCTCTGTATTTTTTGTGGTGGTGTAGCAATGTCTGCTTTTTTGACAGAGTTCATACAGAAGTTTAATAAAAAAGAAACCCATCCTTTTTTTAAAGAAAAGTGACTATGTTGTTAATCTAATGCGTGTTCTGTGTTAATTCATTGGGTTGTGGGCTGTCGTCTCGGTGCACCTCTGTCCTACTCTTTGTTCTCTCTAAACCCCCACCGCCTGTCAGATTCTCTTTTTCTTTGGTCTCCGTGCGGTAGTCGGGAGGTATAGAGATCAGCGCGCACCGCATCCGGATGCGCGTCTCTCTGGCTTTACCTCCCGGCGAAGTATATCTTGCGGACGATAACACTAGTCGGCGGCCGACTGCAGATGCTGAAAAGCCTGGAGAAAGTCGGCTGTCTCGCCCGGCAGTGTGGCCCACCCAAGGGACCATTCCCCTATTATAAGCAGCTAATGTGTCAGCATCGAATCTGGGTTTCCGATGTAACTAGCATGACGACATACATGTCATTTAGGGAAGCCTCACTCCACTTATTAAGTACTATTTATCTAATGAAGAAGCTGAACTCAACAGCCAATGACAATATATATTTAGATTAAGATTACCGATACACATTAATTTAGTTTTTTTGGTTCTGTCCAAATGTGGAAGCGGAATAAAACAACCCAGGTTTCGAAAGAGGCCTTATGTGTAAAAGCGATTGCTGCTAAAAGGGGCTGATTTCAAACGGGCACGGAAAAGAGAGGGGCTGTATTTGCAAATAAATGCTAGTAATTATTTAACTTAAGCCTTGTTCATGTCCTGCCTTACAATAACCCCAAGGACAATGTCTTCACGGAAGATGGATACTGTTCCCGAATGAGTTGCACATGTTTAGAGTAAATAGAGTATTCATTAACCGACCCAATTTGCATAAATTTGCAGTTACTTTTGTCCTAATCATCACTAGGTGGGGGGTTTCTGGACTGGTTTGCTTCTTCTTCTTCATGTCGACTTTTGTTTCAGGTTCCGAAAATGAACAAAATTCAAGATTTGGTTTTGTACCTCAGGAACGTTCATATTCGGAGTCTTCATACCAGCTTTGGAACATGCATGTACTCTGTATAAAATGAACACGATTTTTGCTTGTTTGAGTTCGCTGTGACGTTTAGCCTCCGAGGCACTACCCCGATTAGCCTTCGGGCGGGTCTTAGCTAGTAGTTTTTTTTGCCTACTGGGGTTACAGCTGAGATCAAAGGTTTCGCTTGTTAATTTATGGATCTCTGTCCGGACACCTTCCTCGGTTTTGTAGGGGTGTGAATCCCTACAATCACACCTCCGGAAAAAGATCCCACGAACTGTCACCTGGTGAAAGCGAACCAGTGGTTTGATGTGCAGCGTCATAAGATACAGCAATAGGCGTTGATTTCAGAATATTTTAACTGATCCCGGGGGAAATTCTTAGTCATTTATAAAATAATTTACAGACGGTTTAACCCCACGCATAACACTTTTTAATGTACATTGCGTACATTCTACTGCAAACACTACAGTGCAGACTTCACTTTTTTGACATTTTATACTTTAGATTCTAAGATCTGATACTTTAATAACCAGAACTTAATCCTATTCGCTTGGAAAATACGAACCGTTTTGCCGGTGCATACTTGTTGATCTCACGCCGTCCCGTTGTTTGTTGTCCGATTTAACGACATTCCACCACTGGCGGGGGATTCCACGGTTATTTTCGGAAACCGCCGCGTGGGACTGTCTGATCCCAAAAACCAGTTTTACGAACTGGTTGTCGGTGTATTGGGATCTGCGGTATTTGTTTTTATATGCAGCACATTTCTACGGTTTTGAAACAACTACTGCTATTAAACCGAGAACTTGTGCTCATGCTTTACTTGAGCGTTTTTAGTTACTGAGATACAAAGCATAGGCTATACTATGTTCAGTAACAGTAAAACCAAAATTACAAGACCAGTTTAAGCCGGATCGTAATTCTTAGGCGTAAAATTAATGTCTTGTGTCAAAACCAATACCCATGAATGATTTACATTTACTTTTTTTCTCTCATGTTTCAATATATCAAAGCTGGTTGCTTGTAAAATTAAGTAACTGTAGATTAAAGACGCAGGATTAAAGACGTCATTTTCACCTTTCATGCTTCAAAGCCGAACGATGGCCTTTGAAGAAAAGGAAACACTTCGGCGCTCTTTAGAAAAGGAAATGGTGGCCTGGCTACAGTGTGATGAAAGCGAGGGCGGGAAACAACATATAAACGGTTTTAAATAATGTATGTTTATGATACTGGTCTGTTCCTGATCAGTCGACGGAATAGGGAGGGTAACACATTTTGGATTTTTCCACAGCATAGATGGTCATGGAGTAATCCGAGTCTATAGATAAATTGGTAAATATTGCTCGTGTTTATTTGGCAAATCATGGTGGAGGAAAACGGTATAACAAGAAAATAATTTACCATGCTCCAGAACATGCGTGAATTGACGAAAACATGCGGCACAGGTGTAGGCCTACTTGGGATAGGGTTACATTTAAAAGTACGAATGAACAAATCTGCAGTATGACTAGAATCTAATCACTTACGTCTGAATTAAATTAGTTTATTAATACATTTTAGACCAAGTCACTAGACGTACACAGAAAATACACGTACGGTGCGGTGTATCGACCTATTGGCGGCACCCGCAATTAATGTCTGACTATCAAAAATAACTTCTATTTCTAGTTAGTAACGTACCTATACCTTCACTGAAGGCAGAGACACATATCTGCTGATCTGAAATAGTTCATAGCACATTCTGCCAATAATATGAGAACCGTGAATGCTTAACTTTCTGTGTATTTAATTGTAAGTTTGTAGTTCAGCGGAAATGCAAGTTATTGGGAACGGTTAAAATGCCCTTAATTTGGTGACTCTTCCACTAAAACAATTTATTTCGGCCTACAAAACAGACAGCCATCGGGTCCTGACGGGAACAGTGCTGGAAGCTGCTTTCACAAATCACTTCCATCAATCTCATATAACATGTTATTAGTGGAAGTTTGAATGATATCCAACTGAAAAACATGAACGTAGTTCACGCTTCTCGGTACAAATTGTGGTCCTGGATGGAGTCCTACCACGGTCTCCATATAGATTTGAAATATGCCGTCGTGGGTTGGATTGCATGATCTTCTGAGGAATTATGACTGTGCTCCACATCGGTTTCATCTAGGTCTGAATAGAAGTCATCGCTGGATGTAGTGGATGGCGCTGGGGAGCAGGCGGAGGTGACTTCGTGTATACCCCCTACTGAGGCCAAAGTGACACCACTCCCATCACCGGTAGGCAAAGTGGTGTTGCTGCTGCTGTCGGAGGCGTCCGACATTAAATCCACAAGCATGTCCTGGAAATTGTCTTCGTTCAGAGGCATGCATTCCAGGAGATGATTCAGGAGCTCCGCGGCGACGGTAGGGTCGATGCCCGGGCAGCTGGACACGTACATGTGCACCTCGTGCATACACTGGATGTAACCGGCTGCAAAGCGCTCACTCGCTTCGCGATTCATAGCGTCAGATTCTGTCAAAACACATGGAGGAAGTCAAGCACACCCGCCCGCATAACTGGGGAAAAGCATCCTTATCACGCTTTATATATCCCAGGTGCCTGGACTCGGTAGTATTACCCAAGGAAATGATTACCTACCTTGGGATCGATTTCTGAGGACATGCTCAACTCGTTTCACAGTCATTTCAAGCACCTCGGCATTCTCCATTTTAGATTGTAACTGTGGGAAACATGTTGATGATGTGATTATGTTTAATCAAAAAAAATGCAGATGTGGTTAAAATTCGCCCCTACAAAAGACAAATAACTTTACAGATGAATAGGTCTTAACATTAACTGAAAACTTACATCAGTGTCAGAGAGCAGAATCCTCAGTTCTTGCAAGCTTTCATTAATTCGTGCCCGTCTCTTCTTCTCCACCAAAGGTTTTCTTGCCTGTTGAAAGGGAGGTTGATGCACACGGTAAAACTGCAAATTATATCGCGGGGTTCAGTTTAAAGAGACTGGGCCAAGTCTCCTACGGGTAGTCACTGTCATTACCTTTCTGTCTCCTTTAATCCCGTAGTATTCTTCCTCAACGGCGCTACATTCAGCTTTGTTAGCTCGGAACACAGGGGCCATGTTGGTTGTAACCCAGGCAAAGAAGAAAGCGGTGTTTGTAATCCACAGTTAAAGTTGGGATTCTCGGGGGCAGCTGGCAGGCGTACGCAATAGAGCCCCCAGCAAATAGTCCAGCGAATAGCACGGTTTAGGCAGAATACGATGTTGGTACCTTCAGCTTGTAGGTGGTATTTATACGGTCAGATTTACATATCAATAAAAGGTTTGGCCACAATATTCAAGAAACACCAGAGCGCATCCAGTTTCAGCCAATCAACGGGGAGCGCATTGTCTTTACTGCGGTTGTAGTTGCGGCTTGCAGCTTGAACAGGGGGAGGACCCGAGTTCACCGGCAAAAGTGACATTTCGCAGGCAGCGTCTTACTAGGTGAAATTCAAGTAAAGTCACTTTGTCATTTCAAACACACGAAACAAAACTGTATTTCTACCGAGCATCAGGCAGCTAGAACAAAGGACAGCTGAACAATAAATACTGGATACGTAAACCTAGTCAGAACAATGAATGTGCGATTTGTTATGCGGCCATTCGTCTGAATTCTTCACTTATTCTAAATATCTCAAAATGTCAGTTAGGCATCAAAGTTAAAATCTTTCTGAACACGTTTATACTGAGCACTTTATATTATACGCTAATATATATGAATGAATTTATATGGTTTGTTTTTCTTGAAGTGGTAGAGTAACTACACGCTCATTACAAAAGCAACTTTAACTTAAAAGGTCATTTAAAGCACACATTAAAAATTGTTTAATGTTCTGTTAACAGAAACGTCATATATACATGCCCACACGGTAGATCTTTACTTGCTTGATTCGAAAGTATTTTAGGATAAAACAAATTATTGTTGCGTATTTACAGCTGATTGTTACACTACCGCTACGAACGTCTGTAGATACGAAGTGCAATTTCTGCCCTTATAACAGATTTAAAAAAAAAGTAAATCATTGCATTTTCTGATGCAGTTATTGGTACAATGCAACAAGTTCTAAGCCTGCCCAAAGCACAAATGCATATGAAACGACCTGAAATGTACTAGAATTCTCTTTGAATTGCCAGGGCATTTCTTCAACTCCGAATTATCTTTGCGCTGGTGCCAAAGAGACTATGCAACTGAAATTACGGGTTAAATTAGAGGGGTTTCTGCGTTTTATCCTTTTATGCTTTTTGTTGTTCTCCTTTATTTGACTCTCGCGGGGACTTGCCTGCGAGGTCCCCTGAATGTAATGCGATGCCGACAGTTGGCAGCTGCAAGCTGCAGCCCCTCAGACTAAATGAATTTAATCGGGGCACCGACGGCCGGTCCCCAAAGAAAGTGACAGGTGTTGGCTCGCGCTTCATTTGTTCTCGATCTTTCGGAGCCCCCCTCTGATTTGCTTGCGGCTGCATATTTAGGTATTTAAACATAGTATAATCACAGCCAGTTTAAGCTTTGTCGAGTAAAGGGAATATTTATAAACATGTCTGAAAGTGGTTAATATGTTTTGAATGGGTTATTTGAGTGATGTTTGGTCTGCTGGTAAGACACGAAGAGCCACACGCGTTTAGCTAGACTGTTAGAACAAGATCGTGTATTAGGTTACAGCACTCTTTGCAGGTAATATAAGTAGATCATACGCGTTTACGTTCTAAATTTCCGTTTGTGCCACAGGTTCACAATAATGGGGTAGTAAAACAGATTCCAGCATAAAAGCACTGTTCCTGGCCTTTGAAATGGAAGACTTTGGCACCTAGTCATCGTCCCACTCCTTGCCTCCCTGGTTCATCCGCACGCTGCCTTTGAAAACCAGCTCGTAGCTAAGTCGCCTATAGAATCTTTGATTTTTTTCGCCTTACAGTACTTTTCTTGTGAAGTGGCAGCAGTCGTTTTTGCCCCCGTCGACTTATTGATTTCATGTTTATTTATTGCACATTTAACATGCCTTCGTTTATACACAAACCTCAGAAAGTCGAGAGAGAACTTGAATAACGTAAACTGAGGTGAGCATTACGTGATAATCATGGTTGTAAAGTACAATAGTTCGTGAAGGGCATATTGCAAATATAATACTTTATTTATTGCCCTTTTGGTGGAATAATTCATAATTTACACAATCTCTTTCTCTCTCTCTCTCTCTCTCTCTCTCTCTCTCTCTCACACACACACACACACACACACACACACACACACAGATGGATGGATGGATGGATGGATGGATAGATGGATGGATACAAAAACCTCTTTTAGTCGATCAATTTTAAGTATTGACTTACATGACAAATTAAGTTATAAGACGTTGGGGGTGGGGAGGGGGGGCTCTTTTTGAGATTCCTGCTCTCCATGAGATATAAAAAAACTCTGAGAAAAATAATTATTTTTATGGCAAGCCTGGTATAATGTGGGCAGAACGTAAATTTGGAGGGTAAGAGAAAATGAACAGTGTGTCCGGATTCAAGCTTTAGTTGGCGCCTCAATTCAGCAATTATGGCATCATTCTTCAAATATACCTCAGCGATATATATAGCCTAATATGTTTTTGTGTGCGTTGCATTGTTTAAAGAGTCTGTATCATTACACAAGTAATGAAAAAGCCTACACCTCACCTTTTAAATTAAACATTACTGGAAAGTGTTGCTGAATGAAGAATCGGTTGTTGCCTGCGGTAGAGGAAACGTTCGCTTTTTGATGTTGATATCAGTGATGTATTGACAGACATTACGCACTTCTCCCTGTGACTTCAAGTTGGCTCTTCAAAAATAACTTCACAGCCTGCTTCTTTTGTCGTGCACACAACTGGACAGTGCGGGCAACACACTTAAGCGCTTCGCTTAATTCTGCGACGTTAGGACCCTACGTGTGCCATGAATCGGTAAGTTTCAGGTCCTTGCCCTTTGTTATACCTGTTGATTAGACCACGTTATAAATGAAAAGCAATCCGAGACTTAAATGTCATGTAAACATAACCGCCTGCGATTTCTAATGAAACATCTGCATAAATGTCATACAGATGTAATTCGATGTTGGGGTAGTGTAGTGCTCATTACGTCATCTGACGTGTTGGATGAAACGTCACATCGCTTTGCATTATAAACTGTGGAACGGAGTTGTCTGCAAACATGGAAACTAACCCTAAAAAAAGCATTTTTCTATTTGGAAACGTCACTGATGTGACAGTGTGAGACGTATTTCGGTTATAGGGTTTTGTTTTAGTATATGTAATAAAGTGTGATATTTGGGAAAAACTTCAAAATATTTCATTTGGGTTACTATTTAAATATTTATATGATATGTTCCCAAAATATATGAAAGTTACTCTATGTTTGGATGGTCAAATGGGTGACGAGTGTAATGCAGATCTTCACAGAGTTGGTTAAGCCTGGTGAGCAAAGTATGGATTAAATATTCATTTTATTATTATTGGGTTAATACGTTTACATACAAAAGAGAGGAAATAATCTAAAGCAAGTATTCCTTATTAAATAAATTAAGAGTTAATACAATAAATAGCTCAATAATAGCCTTCTACAATGCAGGCTACAAGAAGTTTACTTCTGTGGAAGTACTGAGGTCTGCAGCACATCTATTCTGGAACAGGACTGCCCCACAAGTGCTCTGAGAAGCATATCTATAAGATACATAAGGAAAAGAGTCTACACGCAGATCAAAAACAAAACCAGAGGGATGCCTCAGTTTGCTCCCGTCACCACGGCCGCCACATGTCAAGTGTGGCTATGTGCTGATTGTTAAATAGCTGGTTGCCCGGTAACAGGAGCGCTTTATCGCGAGTGCCCGCACTCTGCTGGGCACGATCTGTCTGGACTTTGGCTGCAGCCCCGCTGAACACACGGCTCGAGGGCAGCACAGGGCCGGCGCTGCAGCTTTCCTGCGTTTGCTGAGGAGGCGGGACCATGGACGTCAAGGCGGGCTGGGTATCCTCGGCAGCACGCGGGAGCGACTTGAGCAGGTGGTTGAGCAGACGAGAACCTAGTGTTTTATCCATCCACTCACAGGTTAGCAGCAGATTGTGAACCTCGTGCATACACTGGATATAGCCCGTGCTGTATTTCTGCTGGGCCTCTAACCCTATGGTGGAGTCAGCTGTAATAAAAAGAGTGTTGGAACATGAGTGAGTCACGGCTCTAGGCCTATAGGTCGCTATTAAGACGGAAGATCATCTTTAAAGAAATCCATGCAAAACTAAATGAATGGAGGGCCGGTTTATCTTCATTATGTTGTAAAAGCTGCGTGTATACTGCCCCCTGCAGTCTAAAATAAGAACGGCTCTTAAATAAACATCTTCGCTTTTTCTCAAATTTGCTTACCCAAGTACTTATTTTTGAAGTTTTGAGTATACACTTACCAGCGAATTTGTTGCTCTGAATATTCTGCAGATGCTTCACTGTCATTTCAAGAATATCCGCCTTCTCCAGTTTAGATTGCTGCCATGAAATACACGAATTTTTTTACTACAAGACTTGCTTTTAGAGAGTACCAAACAGTATAGCTATTTAACTCGTTTCTATCTCGAAGTATAGTTTTATCGTCTCATACTTACATCTAGTCGGAAAGCGCCGACCACGGTTTCTTTCAGTTGATCGAGACAATTATTTATTCTTTCTCGTCTTTTTCTTTCAATTAGTGGCTTTCTCAGCTAAAATCGAAACATATACCAAATCAGCCACAGGTATCAACAAAACTAGCATTAGGAACTGCATATCATCCTGACATCTCGTGCAACCAGGACTAATCCAACGAGATTACTTTATATTTCTGTTAAAGCTCTTTGTACCTTTCGCTCCTCTTTAGCGCTCGACAATTTCTCCACGTTGTGGGTCACGGCGGTGGCCGTCATCTCCCTAGCTTGGTGGATAAGAACCGCGACTTTCCCCTGTTCTCTCTTGGAGCGGATTCTGTCTCGTCTTTAAGGCCTCCGCGCTCTGCTCTCCTCTTATTTATAAGGGCAGGATTAGCATGTGAATGTGGGAGCTCTTTGGCTGAGGTATTTTCCCACACATGGGGTCGATCCCAGTGGCCCGCTCCCATCAGTCAAGACTGACAGGTCACTGCTTCTTTTCAATAGCTGCGCTGCCCGCCCGATAAAGAGAAAAAGCGACAGATGTCCAGCCTGGAAATGTGCACCCTAGTGAAACCTTCTGTTTCGCTATTAGGGCGCGTCACGTGGTCCGCGGCGCGCGGAGCGCTGGCCCGGCGTTCCCAGGCACTAACAAGAGTCTGCTATTACTGGCGTTACACTGGGGACGGCACGGCCCTTTCATTCTCAATGAATCGGTACAGCATTACCGGAGAAAAGGCGAAACCTATCCCCTGAGGTCTCGCAGAATACGTTCTAACGCCCATTCTCCCTATACTTTTTTTCCCTGGACGGTGTCTGTTTTTGTTTTACCTTGTGTCGGTGTCCTGGCGCATTGGAAACAGTGCAATGAGCTTATAACACACTATAACCTTCCATATTGTTTCTTTTTTGGCAAGTGTTTATTTTAAAATAACCATAATTTCGAGCCCCTGTGACTCTGCTCAGAATAAGTGGTTGGAAGATGGTTGGTTGGATGGATGGAAAAACAACCAATGCGTGTGCAGTGTCATTCAAATAGGCCTACAATCCTGTTTTGTTCCTGAATAAAACATAGTGCCGACAATATTATACAAATATTGCAAACAGTGATCGGGGAAAAAAATAAATGTTCATAACTTCTGTCTTAATGTAGTTAATTGTAATGACTAATAACTGAAAACTCATTTTTGGGTTGTTGGGAAAATATCTCATTTATTTTTCAGCGAATAGGGGTGCGATCACTGAAAATCTGGAACATCTGTTATATATTTTTTTCATCCCTTCTTCAATGGAGGGGGCAGATGTCCCGCTCGCTGGTCGCCGCTTTTGGGATTCATGGCAGCGGGTCTGTTTGACTTGAGACACGCGACTGCCAGGCGAATGCCGGGACGTGGGAAACTGCGCCGGACAAAAGGCGAGCATTCAGCTCCATTTAATCACCATGAAGAATGTAATAACTCACAAAGAACCGGTGCAGGCTACCTCTGTAACTTCTCCAAGAGGAAGTGCCCAGATGATAGTTTCGACAGGTGCAAGCGGCTGGTGTGAGGTGACAGGTGCTGACATCATAATGCCAACATGTGTGGCCGGCTGCCCGACGAAGTCTTTGACTGTATATGGATTATAGCGTTCATGCACTGGAATTTTTTTGCAGTTTTAAAATAATTAACCACGTCTCGTTGAATATTCAAGAGCTCGTGCAGATTATTGTGACTGGACAGAGTAGGCCTATTTGACACAGGGCTAATCGGAATCGGTTTTATTAGCCAAGTGTGTATGCATACAAAGAATTTTGCTCTTCATACACACACAACACAAAAACAAAAAACTAAAAGTAAACTAAACTTAGCTAAAACAAAACCTAAGAATATGTGATAAGTTATAAAAACAAGCTTGAAAATGATGTATTGTAAATAAATATAATGGATGGATAAATTATTGAATTATTAAATGAATGTTCGGGCTATAGTATTATATACGTAAAAATTCGACATTTGACTTTCAATATAAGATTCTTCGCGGTCATCCTTAAAAAAACATTATTATTTAATTTTTCGCATCACTTATTTCTTGATGGCAGGTTAAACGTAGGCCTACTTGTCATTCGCCTAAAAGTGATTTTACAATCTATCCACGAGACGACGAACGGGTAGCCGAAACTGCACGTGCTGTACATATTCAGGAAATTGGTCCCCTCTTTAAAAACAGAAAACACCTGTAAATCTGAATTTAAGGAAGAATGATGCTTGTGCCTTTTGTCCGAAATTCCCTGAGGCTTAGCGTATTCGCCGAATGTGGCTAGTGTTTGTTTGAAGATCTAAAGAGCTTCATGGGGAGTGAAGGGGTTCGCTCAGTACAATGGACCCCGCACAATGCGCAGAAAGACATCTGGCCACGCGACCTGCGTGCCGTCAGGCGCCGCCTTTTTAATCAGCGGTTGCCGGCACCCAGCAGACGGCAGAACATTAATGCTGGGCAAGTGTCCCACACTGGCATAAAGAAGGAAAAGAAAAAGCAGCCGTGAAACGGGGACAAGCCAGGCAGACCTGCCACGGTCGCCTCACAACTTCCTATCGCCTTACTGTAATATACCAAGGAACTGTTTTGAGCGAGTAGGCAGTAGGCAGATATTCCATCTAGAAATTAGTATCTATACTTTGACACGATTGAAGGAACGTTGTGAATATGTAACAGGGCCTAACAAATTGTATTTGCATCAAATCCATAGCTTGCCAGATGAGGCACGCTGGGAAATACCAATAACATGTTTTAGACTAATATTACTGCATAAGTCTGCTGAGCACACAGAGCAGAGGATTATGTCACCCCAAAGGCCGAATTACAGTTTCTCTGGTAGCTAGTTTGGAGTTCTTTAGAGGTATTGTGGAGAGGACTTAAGAATTCTGCGCTCATCTGCCCCACCATCTGGCCACGCGTCTTCAAATCAGAATTAGCGTGGGAATGACAACACCACAAAGGCCTCTTTTCACTTACCCTTTCAGCGGACACTGCGGCTTTCCAGACCCAGTTTACTAATTAGAATTATTTCTATTCTTGTGAACGGCGGACTTGGTTCTGGAGAAATAAGCCTATATTCAATTTTAAAGGCTGCCATCTTTAGGCATAGTTTAGTAGGCTATTACCACTCGTCATGCCGCATTATTAAACCACTCCTAGTCCATGGAATGATACGGCGGAAAGGCATTTTAAAATTCCTATTAACTTTTATTTATCTTCTATCCATCTCATGTTGTCATATTATCAGCACCCATTTGATCAAATTTGCAACATTATAAAAAATTTGATAAATTACAGAAATAATCCATTCTAAAACAAATCCTTTCAAGTCAACGTTATGTAACCCCACCATACATTGCGTTACAAATTTATGTAGGTCAAAGGTTAGGCGATATTTTGTTTATTTGCTCAACGGATGTAACAATAGGCCGGTGCAGTGAAACACACGAGCGCCCTCTTGCGTCGTCGGTAGGATCAACCACATTGAGTTTAATACATTAACCGGATGCGCTAACTCCTCATATTGCGCTTCCACTCTGCAGCGGACGGACTTTCACCGAGCAACAGTGTAATACTTTACTGTCTTTACATCAGATTTAAAGATACACGTGACATGAATGTATCGCCATCGCAGGGATACAAGGAGCTGAAATGCAAAACACTCGTAAAAGAAAATTAAAATATTAACAAAAAACACACCGCGCTTTAGTGTGTGTGTGAAATAAAGTTCTGTTGAATCTTCACTACGACTTTTTTGTATTTCTTGCACATGAACATTTTAATGTAAGAGGCATGGCACATTTGCAATGCATTATTTTGTTGTTATTTCGATTAATGTCAATGACGGTTATTTATGAGAAGTGGACAAAAAGAGACACTAATGGCAGGGAGGCCGGAAACGATACTGCCTGGGAGGAAAGCAATGGGGCAATCGAGCTTTTACGCAAGGCCGAGACGCTCGTCCGCGGAGAGGCGCTGCTGCTGTGACCAGCGTCCGCCTTGCGGGGCGGTGTAGACCCGGCTGCCTGCCTGCCGACGAAGCGGAAACGGAAAAAACACACAGACAGAGACTCACAGAGAGACACGGAGCGCCCGGAGTACCGGAGTCCGAACGCAGCGGCGACGACGCGGGGCGCTGGCAGCACGGAGCGCCGTAAACGAGAGCGACAGCCCGGTGGCGCCTTCCACCTCCAACTGGAATATTTTAATATCAATAACAAGAGAACAAGAACGGCGATAATAAGACGGCGAGGCGGGCGTGTTGGCAAGGTTTGTGGCGGAGCCGCGGGCGCATCATGCAGGCTGCGCTCACAGAAGCTCCCCGGGCCACGGCAGGCTGGGCACGCGGCGGAGGAAGCTGCAAAGTAAAATAAAAAGAACAAAATACGGGCTCGGCTGCTAAAGGCTTAACATGCACGCTTTCGCCAGGTCTACGTCGCCCTGCAAGGCATGCAGGCTAAGCCCTTACCAACCAAAGCCATTATTCTGTCCTTTTCATTTCACTTTGCAGCTTACCCTGGTTCCAGTGGGGCGGCGTTTGTCGCTTTGTTATCGAGTTGTGCACATCTGAGTTAACGGGGAAGCGGTTTGAAAGGCTCGGTCTTTTCGTGAGCACAGTTATCCGTGGTTGTGGTTACGGTTCTGGTTAGTGATGAGCCGAAAAAGCTGTGCGCCTTCCCGAAGGCCCGGTCCAGAGCGCTTGCCCATTATGCCTCCGCTTGTTTCGGCCGGTGTGTAGTACCCTCACGCCCTTCGTCGCTTCTCGCGTTTATTGTATGTGTTTTTCCGTAGTGTTGTTTCAAGGCTGGGTCTGATACCGATGGAAGCGCTTCAACCGAATCTCCCATGCTAGTGGGGTTATGGCTTTAAACAGTTATTTTAACATTATTTGGGGGGGGGCTTGATCGGCTTGATCGGAGTCTCTTCTGGTGGGCTGTTCAGTCTCTCCCGTTACAGGCTACTTCGGTGCACATAGGTACGTGAGCCCTGGTCGGGGTGTGACGGAATTATTGTAATTGGACTGCCCATTCATTAACAGGACAGGACGGTCCTGATCCGGACACGAGGGAGAGAGTCCCCTGCATAGCCGCACTGACCGTGTGTGTGTGTGTGTGTGTGTGTGTGAGAGAGAGAGAGAACACCAGCTCTGTGTCAGGCCGCCTTTCAGCGCTCAATCGGCCACTCAGGGTCCGTGTTTAAACGGCGCCTGACAGCAGCTATAGGCAAACAAGGTGTTTCAACAGAGTCTGGTTTGTCTTCTACGCATTTATATACGCTTCTAAAAATGTAGATAGGAAGAGTGGGAGGATCACAGACAGGGTGAGGTTGTACCAAAGTCTCAGAGAAACATGTTGGGAAGTAGGTGATCTAAGCGGCTGTGAGCAATATGCTAGAGGAATCTAAGGAATGTCTATCTACGGTGCCTTTAGGCCAGCCTTCAGTCGCTACACCGGTCTGGGTTGTGGGGCTGGCGTTTTTGGGGGGCTTGTTTAATTTCGGTAAGGTTCTGGTTGGCTGAGGTCAAGCATAGCTGTTCTTAGTTGGGGGGCCGGAAAGGTTGAACCCAGGGGAGGGGCATTGAGTTAAAACAGGTCTGGGTCCACAGAAGTCAGGAAGTGTGGGATGCTGCCAGAGTTTGGCCTGACACGCCAGACAGCACTTGGTTGCCTGCTGAGGATAAAATGAATGTGATGTATTGATCTTAAGGAGCTTAATTATGCAGGGAAATTATCAAGCATAAGTCACAGTGCATAGCCATTGGACAGCTCTGGGATTCTCCTCTGATCAGTGGACCAGGATTGTGCAGTCAGGTGGCTCTTTAGTTTGTGTCAGGGCCCTGGGTTTTAGTCTGGACCACAGGTTGTTATAGACCCATTTTTTGGGGGGGGAGACTTCAGCTCCTCTTTTTGTCTGTCCCCTTAAAAAATAATTGTTAGCGATTTGTCCCCGATTTTTGTATACGTTTCACACCCTAGGGATGGTACATTGTGGTGACCCCCTCCTCAGCAAATTTAAACCGAGGAGTGAAATCCTCCCCCCTGCCCCCACTTAGGGGTCAAATCCTAGAGTCGCCCCTGCTCCAGGTGCATTTATCAATGGCCAGGCGTGTAACTACTGTAGAGCTCTATTAAGTGCTGTGTAACTGCTTTATGCTGTAACCTCATCTGCGTGTTCATGATTCCATAATAATGCTTGTGTGGTGATGGCGTGTGAAACAGGTTTTCCATCCGCTCATCTGCCCTGCCGCGGCTCAGCTTTCCCACAGCGTCGCTAAGTGGCACAGCTTGACTTTAGTTGCTCCTTGAGTGACGTTTTCCGGGTCCCGCCCACGAGCCATTTAATGACTCCCAAGTGGAATTTTAACTGGCTTTGTTGGATTAAGTCTCCCGGTCGTTCCTGTTTCAGTGACCCGGAGCTAAAATCAGGGAAGTATGACAAACGACTTTGAAACCCAGGATGTCTCGCGGTTTTGGCTTGAAGCGGTGACCTGCCCTTCGAATTAAACAAAAACGAAAAATTAAATGTTTGTCACTTTGCTGAGAAGGTACACCTGCGGAGATCTTTCTGGATTTCTATCTTCATTTGATCTGTTGCCTCTTCATTTTTTGTGCGTGTCTGTGTGGAGATTGGGGGGGGGGGGTCTCAGCAGTGTTTTGAGTTTAACATTTGAAAAATCTCATGACCAGGAGAGGTCGCCCCCATGATGGATGTGTGTGGTAATGCAGGCTTGTAAGAAGCTAATAGGAATCTTTACATTTCATCGATCTGACATGTTTATCCGAAGTAACTTACACTTAGAGGGAGGGCTTACGATTTGCGTGTACTTGCTGGGATTTGCACTTTGCTTCGTCAGCGTGATGTTCTCCTTACTGAGCTACAGGACTGCATGTGTTGGATGCAGAATCCTTTGCCTTTCCAGCTTCCTGTGCCTGTTTTTTAAATGAGCCATGTGGGCATTCCTGAGCCGCCCCTTCCTGTGCCTGCAGGTGGACAGGTGCCCTTCCACTACTCGTGCTACGAGCCCCAGCCATGCCGTTCCCTTTCGGCAAGTCCCACAAGTCCCCGGCGGACATCGTGAAGAACCTTAAGGACAGCATGTCCGTGCTGGAAAAGCAGGACATCTCCGACAAGAAGGCGGAGAAGGTTAGGCATCTGAGGCATCTCAAAGGGCGTAGAAGGAGGAAAGCGGTATTTGTCAGGAAGACTGATTTCTGCCAATAGTTTACAAAAGGCTGTGGTTCTGCTATCAGGTGAAGGTAACGTCCAGAGAGTACAAATCCAGACCAAGGTGTTGTTCCAACCAACCAGGTGAGTATAAATAGTCAGAATCACTGAGTACTCAACTGGTTGGTTGAAACAAAATCTCGGTCTGGATTTGTACTCTCTGGACCAGAAATCTCCGCCTCTGCGTCCAGCAAATTTCTTGATGCTGGTCACTGAGGCCACGTAAACACTTTGACGCTGGGCTGTATTTTTAGACCGACGAATTAATGCTGACAGTTCCGGAACCTTCTGAGAGACGGGCTCTTCTGTCTCTCGCTCTCTCCCTGATGTGGCCCGTCTGCACAGGCCACCGAGGAAGTGTCCAAGAACCTGGTGGCCATGAAGGAGATCCTCTACGGCACCAATGAGAAGGAGCCGCAGACGGAGGCAGTAGCGCAGTTGGCGCAGGAGTTGTACAACAGCGGGCTGCTGAGCATTCTCATCGCCGACCTGCAGCTCATCGACTTCGAGGTGAGCCCCCCCCCCCGCCCCCGCCCCACCTTGCTGCACCTTAATTCAAATGGAGGGGTGGTAGTTAAGCTGGCAACACCTGAACCTTCACCCTGATGTCAGCCTAGGGCCCTGATATCCTGCGCCCCAACGTGCTTGTCTACTCCCGACTGAGAGTAACGAGTTAAGGAGAATCATAATCGAATGTAAATAAGTAAAACCATTTAACAGGCTCCACAGGTCTAGCGGCACCTCCTGGTATTTTATTCTTATTCTGTAGAGAGGGACAAAGCCACGACTTTTCAAAAGATGACGCGCTCTCTGTAGAGCCTTAATCAAAACACAGAGCTGGGGGCTTTGTTTTGCAGCTTTCAGAAAACAGCCGTTCGGTCAGGTGGATGGATCTGTACTGTGTGGCGTTTGTTGCGCGCGTGATTCTAGGTCTCGCCATTTCCACTCATTCTGATCCTCTTCTCCTTTTTTTGTGTTACAGGGCAAAAAGGATGTGGCTCAGATCTTTAACAATATTCTCCGCCGGCAAATCGGGACGAGGACTCCTACGGTGGAATACATCTGCACGCAGCAGAACATACTGTTTATGTTGCTAAAAGGGTGCGCATCTCTGCCGGCCCGCCGCCTTCCTGATCGGTGCGATCGATGGCAGTGATCACTAATCACCGTCGGCGATCCGTTTCTCGCCGCCTTTGCGCATCCGTAGGTACGAGTCTCCGGAGATCGCGCTGAACTGCGGCATCATGCTGAGGGAGTGTGTCCGGCACGAGCCGCTGGCCAAAATCATCCTGTGGGCGGAGCAGTTCCATGACTTCTTCAGATACGTGGAGATGTCCACGTTTGACATAGCCTCAGACGCGTTCGCCACCTTTAAAGTGAGTAAAGTTTTGCTGTATTCAGAAAATACAGCAAAATTCTCATGGGGGGGGTAAGGGGTTTGTGGGTGGGGTTACGACTGGGAAGGAAAAACAGCAGTGCAATTCAAACCAGTATGAGACAAGATAGTGCAATATCAGAATACAACACTGATGACAAGTAGGTAATGCAATATGGCAGATGAGGTAACTTTGTGGGATGAAAAAGTAGTATCATATATAAAGTGCTGGGAAAACAGCTGGATTTTAATCATCTCTAACATTCTGGCGTGTGTGCGCATGGGGGCTGAATTCTGCCTCTTAAGCCTGAATTTTTCAACAGAAGCCTGTGAACACTGAAGCACACAGATTCTTTGCCTTTTTCGTGTCGCAAGCTGGCGACTTGGGGCCACGCGCCCTGCTTGCTTTGTGGCACTCCGCCTGCAAACGGTGTCCGCTTTCTGTCCTCCAGGACCTGCTCACGAGACACAAGCTGCTGAGCGCCGAGTTTCTGGAGCAGCACTATGACAAAGTGAGTTACGGTGTCTCCGCGCGCTCATGTGATTCGCAGAAATGTGCACTTCCCTGCAGGAAGCCCGACGCTTCCGGTGGCGGGATGGCTGACGGCTGTAATTGCAGAAGAAAGGCAGCAGAATGACTACAGTGCCTCTATGGCATCCCTACAACAATAGATGTGCCATTCTCTGGTGATAAATTACCGGTTTGTTCTGTTTTATTTAGGATGAAAACAAACATCTTAGTCTGACAGGCCCTCATTCTATGTCTCTCTCCCTCCCAGTTCTTTAGCGAATATGAAAAGTTACTCCATTCAGAAAACTACGTGACTAAAAGGCAGTCTCTGAAGGTAAGCACTGCACCCACGTCCCCATTACTGAAGGCACTATTGGTGCCAGATTAATGTAGGCAGAATGCTTACGCTGCCACCTAGTGGACATTGGGAATTTTTTAGTTCCTGTTTCCTCATGATTAATTCTGCTTTGTCTTGAATTTCTCAGCCGTGATTATTTTCTATCCTTGTGCCACCTCAGCTGCTTGGGGAGCTGCTGTTAGACCGACACAACTTCACCATCATGACAAAGTACATCAGCAAACCAGAAAACCTCAAGTTAATGATGAACCTCTTGCGCGACAAGAGTCGCAATATCCAGTTTGAGGCCTTCCACGTGTTTAAGGTACTCAGTCGTACAGCAGGGCTTTTAAGGCCCAGTATCTGCACAGTTTAGCCTCTGATTAAACGGTCTGTGGAACAAGGTGTAGTTTTTCTTTCATTGTTACTATTAGCAATAGTGTAGATATCGATGTTCCCAAAAGAATTCAAAACTGAAATTAAAATCTATTGCTTTCAGGTCATTTGATCAGATCTGCTTTTGCCTATAAGGTGTCAGATTGTTAACATCCTGAATTCAATTTGAATTGAATTGAACTCAATTCAAATTCAAATTGAAGGAGTTTTGGGATTTGTGGTTTTATTCTACAGTTTAGCTGTGGTATTATCAGCCTCGTGTACATTTGTTTTTAATTGCCCCGTTTTCCTGTGTCCAGGTTTTTGTTGCCAATCCTAACAAGACTCAACCCATCCTGGACATTTTGCTGAAGAACCAGACGAAACTCATCGAGTTTCTCGGCAAGTTCCAGAACGACAGGACCGAGGACGAGCAATTCAATGATGAGAAGACCTACTTGGTGAAGCAGATCAGGGATCTGAAGAGGCCAGTGCTACAGGAGGCTTGATGTGCCTGGGTGGGCGGGGCGGGGTGGGGGTTGGCACGCTGATGGCACCCTGACAGACGTATACACATCAGACCCCTCAGCAAAAACTCTCCTGGGACTGAGGACATCATTTCGTCAGCTCACAGGGAAGCATTACTGGTCGTCTGCTGTTTGGTTCTCTTCTCCCTGATATTATTGTTGTTTTCTTTTTATTGTTCCTCAAAAAAAAAAATTGCGAACCATAGCTGCTGCTGCTGCTTCCTTGCACATTAGGACACGATCTGAAAGATTCCCCTCAAAAATCGAAACGGCAGGACAGATCTTTCGCTCGATAAATGTGAGGTACTGAGTCTGTATCATGCGTGTCGAGTGCTGAGCCTTAAAACCCTTGGTCTGATCTTGGTTGATTGCGTGTCTCCTGACAGAGCCGTTGGTGTTCCTGCACAGGGTGTGGATGACAGGCACCACATATTTGTGTATCCTGGGGGGGTGTCTGAGTTTGACAAGTGTGTGGGCCCATCACTCAACCAGCTAAAATTCCTCCATGCCTGAGTATATTCTGTAATAATAATAATTGTAGAGAGACAAACCTTTCATGTTAACATCATGGCTTTGGGAACATAAACTGCAGTGTTAACATTACAGAACAAGACGGCAGGGTAGCATTGCCTGATGCGTATTTAACTTAATGCTTCAGGGAGAGATGAGAGCATCTGAAGTTGTACATATGCTGTCTTTGTTTCGCTTTGTATTTTTCCCTCTTTTGTTTGTTTGGAACAAAGACATAATCCTGAAATGTTTAAAAAAAAAAATGTAATGGTTATCGAATACATTTTGGAGTAGGAAGGCTGTAGATGTGACATTTGATTACTGATTTGCTGTAAATAACGTCCTCACCAGATTGGATCAGCATTGCAGTTATTAATCGTTTGTTCAGCAGAGGAGCTGTCAGATAATCCCCCCCCCCCGTCTCCTTTTTTGAAAGTGAATGTAAATGCGTTGCTAAGTTTCTCTAGCAGGTTTAACAGGTGCCGATTAGCAGGGTACCAAGCCGTGGATTGCACTGCATACTTTGAACTGGAAAGCAGTGAACTGGAAATTGAGAGGATAGTCTTCAGATTAATCTGTTGTGCTTCTGTTTTTCCATTGTTTTTCTTTTGTTTTTTTTTTTTTTTTGGATGAGACAAAAATACGTGTGCAGAGTATAGAACATCCATCATGGTTTGCTCCTTCTGGAGTGGGGTGTAGGGGTGGAGTGGGTGGCAAATGTCTGGACAGATTTAGGGTGCAAAGTGTGTAGAGTGTTTGTGTTTAATCAAACCACAGTTGAGCTGAAAGTAACTAGGGCCCCCCCTACTGTTAACAGAAGAAATATCAAGTATACTGATCAAATGGCAGAAGGCAGCGTTCTCTGTTTCTCTTCACGATGCAGGAATACTACAGGTAATACCGCCAACCGTATTGTTTGGAGGTTCCAGCCCCTTTATTATTAAGATTCACTCTGCATGAATCGGGATTTCTGCATAAAGGCAGTGATAACATCTTCCTTTGCCTTCACCATTCAGAACTTGTTGGCTGTTACTTACAGTGAGGGCATGAGTGAAGAATGGTGCTTTAATGCGAGTCCCGCAGCCTCTATGAAATGATGCAACCTAACACGTTTCATCTGACTGAAATGCGAAGCACCCAAGAGGCGCCCTTAAAACAGCATGCCGCCACTGAGCTCTTTACGAGCATGATGCTATGTGACTATACTGTACTGGGAGTGCAATTATCTACATATTGCACGACCGTTTATAAATAGAACAAATATCAGAAATGTTCATTGAACTCTTAATTGAAACTCAACTTCATAGTCAAACTATAAAGTATGACTGTGCTTTTAACATGTGAAAAAGACCCAAACCATAAATAAAGGAATTTGACAAAAAAACACACTTTGGTATTCAGTTTTTTTTTTGTCTGATTTACTTCTGTTTTTCTGTTTTCCATACTAACACTCCTTAGTGATTTTACAGGAATGAAAACATTGGTTTTCTTCTGTTAAAGGCAGATTTCGAAGACTGCTTGTTTCCGAGAAACTAATAAGAATTGTTGGTAGATCAGGGGTGGATTTGATTCAGTGAGATGAACACATATATAGAGGAATCAGCAGGGGCATACCTAGATAATCTGGGCCCCCAGATACAGGGCCTGAGGCACTATTTGACTGGGGAGCACAACGGGGTGAATGGAAAAAATCAGAGGAAGTACCTCTGGTTGCATTTTGTAACATACGTTATTCATACAGTAATATTTTAATAGCTGAGAAATGCTGGCCAGCTAGTTAGCAGCCAGCTAAATTGTGCTGCTGAAATGCTTGTAATATAAATGACAAAACTTTTTTGCTGTGGGGGTGGGGGCGCTCAGCAGAACCTTTCCTAGGACACCACAAAACCCAGGGCTGACCCTGCTCTGATAAAGTGTTACGATGCGCCCCACCCCCCTTACGTATTCAAGGGTTCCTGTCAAGTGCTGCGCCCACTGAATCTGCCAGATTCACCCCTGGGAGTACTGTGCCGTGCAGCTATGTGACGCTTCGTCTTTTGTTCTGTCGCTTTAAGAGATTTTGGGGAAAAAACGGATAACTTCCGGTCGCTTGGAACGAGCAGCAACATTGTAACATTGTAGCGGCATCAAAAGGGGCTGCGATCCAGGCGCGCGGAGTAGCTTCTGAACTGTACCTCTGCACGGCCAGCATGGTGAAGATCGCCTTCCAGCCTGTCGCCGGGCAGAAACCCGACAAAGACCTCATCGATGGGGACAAAACTGAGATCCTGATCCCGCATCCCCCCGTAAGTGTGACTGTCCCCCCCCCGCACCTTTGTCCTCCCCTCGGCAGCATCCGCGGCCCCGGGGCTGCACGCTGGCGGACTGCCGGCAATGTGCGGATCGCTTGCTGGTTGCATGTTGTATGTGGATGGATGGATGGATGGCTGGCTGGCTGGCTGAAAAGTGCCGGTGTTTGGCTTTGGCTCGCCTTGGTTATGACGAGGCGGGGAGCCAGATCTCACGGCAGTACGGGCTACCAGCCATAACTCTGAATGCGTAGGAAAACCGAGCAGTCATACCTGGAAG
>JAABNX020000042.1:19059470-19078798 GCA_015163995.2 Mormyrus lacerda
AAAGGCATTATTATTATTATTATTATTATTATTATTATTATTAGATAAGACCAGACAAGCTGGTTGGGAGGAGGGGGGCAGGGTTGGGGGGCCCACAGACTACTGTAGCCTAGGGGCCTCTGTACACCTTAATCCGCCCCTGTCTGGAACCCATGTTCAACTCCCAGCAAGGAAACTGATCCAGTATTCTAGGGCAAATTTGAAACAATTCTAAAAACAATTCATGCGTGTAAACTGTAAATACACTCATTTGTAAGCAATCTCTCTGGATAAGTATGAACTGTGCAGGCCTAATGAAACGCTGCGTTCTTACAGTACTGGTTTTTGTCAGATTTTGTCTCCTTGATTTCTGATCAGTAAGCCAATTCACTTAATCACATACCCGAGACACGCTGCTTGGATGGTAGAATTTCTTCTGCTTTGCTGAGGCAGTTTGTGACCCAAAAAGCAGATTCCTGCTGTGGCCTTTGATGACCCAGTTAGCCACATTTCCAATGCTGTAAACACAGTTAAAAGTATAAGCCAAAATTCACCAAATTAGGCCTTGTGGCGGGTGATGGGGGCAAAGTAGGATTTTAATGTGAACAAACATAGTAAGTATTGCAGCATCGTCTCCCTGTCTACCTACTCATGTCCTGCTCAGAGTCAGAGCCGAAGTACACAGTATCTCCGTATTGAGGATTGCGAATCTGCCATCACCCTCTTGTTCCACAGTAATGAGTTTGCAATAAGGAATATCAACTGAAAGAAAAAGTTAAAAATCAATGCCAATAATTAGTCATAAAATAGCTAAATAAAAACCTGACTGGATCATGCAGTAACAACAAACAGCCAGGGCGAGAAAGTGTGTGACATGAATCCGTTTATCCCCAAGTATTTAATTTGGATTCATTCATGCTCCCCCAGTAAATAGACCATGGCATTTAGATTATTATTACGTTGTGACCCCCCCATATCAACTCTCCCCCATGCCATGGTGGGCAGCCCTTGGTCTTACTCCTCCATAACTAGGTGCCGCAGTCAGTGGGACAGTGGCACTGAGGACGATTCTGAGCTGAAACAGAAGTCTAGTCTTTTAACCCAGATGTCTTACACACATAACCGCAGATTTCCTGCTTATCAGACAGCTGTGCCGGCGTCTTCCTGCCCCATGTAAGGGTACTTCACAGCATTTTCAAAAGACACATCATTATGGGCAATTCAGTGCAAGATTCAGCTTTATAACGTAACTATCTCCCAGTTTAATGCTGTGTTAGTTATAAACATTTTGCAGAAAAGGTTCACAATGCATTTCGGCTGATAAATATCAGCAGAGACCCTGCACTACTTTGCACATCAAAAGCACCTCTAACTGGGTTATTGGGGTTTAACGTTAAGAACAGCAGTCATGTCTGACATGGTACTAAGATTGTCGTACAAGATAAAAAGGCGACTTCCTCTTAGGGAAGGGCACGTTTGGCAAATGTGGTTATAGTCGATTGTCTCCGTTAACTAGCTGTCGAGTTGCCTGGTGTCTCGAGTGTGGAAGTGACTCGTCATCGTCATGGCATTTAAGGGAATCACGAGTTTCATGCCAGGTTGAAAAAAAACGTATGAGATGGCTTCTGGTTTTGTCTGTGAATAGAGACACTTCATAGTTCTGAGAATGATCAGCATAGATTTATAATGGAGTATTTCTTAATCAGCGGGAATAGTGTGTCCCGTGAACATTTCCCTCCTTTTGAAACCAGTCGTCATTTTTGGCTCTTGCAGGTAAATGGCATCTGCATCGATGCGGTACCCGCTGCCACAGCACGATCAGCACTTTCGCGCAGGCTACGTCTCCGTGGCGCCGCGGTGCCAAACGCCGTGCATGACAGTGTGGCTGCACAGGATATATACACACAGATAACGGCCTATGTATAGGCAGAAGACAAGAGGGCTGGTGTTCTCTGTGTCAGAGATGCTTGTGTCAGCATAACGGAAAGTTTGTGATTGGGGTGCCGTCTGCAGGTGGTGGGTCTTTCAAGGGCGTATGCCATGATTTTCATGCGATGTTAATGACATTTCAAGGTGATGTTGCAGTTGTAATACAAATTGTATTAACGCAAAAACTGAGGTAACTAATAATTAGTTTGATGATTCATATTTAATTGTACATTTACATTACAGTAACGAACCGGGGTTGTCTCATACCTAGGTGGGTAGCAGTGTGATGTCATACCTCCAGGGCAGTGGATTTGACTCCTGCTCCCATATCTTCGCATTTCCATCCTGTCCTCACTTTGCCTTTGTCTAGATTCTTACACGAACCGTGGTTTTCTCATATGGTGCAAACGCATGCAGCTTAGAGGAATCAGACTGCTGTGCTGTGTCTCACTGGCCGTGCGTGCCCTGTCCAGGGTGTCCCCTGCCCTGTGATGGGCGCCATCCTTCCCCAGGGTGTGCCATGCCTCATGCCCTCTGGTTCGCGTGGCAAGCTCCAGGTTTGTCAGGATCAGTTGAATTAAAATTTATGGAAAAAGTAGATTTTTATTTTCAGTAATTTACTTCCTGTTAAGAAACAGAGTAGAGATGTCCTACGTGAAGCTTATCCTGAATGTTTGCTTTAACTCATATTAATCACGGTGGTACCAACACGGAAATATCATGTGGCACGAGCAAACCTTCACTTTTACTTTGGTGGTGTTACAGTTTGATTTAACAGGGGGTGACTCGCTACTGAGGAAAATGATCCAATGTTACATAGACGTGTATGGGGGTATGCCTATTGATCCCAAACATAATGCTTTCAAATATAATGTTTTTCATTCAAGCTAAAAAGGTCTATATTGGACTCATCTGTCCACGGAAGATTCTTCTAATATCTTTTTGGCTTATCCATGTGGTGAAGTGAAGTGTCACCAGTAGAATAAATAATTTAACTAATAGTTAATAATTAAAATGTTATGTATATCTCCAATGTATACATACTCAGTGCTGGCCATAATGATTGCAGTGCCCAACCAAAGAAATATCCCACACTCTTACATGGAAAGTTATATTAGTCACTCACCCACGAACGAAGCTCACATGATGTCATCATAAACAGTCATGTGATATGATTTCACATATCAGGACATAATATGAAATCATCCGGTCTTATTTAAATCTATCCTGTAAAACAACACACAATAGATTCCACTACATCATTATTTATTTAACAAAAATGAAACCAAAATGGAGAAGCCAAGTGTGAATAACTTCGCACACCCCATGATTCAGTAGCTTGTAGCAATTACAGTATGTCTATGAGTCTCTCACATCATTGTGGAGGAAATTTAGCCCACTCTTCTTTACAATGTTCCTTCACTTCCTTGGGGTTTGCAGACACAGCTTTATTAAGGTCCTGTTCCATCACAGCACTTCAATTGGGTTGACGTCTGAACTTTGATTGGGCCATTGTGACACCTTGATTCTTTTCTTTTTCAGCCATTTGGTTGTAGGATTGCTGCTGTGCCTGGGATTATTGTCCTGCTGCGTTACCCAGTTTTAACCAAGCTTTAGTTGTGGGACAGATGGCCTCACATTTGACTCTCTGTTACTTTGGTATGAGGGTGTTCATGGTCAACTCAGTGACTGCAAGGTGTCCTGGTCCTGTGACTGCAAAGTAAATCATCACCCCTTCACCACTGTGTCTAACAGTTGGTATGAGGTGCTTGTGTAAATATGCTGTGTTTGGTTTTCGCCAAATGTGGTGCTGTGCATTATGGTCAAACATCTCCACTTTGGTCTCACCTATCAAAAGGGCATCGTTCCAGAAGTCTTGTGGTTTGTGCAGATGCCGCTTTGCAAACCTAAGCTGTGCTGCCATGTTCTTCTTGCAGAAAAGTTCTCTTTCTTGGCAACCCTTCCAAACAAGCCATACTTGTTTAGTCTTGTCCTAATTGTACTGTCATGAACTTTAACATGCTAACTTAGGTCTGTAGAGTCTCCCACTTGTGGAAATATTGGCAACTGTCTAGAATGTTTTCCACTTGTGAATAATCTTTCTCACTGGAGAATGATGGACTTTCAGTTGTTGGTAAATGGCCTTATAACCCTTCTCAGATTGATGGGCAGCAACAATTGTGTCTCCAAGATCATTACTGACGTCTTTCTTCCTTGGCATTGTGTTAACAGACACCAGAATGCTCCAGACCAGCAAACTGACAAAACCTCTGCTTTTATAGAGATCGTCACACTTGCTGATGATCAATTAATCAAGTGCATTTGATTAGCAACACCTGGAAGCACCAAGGATGTACTTAATTTTTCACACATGGCTTCTGTATTTTGGCTTAGTTTTCATTAATAATAAATAATAAATAATGACATGGTCTAATATGTCACGTGTGGTTCTTCATCTGAAGCTGTGTTTGCCTAATTTTAAAACCCCAATTGAGAATTGAGAGAGGGTGCACTTTCTTCTTCACATGACTGTACCTGAGTCAGCCATATTTAGCAGTGGATGCCAACCCCTTGGCTTACTGGAAAGGAAACCAAACCAGATTTTCTGAGTTAGCACAACTTGCCTGCAAATTCCTCACTACAGCCGGTTCCTCTACCCCTGCTGAGAGAATCTTCAGTGTAGACGGAAAATTTTTCATCTTTTGCTGAATAAATATGACAATACTGAACAATGAGTCATACATTTTGGAGTAAAAGCACAATTGCATTTCCCACAATGCTTTGCTTTTTGCTGTAGTGCTAAGGTTTAACTGAAAGACAAGAAGTATTGTTCTACGTGCAGAATATAAGAGCAACTACATGAAATAAAGCAATTCTTTTTGCCATCTATTCTTTCATTTGATTTTAATGTAAAATGTTTAACAGTAAGCAGTTACAAAAATATAATACATTTGACAGTTGACTCAAACATTACAGGCATGTGGGGCTACAGTCAAACAAGCAGCCCTATCAACACCCTATTCAACCATGGACACTCACAAGATAAGCTATGGCATGCAGACTCCTCACAAATGCTAACATAAACATAAATGCTAATAAACAGTTAAATACACAAAACAATAAATAATGCCCATGGCACCCATCCAACCTGCCCTTTGTGTCTCCTCCCCGGTCAGCAGGTGTTGCTGGTCATCCTGCCTTCCTCCTTGTCATTCACCCTTCAGCTCCTCTCTTTGCTCCTTAAACTGCGACATATATCAGTGGGCTGAATATGTAGCTTAGAGTGAGAACCTGCTTGTCATGGGTTCAAAACTAAGAACAAGCCTCACCTTTTTATTAATATTAGTTTTGTTCCCCCGTGTTTCTTGTTTTCTATTCTGTTTTCCTGGTTTTAGGGTTGCCCTGCTGATTTCCTGTTCTCTTCTGTTCCTGCTTGTATTAATTGGTTCTGTCACGATGCTGTATTTCGAGAGTGTTGGTTACTATTTGTAGTATTCCCTAGTTCTGCGCCAATTAATTGTTCCACCTGTTGTTCTTTGTCCTGCTCCATTTGCGATTGGTTCATTTGATTATGATTTATTCCTGTCCCCTGTTTGCTCTGTGTTTCGGTGTGTATCTTAGTGTCTGTTTTGGTCTTGGTCTTTGGTGGTTCTAGCTGTATGTGGTTGTGGTTATAGTTCTTGTGTTTGTTGCTCTATTTTGGTGCTCAGTCCTGGTCCCTGTGTTACTCAGATCCCCAGTGTATTCGTTTCTTGTTCTTATTTTCATTTACTCTTATTTTTTCTATTATGTTTTGACCCCTTCTGGTTCTTTTCTTTTGTGTCTTCCTCATTGCTAGATTAAATGTCACTCTTGTGTTGTGCGATCACACTGAATTTCTTTGAATTGAAATAAATTCTTCTTCCTGTCATGCCAATTCAAATTCCAGTTCATGAGTGGAATGCGGCAAAATTCATTGCACAGCTCTGCAATCAATGAGAATCAATTGACTTTCATTATTTTGAATCAAGACTATATTATGTGGTGTGGAATGGAGAGTGCGCCATCTGGTGGAAGTGATAAAATATGGCCCTCATTTTAAGGACGCAGTCACCGACGATGTACTGTACTGCCTTTTGCATTTCCTTTAAAACTATGTACATTTATAAAACATACTTCAGAAATAAGGTTCTTTTTGGACTCACTATTATCATAGCACCATGGTCCTGGAGGAATGTTGTCATGTTTCACTATGTACTGTATCACTGTGTGTCATTGAAACGACAATAATAATAATAAAAGCACTTGAGTATAACCTTAGCACACGACCCAAGTTGAAAGTTGCACTATGTACAGCTTATTTTATCCATGATTGTCATGTGTCTAACTTGTTCTGCGTAAAGCTAATGTTAATGTCGGACAAGCTCATATGTTGAAATGACAATAAAGTTTGACTTGATTGGAAATCTCTTTTGTAATGTTTTATGTAATCATGCTCTTGGAACTGGGTAACGTTACTTAAAGAGGGCATGGAAAATGTAGCAGTACATGCTTACTTAATGCAGTAATTAACCAATAACAGTGTTTAAGTACTGATCCCATGCTTGTTCATCCTAAATCAATTATGACAGTTCATGTATTTCATGGGGAAACCTGTATTACTTTACAATTTGTTCTTGAGTAGTAAATGAGGTAATTTTTGCCTTGAAGTCTTACCATTATTAAGTAATTAGTTAACTGTTAACTAATATAGTGTCAGAATGGAATACATGAACTGTCATGATTTATTCAAGACGAACCAATTTTGCTGGAAACAGGTATGAAGTCCTCTTGGACTTGCAACAATGTGCTTTTAAAAAATTCCAATGCCTCTTCAACCGTTTTGCTATTTGACTTCATCCATTTTAAAGAAATTTACAAATGAGAGGAGGCCAATCGACCCATCAAGCTCATTTGTGGAGAATTTAACTAATAGCTCAGTTATTAAAATCTTATCTAGCTGTAATTTAAAGGAACACAGGGTTTTAGCTTCCGCTACACTAGCAGGAAGACTATTCCATACTCTAACTACACGCTGTGTGAAGAAGGGCTTCCTCAAATTTTTAAAATGTTCTCCCACTCATTTCCACTTATGGCCACGAGTTCTAGTATTTAAACTAATAGTGAAATAGCCAATTGGCTGAACAGCATCCAGACCTGTTAGTCTCTTTTGCTTGAGGCTAAACAGATTCAGCTCAGCTAACCTCATCATAAGACATTCCTCTAAAACTAGGAATCATTCCCGTAGCCCTCCGTTGCGTTGTGTTAAATTTCATCTGCCAAGTATCAGCCCAGTTACTAAATCCAAATCCCGTTGTAGTCTTTCTGCTGCTAGATCAATATCTGCTACACCACCCACCTTGACGTTGTCTGCAAATTTAATCAGTTTACTTTTGGTGTCAATATCATTAATGTAAATTAGGAACAATAGTGGTCCTAAAATTGAACCCTGCGATACCCCACTATGAACGCAGGCCCACTGTAACATTGTGCCTCTGATAACTACTTGCTGCTTCCTGTCAGTTAACCAGTTTTCAATCCAAGCTGCCACAGTTCCTAAAATCCCTGCAGCTTTGAGCTTAAGCAAGAGCCGTTTGTGTGGGTAAACTTTATATATACTGTAACACTCTAGTTGCAAAATTTTTATCCCCTGTGCACATATTTTCCTTGGGAGTGACAGGAATATAATAAATATCAGTGCCATTGGATGAAATTTATGTTGCATGTGCAATTATTGTCTCACTATGTGTCTTTAGCCAGTTTGTATCGTTCTTTGAATACCCAGTGACCCAGTGGTGAAATTAGTACCACAGGTATCAGAGAAGTTGAATCAAGTGAGTCGCATTCCATCGCCGGACCCACCCCAGTCTCGTGTTATCACTCACCGACATCACGCATCCTTCCTTGTGTGACCAAAACTTTCAAAGCCGTCCAGAAGCGGAACACATGAGCATTTCGCCTTACGTGCTTCTTAAGCTGGTTTTGGTTCTGAATGGCAATGCCCCAACAAAACGTGTCCAAAAAAAAGCGTCTCAGGTATTCACTGGAGGAATGTACTGTTGACGACCGTGCAATTTGAAAATACCACTGTGATGTATGAGTGTGTATTTATAAAACACAAAGACAATTTAAAGTTTTAAATGTGGAGTTATTCTTTAAATCACAAAGGACTCTGCTTGTCGTTCAGATCACCAGGATATTGTGTCACCTGATCTGCTAGACAAAACAAAGTTTGACCCTTTGCTGTGAGTCATGATTTATGGTCAGTTCAACAGATGACTGACGCAGGGCTGGGTTTAGACCATTTCAGCTGGTAGAGGTGGAGGGCATTTAGCTTCTAGGTGCTTGCTGCTTTGCTTAAGAGTTAAGAGTTTTGTTTTGCCCGTTCCCAGTGGAGAAAAAAGTTTATCCCACATACAATTATTTCAGACTCAAGTAACCTATACGTTTCGTGCTTGTTGTGATGGCAGCAGTGCCCCACCCCCTACCTACAGAACCACCACTGCACTGACGCCCAGTGCGCTTACACCCAACCACCGCTTCTGGAGGCCGCACCTTCCAGAGTGCGAAGGCCGTGTCTTCGGGCGTGTGGATGGCAGCATCAGACAAAGTCCGATCGTGAACATTGCTCGATAACAGTGGTGGGTCCTGAACTTTGGCTGTAATTAGGTACAGTGGGCCACAGAGGGAGGACTTTGGTCATTGGCTGATAAGAGGCACGATTCCCCTTCCGCATGTGACACACATACTGCAGAACCCCCCCCATAGTGGGGCTGATCTGAAAACCTCTGAGCCGGGGAGGCAGGGCAGAAGGGTATTAACAAGGACCTGAAGAAGGGTGAAGAATTTGTTGGCGAGGTGAGTGGCTTTTCTTGTTTCTGCTTGGTTTAGGGAAGGGCTCCTGGTGGTGGTGTGGGGTGGGGTGGGGGAAGCCAGGCTGGTCTGCCCTCTGGAATGCCCTGACGCATGGAGTAGAGCTGGGCGGGGCTACACGACATGGACACAGGTGCCCTGCCTGCGCCACACTGAGGACACACCGTCTTCGTGAGTCTAACACTGCTGTTCCAGCTCTGGGGTCTGTGCAGGTGTGGAGGAGGGTTGTATCAAACAGGGGGTAGAGGGGAGGGGCTGGTGAGCTGAGCCTCAGCGGGGCTGGGGAGGGGGACATGGACAGCTCATCTGAGGGGCAGTGGCTTTGTCTCCTGCAGGAATTCTGTGCTGTTACACTGGGGGTTTGGAGTGATGGGAGACACTTCCTGCTGAGCAGGTTCTAGAGTCCGTTGCCATGGTGATGGCGGCCCTCTTCAGAGGCCGTTGGTGGCAGAAGGCACAAGATCCACCTGACAAGCGGGTCAAGCAGCTATGCCAGGAAGAGGACGATGAGGACGAGGACCCCGGTTTTGCGGAGGAGGGATCCGGTAGAGGACTTACGCCCATTCGCAGAAACTCTAGGTTCTACAGTTCCATGAGGAAGAAGAAACTTCCCCCGGAGACCATCTCTTCTGAGCAGCCAACTGAAAGTGAGAAAGCCTCTCATGCCCCCCACCAGCCTGTCTGTCTGTCTGTCTGTCTATCGTCTCAGTGAAATGCAGGTGGGAAGCTTCAGTGTTTTGTCCGATTCCTGTAGGGATCTGAGGTTCATGTAATTCATGAGAGCCACAGCAGTGTGCTACAGGTTGGATCCTCCTGTGAATAGCTGTGCTTAGTGCTGCTTGTGAGTATAGCAGGATATTTAATAATTCTGAGAAAAAGGGCAGGCATGGAATTTGGAGAGAGTGTCTGAATAGTATACAGGGGATACGGGTGTTTATATATATTTGAACTGTATACTGTATATATGTAAATAGACACCGTGGAGGTACAATAATGCAGACACAGTGTGAGCTGTGCTGGGCTGGTAGGAGAACACCCTGTCTCTTAATCAGCTGCAAAAGAGAAAGCCTCAATCCACAGCCACGTTGGGTTTGTCTCTGTGTCACAGGTAGCAGAACTGGAATGGCGGCCAATGCCTCGGGAACACGAGAAACTGGACGCTCTGGTCGCTGTACTTCCTGTGAGAAATTTTCATACACATTCCGTCACGCCGCCGTTTGTCCCAGACATAGGGAGACGCGGCTTCCGTTTCTATCAGACCAACGATTCCTGCAGACTAGGGCTGTTTTTCATGTGCTACTTAAGTATTCCGCAGCTTTGTTTTTTGTTCGAAAGCAATTTTTAAAGTGAAAAGCGAGAACTGATGCACAGGTGAAAATGAGCAAAGCTGTTTTGTGTGGGTGCTTTTTTCCAGATGTGTTAAGTTTGGGGTCAGAAAGCACGAATCCACACCAAGATTTCGTTTCAACAAGTTGAGTACAAATATCACATTCACAGAGTATTCAACTGGTGGGTTGAAACAAAGTCTTGGTCTGGATTTTTACATTCTGACCCTGAACTTTCCACATGTGCTTTTTCACCACGCTGGAAGACCAGGTCCATGCTGGGGCCTGAGCAGTGGGTGCGTGTGCAGACGTCTACATGTTTGGAGAAGCGGCTCTTGTTTCTGAATGAATCGCCATCATTGTGCTGAGGGACATGAAAGATACCACATGTTCATTGATATGACAATGCAGAGCGGCTGGGCCGTCCTCCCAGCTGAGAGCACAATGGCCAGCTGGCCACCCTCTGCTCAGCGTGTGCAAGCAGAAACTGAAGCATGTGACCCACGTGAGGGTTTACATTCGTGCGGCTGGACCAGTTTCTGGCTGACAATGGCGGGCGCTCCCAGTCAAACAGGAACATGGTTTGTTGCTAGCATGAGAGCCCGTACCGTTGGAGGGCCTGTCTGGCAGCTGGGTCTTCACAGATCACAGAAAAACATGAACACGATGTGTGAGGAAGTGGTTGAACTTTACAAAACATTCCCCCCCTTGATAAACTACACATTCCCCCCCTTGATAAACTTTATCTTATCAAAGTGTTCTGTCAACCCGTGGAAATTTATTTCACCTTCTAATCTTACGCCACGCTTCTGTGCTGGACGGCCAGTTACATTTCTGTGCTGAATTCTTGCCAGAAGGGACCTTGAGATCTTCCCCAAGTGCCGCTGCTCCCATAAGCTCAGACATGGGTGGACAGGGCTGCACTGATTCGTTTATCTTGCTTGTTGTACCTTATAATTCTTTGTAATAGGATGCATATTTAAATATATACTACGATATAAATTAACTACCTTAATAAGGCACATGAAAAATCCAGGCATTATGTTTCTGATTATAGAATGAAGGTGTATGGATTTATTTATTTTTTATTATAGGGCACTACTGATACTGATACAAGAAAATATGAGTTTGACATCACATCTCTCATGGGATTTTTTACATTGGCTACAGTAATTAACTGTTCACTAATTAACTATTTAGAAGGAGTTAATTCAGTCAGAGGAACACAACCTCCTCTCGCCTTTTAGTTTCCCTGCTAGTATGGTATAGTCCAGCTAGCCACGTTGTTGTTACAGTTTAGGTAGCTGCTTTGCTGTTACAGTTTAGCTGGCTACATTGCTGGTATAGTATAGCTAGCTGAGTTACTGGTATAGTTTAACTCATTGGATTGTCAGAGAGGCAGTGTTTTATGTGTCTGCACACATCGTAAAATAAGATTGGACTTTGTGCTGACTTTTGACGACACTTTCATTTCACTCTTTGTTAATGTGACGATATGACCCAGATGTAGGATGCAGAAATGTCGCGCATCTGAAAACACTGCCGTGTTATTTGGTGGATCAGGGCAAAAAATTAGCCTTGTGTGTATCTGTAGTGCTGTCATGCACCTGGTGTGGCGTGTTGCCAGCGGTACTGCAGCGAAAGAGTGCCGGGGGTGGGGGTGCATTTTGATGTGTGCGCATGAGTCTGCTGCAGAGGATCGGAATACTGCCATGTCTTCTCCACACTCAGGGTGCCACCGGTGATGCCCCCTAGGGGGTGCCGCGGTATTGCTCTAGGCGCCCAGGAGAGACTAGCTGTGCCGGCTGGTCAGACTTCAGATCTTCCGTGGGGAAAGTCAGCGTTTCAGGCTGTACTGGAGACCTGTGGCAACAGATTACTTTTCCCGACAAGGTTTTCAAGCCATCATAAAACTGCAGTTTGCCTCTGCGGTTGGCAGGTGCATGTCGGGGGGTCCTGGGTCTCCGTATGAGCGCCCCTCCCTTTGCCGTATCTCTGACAGATCCAGCTGGCAGACCAACTTCTGACATGACCTACAAAAGTCGGACCAGTAACCAATCGACCCCCGGAGTGCATGACGGCCACAGGACGGCTCTCTGGGCACATCGGTGAGGTCGACTGGGGGCTCCCCGACACACACACACACACACACACACACACACATAGGTTTGTAATTATATCTTTGTGGGCACGCTCCATTCATTTCTATGGGGAAAACTCTAGACTCCAATATGACGAACTTAACCCCTACCCAGCCCCAACCTCAACCACAAGTAGGCAAACAAAATACAAGACCTTTGTCAATTTTAGTTTTTTGATTGCCTGAAAAATGGTCCACACAACGTCAATATAAACATAATCCACACACACACACACACACGCTTATGGTGAGATCCTGGAGATTTTGTGAGCCCCAGACATCATTGACCCACAGCTCTCACTCCTTACTAAGGTAAATTTCCAATTATTATCTATCATGACCAATTAAGGGGCAGAAACTGGGCTGAAACAGCAGCTGAATTTAGGACAAAACGGTTTCTATTTAAAGTATTTATAGACCATTAGTGAAGTAGGTCTTGAGTTTAAAATAGCTTGTTCAGCCCAAATCCCTGCCTCCAGGGGCCGCTGTTGTCACCCCGCGATTCCCCCTCATCCTGCTGTTTTTCTCTCTATCGTTTAGTCCTACCTCAGCCTCTGAATATCCGACTGTGTTGCCGAGCAACCAGGAGCCCAGAAGCCCACGTGTGTTGGAGAGTGGAGCGGCAGCGGCATCCCCCGCAGAGGCGGTGCCGAGAAGGGGGCTGCGAGGGCCGGACCTGCCCCCCCGCAACGGACAGCGCACCGACTGTGCTGTGGGATCTCACGTCTCCAGTAGTCCGCGGCGTGACGGCAACATGGAGGGCCTCGTGGCGCCGATGGCTGACTGTTTGGTGCGGGAGCTGGGCGATGGCACCTGTCCGGGTGGCCTGGAGCCTGGGGGGACGGCGGACCTGGACACGGTAAAACCGAGGTAAGAGTGGGAGGGTCGCCGTGGCAGCGGGTAGTGCATGCAGGTCACCTTCAGCATGTGTGTGTGTGACGTTCCCGGTTCACACTTTTGATCGATCTGACACATGCACAGAAATGCCAAGTTATTTCCTCCATCTCCTGTATAAGGAAAATTTAAGAAAAGATCCTGCTTTCTGATGTGTGGTCAGACGTGGGAGCCGGTGCTGCCATTTTCCGACCGTGGGCTGAAACAGATAAATCTTGTTCTTCAATGCTGTTTTGATCAAGTGCACGTTCACATTTTTCTGGCAAAAAATCACAAAGACAGCTTGAGAAATAGGAAGGATTTATCACGACAGGTGGGGTGAGTGTAGCTATGTGCTGATAGAGAGTCTGTCTAAGTGAGGTGGGGCTCTGGGGGTCCAGGACTTCACACACGCAGGGGTCTGTAGAAGAAACAGATGCTCGTTAATTAGTAAGAACTTGAAGTCATCACCGCATACTTGAGGGTGGACATTAATACTCAAGGCGAGGGGGTGCGTTTGCATTGTGGAAGAATCTCCGGTGAGGAATTTGAAGGGAAAACATGAGGGTAAATGTCCACAGGATTTGTCAGTGAGGCTGGAGCCCAGCTGAGCATCAATCCACCATAACGCAATTCTCCCCCCACCCCCCCCCAGTCATTACAGGCTGGTGAAAAATGATGAGCCCCCGGACAAGTGGGATGGTCCCAGGTCTCCCATCTGCCACAGCATCAAGATCATCAAGAACATCCGTGAGTCCACTCGTCTCCCCCACCCCCATGCGACCAGCCAGTCCAGGCCATATTTGATGTTGTGTCTGCAGCTTGCCATGCAGCTCCTGCAATGACAGAAATGCACAATTATGATTAATCATCCTCACAAAAAACTATTTCGGTTTGCTGCCCCCTGTTGTTAAGAAACTCTTTTCTGCCTCTCGTTAGGAACTTTAGGCCTGGGGGGGTGGGGAGGGGATTGTGTAGATCAGACGCGTTACGTAACCGCCAGCGCTCCATGCCCACCTCCGTACGTGCGCAAATAGCATTTAAGGTCATTATGTAACAGGTTCTCAGTGTCTCCATTGCATTTCGCATTTAAAGAAGACATTCCCACACAGCAGTGCAGTGCATCCTGGGAGCACTTACACCAGCACCCCACGCCAGGGAAAAAGTTTATTCAGTTATGAAATCATCGCAATCACTTAATTTGCAAAAAAAAAAAATGTACAATAGCGTGACAGCTCCAAATGTCAATGCTTCTCAGAATTGCGTGGAAGTCGGCCAGATGGCGAAATTCGCAATTTCATAACTTCTTGTTTGATGTGCTGCGTTACCCTGCCCCCCTGCCTGCTGCGGTGCTGAAGCTGCGGTCTCCGTCAGTGCTGAGCATGAGCTGAATGCTTCCCCCAGTAGAGACCTCATCTCTCTGCCCCACAGCCTTCCTGTACCAGGAGTACAGGGACACATCAGAGCAGCAGGAGATCGAGCAGCGGAGGCAGCTGGATACCCTACAGCTGGGAGGCGGGGCAGGGGGCGGAGCTGGATCTGTGGGTGTGGCCCAGCCCACCTTGCAGCTTCAGCTGAGGAATGATTCACAGTCCCTCAGCCTGTGGCAGAACTTAGATGTGGTCCAGCAGAGTGGCCTCCTGTCAACCCTGCCACAGAAGGAGATCATTATGCAGGAGGTGAGAGGGGAAGAGCCTGGCTGATGGGGGTGTGGCATGTAGCTCGGGGGGGAATAGAGCTAAGGATCAGCAGCAGTGTTTACCACCACTCAAACCACACATGTGCATGGGGCCCTCAAAATTTGGAGAGCCCCCTCTGGCCACAAGCAGTCACTACACTAGGGGGGTGAGAGGGGGCCTGAAATTACATTTTGAGTGGAACCCCAGAAAAAATAAACGCACCCTACTAAGGATACCATAGTGTTATCAACAGATGGCCCACCTGGTCAGGTGAGATTAGGGTATGGTAGCTTCAGGGATGCACTGGGGTGTTTTTACAGAGGAGCATAAGGCTGCATTAAGAAAAGACACCACGTCTGAAAACTACCAGAAACACCCCTGACATGTGATGTGGCCTGTCCTGTGTCACTCTCTCCTGAAGGCCATGTTTGAGCTGGTGACCTCAGAGGCATCATACTACAAGAGCCTTGAGCTACTAGAGACCCACTTCCTTAAGAACCCGGTGCTGGTCAACACTCTCGGCCAAACAGACATGCATTTCCTCTTCTCCAACATCGAGGAGGTCATGAAGGCCAGTGAGAGGTAACCCCCAACACAGGATTTGTGTCGTTAATAAGTTGTGTGGTATTTATCTCCCATTTCCACCTAATTTCTTCTCTGATGCCTGAACTACTTACTGGGTGATGAACTTGGATTTGTGTTTGAGACAGTGGTAAGCCTTCATGTCGTGTTTGCTTACTTGCCCGTTTGAGGTCACCTGTCCCCCGCTGATGTGGACTTTACCGTGCAGGTTTCTGATGGACCTGGAAAACCGAGTGGAGCAGTCCATCCAGATCTCGGACGTGTGTGACACTGTTTACGAGCACGCTGTGCAGCACTTCCACGTCTTCATCAGCTACGTGATCAACCAGGGCTACCAGGAGAAACACTACCGACGAATTTTGTGGGTACAGCGAGGGTTAGCGGAGTATCGTTGCAAGACAGCAAGTAGGAAAGAAAGAAAGAAAGAGAGAGAAATTATTTTGTACACTAGCGAGTCTGCTGTTACGGTAGGGTTAGCCTTTGTAGAACCTGGATTAGAAGTCAAAGCAGGCATTTTTTTTTTGATGTTTAAGGAAAGCCAATCGTAGCAACAGTCACTGACAAAACACTGCTAACACATAATGCTAGCACAATACTTCTAATACACAGCACTTTGTAATGGTTTGATGCTGGCTGAGCGCCAGCTGACTCACGGCTTTGTGTCATGTGTTTTTGTGCACTCCATCCTCATATGGGTGTGGCTCTTAACGTGGGCCCCATTCTCACTGCCTCATGCCTAGCATAGCGCATGCTGCCGTTCCCAGACGCTTGGAATGATTAAGCGAAAATCTATTAAAAACACGGTCTCCATGGTGATGGAGTTAGGGAAATGAGAGTGGATGGGGAGCAGTCGCTCGGTGTTTTCTTATCTGCGGCAGCGGAGGAGTGACGCGAGCGTATATGCGCCGTGGAGCGTAGCTCTACACCTTGGAGTGGGTGTAGCAATGCCGGAGAGCGTGTGCAAGGCTCACAGTTTGACTTCTGAGTGACGAGTACACTCAAGAAGCCGGAAGCTTCCTTTTCATGACTGCCACTCAAGTGTGTGACTGCAACTGTATGCAGGTTTACAGACAGCTAATTTTACTTTCACCATAACTTTTGGACGGCTTAAAACGTGAAACCTGCCCTTGTTGCTTTAACCTATCACTGCACAGCAGGTTAAAGACAAGGAATTAGAACATGTGGCGCTAACTCACCTGGTTGTATAAATTGGTAACACTTTAACTTGTCAGATAAAAGGATCAGGTACTAGATATCAGTATATAGACTCAGGAAAGTGCCCTCCATTGGTCAAATTCATGAATTGCATTTGCATTGGAATAGAAAGCTGATTTCCTCTTCAGACCTGTGATAGGAGAAAGTGAGATATATGGTGCTCTCAGTCAAGCAGTTGTGTGCTTTGTCCCAGACAGGGAAACGCACCTTTCCGGGAGGCAATGGCCAAGCTGGAGAACCAACCCAAAGTACGGGGCCTGTCCTTCACTTCCTTCCTCATCCTCCCCTTTCAGAGGATCACGCGACTCAAGCTACTGGTTCAGGTTAGTTGAGACACCCGATGCATGAGCTGTAGAGGTAGCCTACTGTTCTGCCTCCAAACATATCCTGAATGAAAACTGCAGCTGATTGGCCAAGAGTAAGATAATGGGCAGAAGGGGTCCCACTCAACAAATCATATTTCCTGATTGCCTTGTTTCTTGATACAGAACATCCTGAAAAAGGCTGAGGAGAATTCAGAGAGAGAGGCCAACGCTGTCAAGGCTCATGAAGAGTTGGAGAGGGTGCGTTTTACCAGCTCTGGAGATTCTGGGGGGATAAACCTTACCTTAGATCATGGGTGCCAAACTCCAGTCCTGGAGGGCCAGAGTCCTGCACGTTTTTGGGATTCCCCTCATTTAACACACCAGAATCAACTACTTCTGCTAATCACCACACAGCTTTTGAGCTGAATCATTTGTGGTGGAACAGGGAAAGAACTAAGCTACACAGGGCTCCGGCCCCCCAGGACTGCAGTTTGACACCCCTGTCTTAGAGGTCCAAATGCCAGAGGAGGTGTGCTGATGTCTGCATCACGTGCCTGTGCCTTTTACAGATAGTGAAGGAGTGCAATGAGGGCGTGAGGAAGATGAGCAGGACGGAGGAGCTCATCAGCATCGAGAAGATGCTCGAGTTCAAATGCAAGGTAGCATTGCTGATGAAGCTGGCTGAGGAGGGCTGGGATGGGCCACGTATGACACATCTGCTTCTCAGAGGCTCACAGCCAAGCAGGATCCTGTGAAAATGCATCATGGTAACTGGTCCTGGAAGTGCCATGGCGCAGGTAGCATGATGCATACCGAATACCTTTGGAGTTTTCTCAGCGTAGGACTATTGATTTATTACCTGAACAATATTGTTTGCCCAGTGTGTGCGCTCTCTGCACTTTGCACTTTGTATTGTGTTGGTATCTGTGCACTTCATGTACTTTGCTGCTATGTGAAAAAAATCCCCCTCTGGGTATCATCTTACATAAGTACTAAAAAAAGGCATCAGATGATTGCCTCAGACATTTGGGTCCGTTCCCATGAAGCTGACCCCCCCGTGCCCGTTTCCCCACCAGTCGGTGCCAGTGATCTCGCACTCCCGCTGGCTGCTGAAGAAGGGCGAGCTCCAGCAGATGAATGGACCCAAGAACACCAGGACCATGCGCAGCCGCAAGCTGTACCAACCCCTCTACCTCTTCCTCTTCAACAATCTGCTGCTCATTACCAAGAAAAGTTCAAAGTGAGTCTATCACCACCATCAGGCGTGGCAGGATACTTACAGGTTATGGTGAACTTTGAAGTAGCAGTGATACATTCTGGTTTATTCTAATAATTATTTTAGCATAACATTTTTGAATTAAAATAATTGAGAACTGATATGAAACTAAATGAATCTGATCCATTTTTACTTTTTCTGGGTTAGTGGGGAAAAGTATCAAGTTCTGGACTCCTGTACTCGGGCCATGCTGAGGACGGAGGACATGGAGGACCAGGGCCAGATGCTGGCTAACGTCTTCACTCTCAACCTTCTGGAGAACCAGGAAGACCGTCAGGTCACCTACTTGCTCAAGACCTCCAGCGTGTGAGTTTCTAACCCTGAATCTGCACTGTGCTGCAGGTTTGTCATGCTTTTCTCTATCATCTGATACTCTTCATTGCTTTGGTGCTGCGATGCACTGCTGCCCCCTGCAGGAGTGAAAAGCTACGCTGGATCTGCGCCCTCACTCCCAACCGGCGCACGCGTTTCCTCTCCACCAGCGCCCACCAACCAGGTGAGTCTCGCTACAACGCTGACGATGTTCGGAGACACGATGAATGAGAGGAGGACGGTGCCTGTCATGCAGCGTCCTCATCAATGCCAACACCATAACCCATTAGGTGACACGGGAGCCATCTAGGGTGTCATTTACTGGGGTAGATGCGTCTCTGATTTAGCAAGCCGGTGTCCCATAGGCTTCCGCTAGCACTGGACACGTGTCTAAGTCACTAATGTGAATTTGTGACCCATTGGAGCATTAGCGGCTGGAGTGGGGGTAAATGTATAAACATATTGGATTTGTGAGCACAGCACGTAACCCGTCTCGAAGGTACGCCCTCCCCCTGTCTCTGGCGTGTCAGATGAGGGTGGAGAGCACGCACCCTGTCCCCGCAGTTCAGACACCCGCCGGCGTGTCGGATTAGTGTGGGGGGCGATGCATGTCCCGTTTTTCTGCACAGCAATTAGCGTTGATTCCAGAGCAGTGTTGCATTCCTTGGGGGATTACGGTGGCCTGCGTTGCCTGCGGGGAAAATTAGCGGATGGGGACACAGGGGAAATCAGGCTTTTTTGTGCTTGTGGCTCTGCCGTGCATCTGCTGCTGGGCTGCCAATCAGAGGATGGCGATGCCATTTACATACACCACCCCCCCCC
>JAABNX020000042.1:19078898-19121192 GCA_015163995.2 Mormyrus lacerda
CCCCCCGATATGGACCCCCTGTCCTCCATCCCACCTTCTGCTGCAGCTGTTGACTGTGATCTCACTGCTGTATCACTCCCTTTACTGTTTTCATCACCCAGAGCTGTGCTGCCACATTAAAAACAGCCTCTTTAAGCTCTAGGTCTGGCAGGCTGTGCTGTAGATACCCTTACTGTGGCTAAGTAGGCAGCAAATTAAGTTTGGGTTTGAGTCCCACCAGTATCGTGGGATTAGGGGTGCGGTATGTAGCTCAGCTGGTTAGGATGCCGGGCCTGTGAGTGGATGGTCGGCAGTTTCAATCACGGGTTTGACAGCGTGATTTCACCGTCGGGCCCTTAAGCTGGTCCCTTAACCCCAAATTGCTCCAGGGACACATTGACCGCCTCCTTAGTTCTATGTCACTTCGGATTAAAGCATCTCTTAAGATAACAGAATGCTAAAAATGTAAATGTGAGCACTAGGCTCTCTTTCTGGATGATGATGATAACCATGGACTGTTTCTCAGACTCACCCCAAGTGCAATGCATACAGTCCTATTCATCACAAGAACCTGATGAACTTTCCATCGAGATGGCTGACGTTCTCAACATCCTGGAGAGGACTGACGACGGTGAGTGGAATTCACCTCCCTGGACCGAATGGAGACTCATTGTAGTTTGATTCTACACCACATAGGCATTTTTTCTATATGCATTTTGTACGCCTTCATACATGTGTGTAAGCCTGTAGAATCAAAAACCTAAATAAATGACCTTGATCACTCCAGGCTGGATATTGGGTGAGAGGCTTCACGATGGCGAGAAGGGTTGGTTCCCCATCCGGGTGGTGGAGGAGATCAAGAACCAGGAGCTGCGGGCGCAGAACCTGCGCGAGTGCCAGAGGATACAGCAGGCCAAGGGGGGCGCCGTTGGCCGTTCACTGGCTGGTTCCCGGGCCAGAGGTCCGCAGAAAGTTGTCAGCCCCGATTGGCTACGACCCAACCAATCAATACAGGACTAGACAGTTGCTATGGCACATCCCTCCCACTTCCCTGTTATTTAAGCAGTTACCTTTGAGGGCGTCTAGGGGTCAAAAATGCCGAGACCTTCCCTGAAAGGAACCACTTTCCTGCTGCTGATCATTCCATCTGCACATCTAAACGTTAGCATTAGCATTAGCATACATTACATGCTTTCTTTAATCCTTGGAGCGGTGTAGTCTTCCGGGACCAGGATCCAAAATGCACCTCACCGGGAACCTTTCTGTGTGAGGACGAGGAGGGAGGATTGCAGAGGTTTTTTCCTCTGGTTGAAGAGCCAACAGCATGTCCATCTTCCTGGATTTACCGCTGCACCACAACATGTAATCTTTACAAACAAAGCTTGAATTAAGCAAATACAACAATATAGAGCTATGAAATCAGCTGACAGTGTTGTTTCACTTGCTGTTATTGTTGTTCGATCTGTTTAAGATAACTCAATGAAGAAAGAAAATATTGCAAAATCACTGCACAAGCAACATGTCATACAATAATTCAGAGATATTGGAGGGGGGGGTAGCCTGCAACCAGGAACTTCCTGCAGAACCAGTCTGACATCTTGTGCCCTAAGCGTTCGGATGGAATCTGCCAGAACTTTGAAGTTGCATGAGAGAATGTGGGCAGGTTGGCCTCCCCATCTGTGTGTGTATGTATGTGCACAGCACACGTGTGCGCATGTATGTGTAAATTTGCTTTGTGTGTGGAGATAAGTGAGGAAATTGTCATATCATTTTGTAAGATTTAATTTATTGTTAATAAAAAATTATAATTCAGAAACACACAAGTCAATACCTTGTCTGGCTTTTTTTATATTCTACGGAAAACCATTAAAAGCCAAATGTGTTGCAGAGGTCATTGTGGGAGCGAGGGGGGGGGTAATACAGCTGCTTATCATGTGACTTCTGAAATCATTACACTTCATTTTACATTGTATCCACTTTGGTCATGGGTGCTCCTGTTGCAGAATCAATGACTTGCTTTCAGTAAAGGAGACGCATGAAACTTCACATATTTCTGTGTCCCGTGAGAAACGCACACATGACTCCCACAGAACCACACTGTGTACTCAAATACCTAGACTAAAAAAAATATCGGATTACCATGAAACTAAGTATTTATTTACAGCACTAGATTGACTACAGAAATCAGCTTACATGTTACCTACTGGATCAACAGTATCAGCCAAGCATAAAAATCTATACTTTCATGTCAAAAATCTTCCCCCTAAACTGAAGTAAAATCACAGTAATTGTGGTTGGGTCAAACTGACTCCCATTATGTACAACAGTATCATCCACGAATGACCTTAAACCTGTGGGGGGGGGGGAAGGGGAATTTACTCTGAATACACTCCCTGCATGGTGTAATGTCTCTTGGGGTTATGAGGGTATCAATTTGGCTGGCATTAGCTTTTTGCTACAGTAAGAACAAGGTGCTTGGGGTAAATTATGTTGCCTCAAAACACCCCCATGTGGCCATACTATGTAAAGGCGGCAACATTCTCAATATTTTTCTTCAAAAAAGTGAAAATTAAACCGGAGGACAGCAAAGCTACAAACATAAACAGCTAGTAATAACATATTTTAAGGTATCAAAAAATTCTGCTCAAATGGGATGGAAAAGAGTTTCTCAATATACACATGGTAAGTACATGACATTGCAAAGACATTAGGCGGATCTCCACCCCAGAGTACACACCACCTGGTACTCTCATGTCACCCTTCCCCAGTCATATGGCAGAGCGGAGGTGGGGCTTAATGGACCCCGGTCAGCAGCACCGGGGAGTTGGTGGGGATTACGGCAAGGAGGAGGGGGCCGTGGCAGCTCTAGGCAGCGGTGAACTTCTTCAGCGTGATGACGATGAGGGCGATGAGCACAGAAGCTCCCAGGATCACAGCGATGACGATGGCAGTGATGGCACCAGGGCTGAGGATGCCTAGAGAGGGACACACACACACCATGGCTACAGTACCATGCTGCCATGCTTCTGGAGTCCACTCTGTATTTATACGTGCGGTTTCCGCAGCTGGCCTTTACCGTGTGTCTTTGTTGTTGTTTACTAATGCTGATATTAGGAGTGAGCCAAGTTTGTACAATTATGTAATGACAACAGAAAATTCTGATTCTAAGGCTCGTTGTAGCCATTTTGCTTACAGCACCACGACGTCAACATCAACACATGAAACCTCCATATTCTGAGGACAATTTCTCCATGTTCCACCTGCTTCTCCATGTCCATCCTGGGTATGGGTGGTGTCCTCATAGTCAAAGGTGAAGGTGGTTTCCGGGTGTTTATGTAAGGGACCTCTGGTGGTGATGTCATACACCCCACCGCCGGATGACATCTCAGGGTTATCTTGCGGCACGGTGGGGGCAGCATCAGCTCCGGTCTCTGCAGAAACATGATGTGCAGATTTTTTTTTTTTTTTTTTGAGTAGAAACCATGAGAAAAAAAGGCAAATATGAGATTTTTTTCAGAAAGCCAGTCTAAGGCCTGCAGAGGAGGTCTGCACCACTGATACCAGCAATGGTCAGATATGCTCCATCAAGCTTTTGAGTCAGGGCCTTTGATGTTCTGCCACTGCCTTCTGCAAAACGCATCCACAGTCAAAGGGCTTCTGGTCAAAGCGATTCTTTGTGTTGATAATGGAGCATTTGGGTGCATGGGGCATCTGTGCTGATTTCAGGTCACCTCTGGCCCAGGCCTCTCGCATCTCCTGCTCACATTCCACAGGCCTGGGCAGCCTGACACTGTCCAATGTTTCACACCCATGTGGCAGCTTACCCCCCCAACACACACACACACACACACACACACACACACACACACACACACACACACACTCCCTGGGTTTGGAAGACTAGCCATTTGAAGAGCTTATTGTATCTATGCAGTGTCCCTGCTGACCCTTGATGGGATTACACATGGAGTTCCTGATCATGTTCTCAAAGTCCCAGTGTAGCTCCCACTTTACTAACATCAGGAGGGACAAACATCTCTCTCTGCCTGCCAGGGCGATAGGGGGGCCCTTCGATTTTTGGATCACAGACTTCATGAAAAGGAGACTTCTTCCTGCATTTAGCCTGCCCGCCTCACTGTCAGGTAGCAGTATTTTTAGAGTGTAGTGATTCGCTGTCTGATTACTGGCCACAGAGCAGCTCCGCCCTGTCGGCGCTGGAACATGCTACAGGTAGAGCGTCCTGGGAGGGTGCCAGCCCTCCCATCAATGGGGTCTTTTCGGCTGGGCACAAAAGCTGCTTGTGCGGCCTGGGCATAGAGAGTTCCTAAAAAACGTGAGTGGGCGAATACTCCACGATGGTGCAGGATGTTAAACAAACTTATTTACCAAAAAGCTGTGGAAAAAGTTCTCCTTGTGAAAAAAATATTTAAAAAGGAGGGAAAAGGGGAAACGTAGAAGAGGGACACGCAAATAAGGGGAAAGTGCCCCCCCATCTCACTGGCAGAGAGAAACGATTTGTGTCTATATTCATCTTTCCAGGCAGCGTTTGAAAGTGGCTTCTACCTCCCACTCGATTTAGCACTTCTGCAGTAATGTGGAGCATCTCGGAAACCTGTGGCACAGCAGAAGCTCTTCAGGCTAAAGCTCCCCATGATCTGGAGGCTTAAGTTCATCCTGCTAGCTTCACATGGTCTCGCTGATGACGAGAGACAATTGACACGTTGAGAACGCAGTGTTCCTTGGCGTTAGGCAGAGCCTGTGAAATGTCTGGCCGCTGAGCTTCCCGTACAGTGAAGATTCAGACAGAAACAGGAAGGTTGAGTGCAACACTGCACTCCCGAACGAAAAACACGATGCATTGGTCAGTTTGCATGTTTGATGTGCTTCCCCAGAAGGAATACTGCTGGTGACCATACTGTTAATACAATGCCAAAAGTCCAGATATCCTTGTTTTTATCATTTTACGGCAAGAACAGCAAACAGTGCTGTGGAACAGTGGAGATTTCAGGTCCAGAGAGTACAAATCCAGACCAAGATTTTATTTCAACCAACCAGTTGAGTATAAAGTGACACAGTTATAGAGTACTCAACTGGTTGGTTGAAACAAAACCTAGGTCTGGATTTGCACCCTTTGGACCTGAAATCTCCACCGCTGCAAACAGTAAATACAGTTTCTCAGGCACCCATTCTAGTAAGAGGGTCAACCAATATGATCTCAGGTCACCAAGGAAGATGGTTCCCACACAAGAGAAGCAGTATCCTTTCCCCAGACCAGACACCCAGTGTCCTAGTCTCACCTGTCCAAACAACACTGTTTGGCTTTCGATACACAAGTAAGACTTGAAAGTCTTAGCTCCAAGAGCAGCCTAGCCAGCCAGCAGATTCAGTCTGTCCAAAACACTTCTGCTTATAATCAGTATAAGCCGTTTCCATCCTGTATGAAAGAGAACTGGGATCCTGCTGGGAATCTTGTCAGCAAACATACGACCGCACTGAACTGAAACCCTATTCATCTCATGTCATAGCACTTTGGCCCTTGGCATCAGTCATGAGATATACTATCAGCAAAATATCCAAGGTATATCACTGAATAGCTTCTGTATTATTTGTTGGGGAGGAGAATGAACAGAACCTCGATAATATGTTCTAATGTGGAGGAGATACTGAGGTAAAGGTCAGCAACCACCCCCCCCCCCCCAAAATTTTGAATTTATCATGATAAACACAGTAGAATCCATTCCCAAAATATTACCCTAGCAAGTCCAGGGTCTACAGGGCTTTAGTGCCGTAAATATTTGTGCTGTATCACAGTCCAGATGTGGGGTTGGAAGGGGTCACACATCCAAGCCACTGACATCATGACATCACTCCGAGAATCACACCCTTGTAAGAACACCTCCTTCCTGTGAGAAAGTTTGAGATTTCAGAGATAATTCTGTCTGCTTACTAAGTAGCGTTGTTACTTCATAGCTGATAGATTCTCCTAGGCAGAGTGGGTGTAATATTTACCCAGGAGAATGAACAGGCAAGACTAAAGTCAGATTCCATGACTCATTCTGTCCATAAGATTTGGTCCCTGGATCACAAATGCATTCTTTATTCCACCACCCAGTATAAAGTTACTTGGTAAGCAGCTTTCCCATTTACTGAATTTGTCCTCCCAGTATGGTCCCAGTGAGGCTTGCAAAACCAGCCTTTAAGGTCACCAACAGGGTTCTGCAAATGATCCTGTTAAGTCTGTAGCATTCCTTGAACTGGGATTCTCAGAGAAAGTGCCGTGAAAATACGTAGTATGTAGTCCTCCCCAGTCCACGCTGTAATTTCTCAAGGTACAGACCCCCGGACAAGCCCAGCTTTGTCCAGCCCTTGACTCTTACCCATCTCCCCAGCCAAACCTTTGCAAAATGGTGTGATGGATGTGAAGAGTCACTTGAAGCTAAGGAAAAGGACTCCAGCTTGCTTCAAGCCACTCAGCCTTTCAAGTCCAGTCATTCATTAAACTAAAATAAGAATGAGCCAATGCTGGGACTGAAGCTTCAAGCAGTGGGCAAACTCACCATAGTGCAACAAAAAACAAGGCAGTACAGACCAAGTGAACACCTCAGGGGAAGCCCAGCAAATACAAAAATACACATCGCAGTATTTACTGTACACAGAGTCAATTTTGATAGAATTGAATAGAATTTATTCCTGAATTCCTTACTAAAATTCTCATATAAGATGGACATTTCAACACCGTGGAGATTTTTACAAAACCTTTCCTTCTGTTCTCGTTTAGTTAGAGGGTAACTTTAGGTAAATTCTCTGGCAGGGATGCAGAGAGCATGTATGCACACACGCTAACACACAGCAGCAAGTCAGGCGAGGGCACTGCGGATCCATACCTGAGCGGGCAGTGGCCAGGCAAAGGCTCAGGAAGGTCAGCCAGAGGAGTGTGGAGATGCAGCCTGCAGCCATGCTTCCTGTGCGACTTCTGCGAGGCTCCTCTGCTGCTCCTGAGGCATGGCTTAAAGAAGGCTGCCCAGTGACATGCCCTCAAAGGAAACTGAAAAAAAAGGTGGGGGGAAGGGAGGGCAATGGGGGCACCTCTGTACAATAAGGACCTTGTCAGCTCAGCACCTCGCACCCAGAGACACACGCAGTGGTGCTTACGTTCATTGCTGGGCAAGTCAGACCATCCAGCCAAACTTCTCACCATGTCCCCACCCAGTAGAGCGGAAGCTGAGAGGAAAGCGCTGTGCCGTTGGCAGGGACACGCATCAGCTCAGTTTAGGACGATAGGCAGACACCTACACCCAACCGTGGCCCATCTTCTTACTCTTACTATGCAAGTGGAAATAATGGAATTATCTGGAATGTCAAGCACAGTACACGTATATGTCTTAAAAAGATCTTTAAGGATATATGCTTAAAAACAGCTAAAGGTCATTGTCATCTTCCACCTTGCAGTTTCATCAGTGGGACTTACTGCCATCACATGCAGCAGAGATCTGAGAATGCAGTGGACGCAACTGAGGAATATAAGAATCCAGGTATGTTCCCATCTACAGTTAATCTAAAATCTGAAGATCAGCTCCACACATCATGTTCCTGATCTCAGCATCATCACCAAGAACACGCTCATGGACCCAGGAGACACCAGGTTTTAAAGCGTATTTTCCCCCGTCGTGGTACAAGCAATGATAGCAAGCCTCCCAGATGGCAGTGAAATGCTTCCTAGTTGCGTGGCTGCCAACCACAATGCCACAGGGAGCTTTAGGGGCAACATGAAACAATTGCAGAAGGGTCATTCCATTTATACCACCTCCACCAGCATTCCAATTCTCCCCATTAGCAGAGTAGGCTTGCCGCTCTTATGTAACCATGGTTCGTTACAAGAAAACCCTACTGGAATACAGAGGCGGAGATTTCTGGTCGAGAGAGCACAAATCCAGACCAAGATTTTGTTTCAACCAACCAGATGAGTACTCTGTGACTGTGACTCTTTATACTCGACTGGTTAGTTGTAACAGTATCTTGGTCTGGATTTGTACTCTCTCGAGCAGAAATCTCCGCCTCTGCTGGAATATCAGCTGGAAAAGTGATACAGCTGCCACCCGACCAGGGGGATGCACAGTGCGGGTCTACAGGTTAAGTACTGAAAGAGCAGCTTCTGAATGCCAGTGCAAAACATACTTAGCTCTAAGTGTTTTTCAGGGATGCGAGTCATGGAAGCTTGCATTTCATCTTGTACTGAGGGCTGATTGAACAGGATGCTTGAAGTCAGCAAACCTTAACGTAGATGCATATATTCAAGTATATTTTTAAAGGTGCCAGGTCAATGCCAGGCGTAGAACGCGGAATTTTATTGTACATGACACATGGGCAGGGAATACCGGACTTTAGCTGGGGGGGGGGAGGGGGAGACACCAAATTCCAAAAGAAAAGTTTATTCCATTTTGGGAAATGAATATTTGAGATAAAAATGAACAAAACAATTGGTCAAACCCATGGCCACAAAAAGGGCAACGGAGATGAAGAGGACAACCCATCACTCCAATATTTTATAATACAGTTGCAGAATTTAAAGTTTATTTTTTTTTAACAGGCTAGTATTTTACAAGAAATTGGTAACTACTCAGAACTGTTTGAACACGCCCTTAAAACAGGACATCCTCCAGAGTCATATTTCTTGTCCCATGAACAACTGGCAGATAAGGGAAGAAAATAAAAAAGGAAAATGGAAAAGCTTTAAATAAATACAAGAGATTATGCATTTTCCCATTCTGTCTGCTCGTCCTCCAAATGTGACGGTGGAATTTCACCCTCTGGTTATGTCAGTTTGCAGATATAAGCACCAGTAGTGAGTGATGACTTTTTTCTTTTGGGGGGGGAGGCAAACACATCCACTTGTGGGTCTGTGGGTTCAGAAAGTCAGAGGGAGCATGAGATCAGGCTCTGGTGGCCAAAGGCATTTAGTCCTCATGACTCCCCAAGTTCATGCCACCCCTCCCCCCAAGCTGAAATCGAGAGATGAAGCTTTTAGCCTGAACTAACTGCTGAGCCACTCGGTGGAATACGGTGACAGTCCCTCCTCAATTGGGAGGGGGGGGATGGGGGGGGAGGTAGTTCCCAATTGAAATTCAACTTAAAAAGGGGGCTGTAGCTATTTTTCTTTTTTTTGTTTAAATGCTGATAGGGTAAAACTATTTGCTGAGAATGGAAATGTTCAGGGTCGGCAGAAGTCCGAAGGCTTTTCAAAAGTCCTCCACTGTCTCAATCTCGCCCATATTCAGCCGCTCAGATGCTGCATTCACAGAAAAACCTGGGGAGGCAAGAGAGCGAATTCAGAACAGCGGCAATCCTCAGTTTCACACATTCAATAAACAATGATACATCAAAATCAAACCGGCTTGCCAGGCAGGGTCCAAAGCCCCAGGGTCTCCGGACACTCACCTAAGAGGCTGGGGTCAGCTCGTACCATCTTTTGTTTCTTCTTCTTCTTCCCGGACTGCACGGTCTCAAAGCTGGACTGCTGCATACTCACATGATTTGACTGGAAGATAGACTGTAATCCAGTCTGGTTAACTCCCCAGACAGATTCCTTTTGAAGGAAAAAAAGCATCACATGCAGGTTTTGTAAAACTTGACATTATAACACCATCACCACAATTTCTGTAGTTTGATCTGACCTCACTAGCTGATGCAGGGAAAATAGGGGGTGTTAATTCAGACTGCAGAGGATTTTCAGCTCACCTGCTGTGGCTGCGGCAGCTGCTGCATGGGCTTCTGTTTGGCACGACGCTCGAGAAAGTGCTTGGCAAAGTCCTTTGCCTCGGGTGTATCGCCTAGGTAGGCTCTTACGTAGTCGTGGACCTCATAGGGGGAATCCACCTCTTTCAGGAAAGAGGCAAACGTAGGAACTGCAAGGGAGACAGGCGGAGAATAAATCGGGGTATGCTCAGTCATGCACAGATGCATCCCACGATCAGGCTTCCCCAAGCCAGCACTGCAATGCTTAGCAGTGAGAATCCACAGGCAAACAAACAGGAACTCAAAACACCCACATAAAATTAGCACCACTGCCAACAGGACTTGAGCTATTCTGCCCCATCTTTAGACAACATATTTCACTGAAGAGTGTAGATGACAACCTGATGACTGATTATCATCATCATTTAAATCGGTGCCACATTGTTGGTGCCAACTCCCGCACGTCCTGGTGCCCCATCTGGCTTATTCGGCTAGCCAGTGGCATGCTGATAAAGCTGAAGTGACTGTTGCAAATGAACACCAACAGCAGCAGGGGTGAGGAGCAGAGAAGGGCTCACTCACCGTCCAGGTTGTTGGCGGTGTTGAGGGCATGCAGGGTCTGCTCACACCACTGCGTAAAGCCATCCTGGCTGTTGGTGACCCCCTGGAAGAGCTTCAGCAACTTCTGCTCCTCTTCCTCTACCTTCTTATTCCCCCGGCCACTCAGAGAGTTCCTGTGCACAGGCAGACAAACACCGCTGACCTTGGCCAGTCTGCATTAGATTTGTGAGTCACGCTCCAGCAAAACTATCAACTGATAAGCGCTATCACTTGGCCGCACTATCCAAAGGACGGCAAGGTGAACGAGGCAGCCAGGGAAGGTGCCCTACCCAAAGTTGGCATTATTCTTGTTCTTGGAGTTTCGCTTTGAGGGCACTGTGGGCTCCTTCACGCCTTCATCCCAAAAGCCCAGGTTGGAGTTCTTAGTATCAGGGCTGCCCCAGATGCTGCTGCCCAGTTCCGAGCTGCTCCACTGGGGGGAGCTGCTACTGATGGACCCCCACACTGAGTTACTCATATTGTTCTGCAGATGGGGAAAGGTGGGGAGCGTTGAGAACAAGGGGACTCAGTCTGAGCAAAAAAAAAAAAAAACAGACACCTGAAATGTCAAAAATATACCAAATTTAGTCCTAAAGAAGTCAAGCTGTGGAGAGTGGATGGGATAAATGTCATCCTTGGGGGGGGGGCAAAGTTGTATCAAACTGGGTGAAGGACAAAATCTCCAAAGTGACCAATCACCCTAGAATCAGACTGTAGTGAGAGCGACACCAGAACCAGCCAGCGGGCTTGGAGAAAGATCATAAAATTATGGAAGGTATATTCTGGTAAATCACCGGGCCAAAATTAAGACATGATGACAAACAAGGTCAGACTGGAAAGTATGGGAAAAGAGGAATTACAGGAACAGTGATGACTTTTTGGGAAGTAACAAGTGGGGGGGGGGCTTTTTCAGTTAGCAGGCAACAGCCACCTTCTCTCTTCAGCCTTAATTAGGCAAAATGAGTGTCCAGAGAACAGCGGGGGGGGTGGGGGTCTTGCGCAGATGTGCATGTTTAAGCTTCCAGAAATTACACCTCAGAGAGCTAAAATGCCAGATTCAGTTGTGGATGGAAAAAACAGCAGTGCCAATACGAATGTTCTGTTTTACCCATGTCTAGACCAACGAAAAATCTGAGCTGCAACAAAACAAACAGAAGTGGGTGCAGACCCACCACTCGCGTCTGAGCCCGGCTCTGTTGGCTGCTGCCCATCTGCTGCTCCTTCTTCTGCTGCTGTTTCATCTGCTGGGCCTCCTCCTGCTGGATCTCCAGCAGGGACTTGGCAGCGGGTGGCTGCTTCGCCACGCTACCCCAGCCCGAGAGCTTGGCCTGCTGCTGCTGCTGTTGCTGCTGCTGCTGCAGCTGGAGGGCTTTCATTAGCTGCTGCTGCTGCTGTCGCTTCTGTGGCGTGTAGAACGTAATGAATTCCTTGTCAGTCCACCCTGGTGCCAACTATGCTTTCCCACCCGAAAAGCTGCGAACGCCATCAGCTTGTGCCAGTCGCTGGGTGAACCAACCTCTTCTCGGGCTTGGCGCTCCCTCTCCTCCTCCACCTTCTGGATCTCGGCAAGGGATAAGGCAGTCTGTGTCTGGGATGGCAGGGAGCTGGACTGCTGGCCCCACTTTGAGGATGATGGGAGCTGCAGAGGTTAGAGAGGACGAACGGTTGTGGGACTGCAGGCAGCTGAGTAAATGGTACATTAAATAGGGAGTGACGGACGTCTAACAGGAATGTAGCATGTGTGGTTTACTAGGGTGGGTGTGCCAATTTCCTCCCGGCCTCAGCTCTCAACTGCCTTGACCTGACACCCCTTCAAGCACCAATTACTATGCCTCCCAAAAGCCTCCCGGTGCCATTGGCCTCTACCTTCATCTGCGCCAGCTGCTGCTGCTGCTGCAGTCGACGGAGCGCCTCCTGCTGCTGCTGTCTTTGCCTCTGCAGCTCCTGCTGCCTCTGTAGCTCCTGCTGTCGTTGGAGCTCCTGCTGTCGTTGGAGCTCCTGCTGCCTCTGCAGCTCCTGTTGTCGTTGGAGTTCCTGCTGCCTCTGCAGCTCCTGTTGTCGTTGGAGCTCCTGCTGCTTCTGGAGCTCCTGCTGCCTCTGGAGCTCCTGCTGCCTCTGGAGCTCCTGCTCCTTCTTTCTCTGTTCCTGCTCCTTCCTTTTCTGCTCCTCCTGTAGCCGCTGCCGCACTGCTGCCTCTTCAGCCAAACGCTTCTCCTCCTCCCGCCTGCGAAACTCCTCCTGGCTCCGCAGCTCCTCCTCCTGACACCAGATAAAGAGGGAGTAACTTTCATACTAATGGCTTGGACGGCCGGGCTTTTCCTCCCATCCCCGGCAGGCCCACCTGCTTGCGTAGCATTTCTTCCCTTTGCCTTCTCTCCTCCTCTTCCCTCCTCCTCTCTTGTGCCTGCCTCTCCTCCTCCTCCTTCTGCCTGCGTAGTGCTGCCTCTTGCTCTCGTTGCCGTCTTAACGCCTCCTCCTGTTCAGACATGTAAAGGGTTGCCAGCACTGTATCCTCAAATCATAGCTACCTCCAAAACAGGAGCTTCATGTGATTTAAATTAAATGAATGGAATAGACCTAAAATCCCAGCTAGCATTAGACAGGCCTGAGACATCTGGGATCTTCTAACCTTAGAACGTCTCGCCAGCTCCTCTTCCTCCCTGCGCTTCCGCTCCTCCTCTTCCCTCTTTGCCTGGAGCTCCGCCTTCCGTCTGTCCTGCTCCATCTGGGAGGCCAGAACAGATACATACGCAAATTTGTTACAAAACTTGCAGTTTGCTGGAACGTAGCGTGACGACGGGCCTTTCAGGTTCTGGTATCGGATGGAATGTGCCGGAGACGCGCCGCTCGGTGTTGCGCGCTATGGCCGCTCTCAGACACGGAAAGATGAGCCTACCTGGGCAGCCTTTACTTTTTCCAGTTGCTGCATCTGCTCGATTGTTGGTGGTGCAGCCATAGGTTCAATGGGCAGGTCCCACACGCTGCCGCTTTCCCAGGCTGAACAAAGACAGACATTAATGCAGCTGCTCCCTAGGATTCTACATCCTGCATAAGCAGTCCCGGAGCTCAAAGTGTTCAGACCTACAGCCCAGCAATCTCTGGAAGCCCCGGTACGCTCAGGAGCCGTGTCAGCTCTGTGCCGTCTCAGAGAGCTGCTGCGGTGGTACTGGACGTCACACCTACCACTGTGAGCTACGTGCTGGACGCTAGCTGCCCCAGAAGGTTGTGATGTCTGGTTTTGCAACTCCCACACAGAACCAGAGTCAGGAACAGACATGGAACGAGTCACAGGTGGTTCTGATGTTCTACAAGGAGAGAGCAAAAGAAATATGAAAGACTGAAAACACAGGATAAAATGAAGCATTTCCCGACACAGAGCCACCTGTATTCCCTTGGCTGACGCACCCTGCATCCTCCACCATCACCCACCTTAACTTTACAGCCTGGTATGGTGGGAGCAAGTGGCTGATCTGCGGTGCTGGCTGCTGCTGCTGCGGGGAACTGAGGGCAACAGCCTTCTGCTGCTGGGCCAGAGCCTGGGCATACTGCTGCCTGCGGGGGAAGAGGGGACGCATAACTCCAGCACATAGCTACCAGAAAAAAGGTGCTATAGGGAAGCAAACCAGCAGAGATGCAACACAGAGACTATAGAGGGTATCCTATGTAAAGGTGGAGATTTCAGGCCCAAAGAGTGCAAATCCAGACCAAGATTTTTTTTCAACCAACCAGTTGAGTATCACAGACACAGGGTACGCAACTGGTTGGTTGAAACAAAATCTTGGTCTGGATTTGCACTCTTTGGACCTGAAATCTCTACCTATGAACCTATGTAACCCTGCCGTACCGTGCTCTATACCTATAATACTCCTGGTATCACATCCCCAAACTCCTGCCTGGCCCCTACCTGAGAAGGTACTGGTACTGCAACTGCTGCAGCTGGTACAGGTTGAGCGCCGTCAGCTCGCGTTGCCTCTTTAGCCTCTCCTGGTCCACATCACCCTGGAGGAAGTCACAGATATTTGAAACATGCACTGCTAATTACTTAATTCTTTCTTCCAGAATCATTGTGTGTGTGCGTGTGTGTATCTAGTGCGATGTGGTTGGTTCTGGATGTTGGCGGCCCTTACCAGGAATGGAGGCGGTGATGGGCCTGTTGTAAAGGGGACCCGCCCCCACATCTTCATTATCTCACCCAGGGGCTGGAAGAGTTCATCACAGCCCCTTTTCACCAGCAAGGACACGGTGAAATAGCCGGCCTGAAACCACTCCATCATCTCCTGGTTTGAGAAAGGCCCTGGGAGGAGAAAAGTGCAGGGCTACAGTCCAGCAGTGGTTTATCACTCAAACTGTACAGTGATCACAATAGCTATTCAGAGGCAGCTATAACAGGAAACAGAAATGCCATCCAAGCATGTGACGCACAAGGACAGAGTGTGTGCGGTCAAGGTGCTTCAGATCAGGCAGAAGTGCATTTGCTGCTTTCAAAGTACTTTAGTTTTTTCACTGAGGTTGACTTAAAAAAAAGAGGCAACTTTAATAATATATTAAAAGGGACTAATTCAAAATTTGTTCGTTCACTGTGATAAACACGAGTCAGTTTTGACTGGTATGTAATGTTGACTAAAAGGTGAGTAAACTTTACATTCAAAAAAAGTCTCATGCAGTTTCAGGAATAGTTCTCCAGCAGCCCACAAAATAAACCGAATGGCGAAATGGCCACAACTTTGAGAACTATAATTAGCAAAGCAGCATTTAAAGGTAATTTGTACAAAACTAGGAAACCTAAGCAAATTATCACAGTATGCACAAAACAAGCAGACCTTCTGAAGGTAGACCTTCCACTAACAAATGGTAATGTCCCAACCGGAACCCCCCCCGTGTACCTTGTATCTCTCCCTGTGGGTCCTTGTAGAACCATTTGAGTGCCCCTTCGTGTGTCAACGGGAGGGCCGTGGGCTTTGTCCTTTCAACCATTTTAGCTGCCAACCGGTCGTCGTCCACAGCATTGTCCTGGAGATATGCTACCATCTTCTCAGCCTCCTGCAGAGAATGGCAGTGAAATCATAATGGCAGGGTGAAGTGACAATTCTATATCATCTAATAAAGCTTGGGGTGAGGGAGGGAAATCGAACGTTAAAAAAAAGCCCAAGCTGCAAAAAGCGAAACATTTTTGAACGCTAAATAGCCACAGAAAAAAACAGATGCATATCTGTTACATATATATGTTATATATAGTTTCCGTCAAAGCATTTCAAAAATAACAAGGCCTCTAACTAAACTGACTGGAAAACATATCGGCCTTGCGAAACAGCTCCCATGACACTCAGAATGTCAGGCAAAATGGCACTCGACTGCCCACCTGCTCAAAGTGCTTCAGACCCTCGTCGTCATCAGTGTCCATTTGGTTCATGGGTCCTGCTACTGGAGCAGAGATTTCTGGGAAAGGTAGTGGGGCTGGGAGCGTTGAAGGCATCTCTGGGGACTTCTTCTGTGTTATGGGGAGTGGGGCTGAGATTTCTGGAAAGGGAAGAAAATTTAGAATTAATTAATAAAAATTAGGTTACTATTATCCAAAGGTATGAAGAACATGTCGATCAAGGAAGAACAAGAGACAGATGTTACAGCCTTTATGCAAGCCGTGCGTGCAAAGAGTCTGTGCACAAGTCTCTCACAAAAGGGTGACCCTGACTGCTGTCATGTGACCACGACTTGCCGAAAGAACGGTGCCCCCTTAAGCACTTGCCTGGAAGCACAGGGGGTACATGGTGGAGCGTGGTGGCTTCCACCAGGCTGCTGGCCGCCCCAGCCGGGCAAGCCGCTTTGCTGGGTTCTGGCTGCACGTTCGGAACGGCGGCTCTCTCGTTCCTTTCAGGGGGGGAATCCGTCCTCTCAGGCCGGCTGGGAGGCGAGGGCAGGTCCGCTGGGGGTTCGGCCTGTGACGAGGCTGGCGGAGACTGCGAAGGCGCTGCCTCGTCCTGGGGTCTTCCCGAATCTGCAGATGGACAGAGAGGGCGTGAGGCATTCTGGCAACTAGCAGAGAGCTCAGGAAGAGTGAGAGCCCAAACTAGTCCTGGCACGCTTACCCCCCTCCTCATCACAGCCTGCTCTGTCCAGCTCTTTGGCCTCTTCCGGCTCGCTCTCCTCTTTTTCTAGCCGCCCCCGCTCTTCGCACTCCTCCGACGGCCTGAAGTCCAGCTCTGCCTCCTCAGGAATGGGCTCTTTGGGAGCCTTCTGTGAAGAGCGTATGGGAGACAGCAGGGAGATGGGGACTCTCATTAGACCACAGGCATTCAGCCTGCTCTTCACACTGACCGACATGCCTGACGACCTCCATATGATAACATTCACTCAAGGACCTCTCACACAAAAGACAATTAAAGATGCAGTTATATCCAATTCACACAATTAATACAAATATGCTGCAAGATGCAAAGCAAATTAACCTGAGGCATTATCCTATAAGCGGTAAAAACTGATCAGCATGCATGAGGAAGCTTGTCACAGAAGAAAAGCATAGTGCTCACTTACCTTGCGTGATGTGAGGCCGGAGAGCTCAGTTCCCCTCACCTTGAGAGAGAGAAAGGCCCCGGAGGAGTCAAAGGTGCCCATCTCTTCATCAGCATCATCCAAGCACCACTCAGGAAGACTGTCCCGTTCATCATCCTGACTACCACTGCCAAGACGTGTCCGTCGGTACCCTCGGTCCTCGTCCCGGGAGTCAAAGGGGAAGCGCCTGCGCTGGTCTGGATGCTCCCGCCATCCTGATGACCGGAGCCCATCTGCACAGGCACAGGAAGGAGGACAGCCGATGGCCAATCAGCACACAGAGCAGCGCAACCGCCCAGCGACTTCATCTGCCGTCTTTTACCGCAAACCGAAGGGTAACAGCCTGTACCATTACTAAAGCAAGAATAAAACCCATTTGCAGCACAAACACATTTAGCCCGTTTGCACCGCAGGTCTGCTAAGCAAACTTTAAATTTAGTGGAATATAAACCAGGTGAAACCAGGACTCTGTGTCTGGTGAGAGAGTGGCGGCGTGTTTGCTTTTATACTGCATGATCAGCAAAACAGGTTTAAAATCCTCTCAGCTTAATAAATCAGTAGAGGGCAGTCATTCTTAAAAGACTAATGCTACCAGAGTTTTTTAAACCCGTCTCAACTTTCTATGAATACCAGCTTGTGCCAAAAAGATTACAGGTTACTACGGTAATCAGGGGCTTGCAGGAGACTAAGCTTGCCAATGGAAAATAAATGAAAATGTTCTTAGGGCATTACGGCTTTTCACTTAGCAGGGCAAACAATTACATAGATAAACATGGAGGTGGTGGTGATTAGAAAAGGGATGGTAAGATGTTCATATTAAATACTCAAATCTACAGATGCAAAGTGGGACTTTGGCTGGCAAGGCACGTCTGAGGTAATAAACTCAGAAGATTAAACAGGGATTTATCCTTGTAGGAGACTCATGTGGGACAGTGATCTTACAATGTACTTCTTGTGTATACGGGTATGGTATGGTGTATGTATGCAAGTAATATATATATATTGAGTTCCTAGTATTGAAGCAATTGTATCTTTGGTATTGTAATATTTGTATTATTTGTTATTGGTATTTAACTTGTTAATTTCCTTACTGTCTGGGAGGAATTGGATCCACATAATTTCCTCGGGGATCAATAAAGTATTCTGAATCTGAAATAAGTCTCACTCTATTCTAAACATGTAGTGTCAGTGAAAGTAAGAATCAAAGCTGACAGAGAAGCGTATACTAGAAGACAAAAAGATTGTATTTTGGGGGGGGCACAGGTGGCACACCTGGGCTGTGAGGGCGCCACCGGTCAGGGTCTCGCCGTGGGCCTGCTAGCCGCCAGCCCCCCTCATCCTCCTCACCGTTCTGCTCCTCTCGGGATGTGCGCCAGTTCTCACTCTCGGAACGCGTGAAGTCGTGCTTCCGGTTTGTGCCTGTCCCACCATCCTCATAGTTGGACCTTACTGCAAGATGGAACATAGGGGTGGGGGGCTTTTTAAGTGTGTCTATTTAAGCGTGCCAACCTGAGCACTGTCTCAGATGTCCTTGCCTTATTTTTCCAACACACCAATTATCAGCAAACATTTTTCGCTCAGTTCCAATAAAGTTGGCCAAACAGAGAGGCCCAGCAAAGAAAAGGCAGCCTACTAATCACCCTATTCTATTCGAAAGCTCTTTTCCCATCAGGTAAACATGAGTAACTCACTTTGTCCCCATTGCCGACAAGTTGAGAAACCCAGGTTTCCAAGCAACAACTGGTTCTCTCGGTGGACTCTGACAAGGTACTCCCCACACCCCCCCTCCCAACTCCTTCCGGGAGCAGTAATTGGCCACATGCAGAGCAATGTGACCAATCGAATTAGCTTCGGCTAGGGGCTGCAGATCGGAAGGAGAGCGCGGTGGGCTCAAACAGACTGAGCCGCTGGGCCGTCACTTCTTCGAGACACCCTTGGGATTTACAGGCTGTTTCTACCATCCCTGGATTTTTATTCATTTCCTCCGCCCCCCTCCTTTCACTGGACCTAACTCTACCCACCCACCAATCACTTCTGACAGAACATCTCCATTGAGGGTAACCCCCCATCCTAAAACCACAACATTTGGTGAGTAACCATTGTTTCACAATGCTTTGGTAGCTCAAGATTTTTGTACGACTTCATTAAAAAGTCACAGGCTTTACAAGAAGAGTTGTAGTAAAGTAGTAGTAAGGCAATAAAATTGTAGTTCACCAAAAAAAATTGGTGAAATTATGCTAAACTGCGCTGGGCATTAATTTAACAAAATTAACTATATACTATAAGTTTTTAACCTAATGTGTAAGTTTGTTAAAAGAAAGTTAAGTTTCACTGGCATTGCTTTCAAACATTCAAGTTACGGTTACATAATGAATTAAAAGTATACATCAGAACAAAGCTTGTGCTGGATGAATCCAATCTGAAATATTAACATGGGTAACAAGGTTTAGCTTTTAAAAATAGTTTTATCTCTTGAAGTGCTAATCTAAAGACACACACAAACTTATCTCCAGAAAAACTCAGAAGGTAAGAGCCCATTTGGCTAAATGCTTAAAAGAGGCCTCCTGGACTAAAGACACACAGTGCTAGCATTGTTGAAGACACGCAGTCCTGACGGTACCCAGGAGCGCTCCACTCTTACACAAAGAGCATCCGAAGTCTGACCCATGAACGCTTCAAGCAAGAAGCAGCACATGCCTCTCATGTGATGGAACGTAGGATATTTAAGACAATTCAGACTCATTAGCCCAATTCAGAGCCAAAGCAGTGCATCGGACAACCCTTCGCATTCGCATTCAGCATCAAGTTACGCTGCCATGGAATTGATCCTTCGGTTTCTCAGTTAAACGTAAGTAGAAAGTGGGGTGATAAAGTAATTTCTGATGATAAATAATTAAAGCCATTTCAACCTAAGCTTTTAAAACTAATCACACGAGCTTTAAACAAGTCAGTAGAAGGGGTTGTTTTAATTTTAAGTTATAAGTATGCCTCTGACTCAATGTGGATCGAAGGACCAGACAGCAATGATTTTCCTTTAAACCAGAAAAACAATCTTGAACAAATGGAACAAACTGCTCTCATGACTGATAAAAGCATTTTAGTTCAGATTCACCTAGTCTCTCGCAACTGATCTATTGCCATAGAAAAAAATTTTTAGCCCAAAGTGTGTGCAATGAAAAAAGAAACAGCATTTTTGTGTTCCAACTATAGTCACAGTAATTAAAGACTTTCTGTAGGCTCTATAATCTCATTCGTTTTTTTTTAAAAAAAAAAAAAAAAAAAAAAAAAAAAAGACGGGGTCATTCACACCCGCAGGGTCTCACTGCCTAGATCTAAGGTCACTTAAACAACACTGTTCACACCGCCAGCTAAACAGAGGACCCTGCCACCTTGCTGTACCAAAACGGGGTTAGAGGACCAGATTCCCTAACAACTGCCACAGGTAAGACTGAAGACATACTGGAATTTCCATATTTCACTAATTGTTATTTATGTTTCCTGGCAACTATCAGACCAGGCAGCAGACAGTAGAAAGAGAGAGCAATTACAGAAGTACCTAACCTTAATCAGAGATAAAATTCTGAAAACTTTGCTAAACAAATTGCTTCCCAAATTCAATCAATTTACTGTACTCAGCTGCATCAATTAAATCAATTTAGCATTCTACTCACTTGCCTGAAACAATGTCTCTCTCTCATCCGAAGTTCAAAGGTCCCCCTTGCACCTTATCGTTTTCCTGATAACATCCACCTTATAGTTTTAAAACTGTATGTTTCTGACAGGTTGTCAGTTCTCTAGGAAGGAGATTAAACAATCAAGCTGACAAATCTATCAACAATCACAATAACTAATCAAGGCTGATTATCCTTTCAATGACTGAATGGGGTGATAGAACCCATAAGAGGTTCATGCCATACATGTGGAAGTATTGAACCTGGTTTCCTAGGCTACTTTCGCTTACTAATGGCTTATTTGTACTTGGGGAACAGAGCTGCGAGCCTCTTCAAATAAATCGCAAGTTTCAACGTCAAAGCGAAGAGGTCAGCTTGAACCTCTCTGTTCACAAGGCACTCCTTATTAGAAGGTCATCATCCAATCATTTTCCAGGTAAGGATAGCTTCCAGTCTTTTGATGCTTTCATAATTTACATACGGAGTGTGATTTCAACAGGCAGCAGGTACAATAGCACAGGATTTTCACTGAGGTCTTTAAGAGGCTTTATTCAGAGTGCTAACTTTCTGTTTTCCATTCCAGCAGAGTGAGGGGACATTCCTGCCTTGCTCACCGCTGTGCAGGCAAAATGCTCCGTGGAGTAGGATTATGTGTTCTGAGCACTAATTCAGTCACTCACTCTGTTCCTCAGATGGCTGCCAAAGAGAATGATGTAGAGGTGAAGATCCTGTCCCCTGCGGCCACACAGCGACGGCAGCGCCTAGTGACTAAGAATGGGCACTGTACTCTGCACACCCCCCCAGCCCCTGGCTCTCCTGCCACTTGGCTCCTCTACCTGCAGGACGTATGGGGAACCGTGGTGGCGCTGCGGTGGCGGTGGGTAATTCTGGCATTCTGCGCCTCCTTCTTGGCCCACTGGCTACTCTTTGCCTGCTTGTGGTATCTCCTCGCCCACCTCAACGGGGACCTGATGGTGGACCATGATGCCCCACCCCCTGACCACATAGTGTGTGTCAAGTACATCACCAGCTTTACAGCGGCCTTCTCCTTCTCGCTGGAGACGCAGCTCACCATCGGTTACGGCACCATGTTCCCCAGTGGGGACTGTCCCAGTGCCATTGCCCTACTGGCTGTGCAGATGCTATTGGGGCTCATGCTGGAGGCTTTCATTACAGGTAAGAAGCACAAGCTCCACCATAAAGACTCATGACACCACTGTGAAGTCTTTTATTTCACTTCCATAAAGACTGAAGACGATTTGATGAACTGAGTGATTTGACACCTGGGCAGAGAAAAGCCTGCTTGCTTGTAAATCAGGAACTGAAGAACTCAAGAAGTGATAGCCTGACATTAATTTACAATCCCAATTTGCAGTCTAATTATGCAAAAGGGCCAAAGTGGTGGCTCAGGCTAGAGATCTGAGCAAGCAATCAGAAGGTTGCTGGTTTGAATCCCATGAATGCTAGGAGTGATACTACTCTGTTTGGCCCTTGAGCAAGGCCTTTAACCTGAAATTGCTTCGTCTTGGGTATGACGTTAATCTACAACCAGCCCTAAAAGCAGGTTGTTCAACTTGCAGGAAATATTTGAGGGTTGATGTACAGAACTGGCACTCCAGTCACTGGGAAAAAAACTCACTGTTCCATCTGGAGTAGTGTGGTGCTGAGGTATTGCACAGCAGCACTATGGTTCTCATCCCTTAAGTGGTTTGCTGAGAGGTGGGTATGGCAACGCGTTATCACACGCTCCTTACCTCTCTCTTATACAAAAGGCTTATAACCAGGAACAAAGCACCCTGTCTTTTGTAGTTGAGCTGTCAGAGAGAACACACAACCAGTGAAGATGGGAGACTGAGCACCTTAGCCTTACACCCTAGATACTGCACTGCATGTCTTGCATTTGCTGATCTGGATGGATCATATAATCTCTGCACATTTCACAGGGGCCTTTGTGGCTAAGATCGCCAGACCAAAGAAGCGGGCGGGAGCAATTCAGTTCAGCCCCTGTGCCGTCGTGGGGCAGCACCAGGGAGAAACCTGCCTAATGTTCCGTGCTACCAATATGCTGCAGCGCCCTCTGGTGGACGTACACATTAATGCTGTGCTCTACCAGGATCATGGAGACCAAGCGCTATACCAGTCCAAAGTGGAGTTCCAGCTGGACAACCTTGGTGCAAACCCTTGCCCATTCTTCATCTTCCCTCTAACATTCTATCACCAGCTGAACCAGCAGAGCCCGGTGTACCAGGCCCTGCAGGAGGGGAGTGCCACACACTTTGAGCTGGTCGTCTTTCTGTCAGCTGCCCAAGAGGACACTGGTGAGAGCTGCCAGAAGAGGACTTCTTACTTGAAAGGAGAGATAGAATTTGACCATCACTTTGCCACAGTGCTGAGGCTGGATGCTCTAGGTCAATACACAATGGACATGAGCAACTTTGCCAAGGTCCTGCCTGACACCACCATCAGCAAAGCAGAAGTAGACAAGGAGTATGTAGTCCAGATCAATGGCGACGGGAGTGAAAGGGTGGAATAGCAGGTACAAAACTACAGTGCCGGTTCAGCTGGATTCAGCATACATCCCAGGAGAGGCAATGAAAGAGAAGATGACTCTCTTCAAAAGCCTGCCCTTTCATCCCAAGAGAACATCAAACTGGGCGCTTTGAGAGGCTTGGAGTAGATCAACAATCACTTTCAAAAAATAGAATAGATATGCATAAAAAATCCTAACAGCTGGCAAAACAAAATGCACACTTACTATGATTCAGTTGAAAATGAGCTGGGGAAACCTCTGATTGGTCCACAGCAACATGAAAGACAAACATTCAACAATCGAAAGTTGGTCAAAGCACATAATGAGTTCAACGTTATGAATACTGAAAATCATTAAATGTGAAAATCATTATGTAAAGGTGTGCCGAAATGATTGTCATCATTAACTGCTCTGCAGTTAAGATGCAGTCAAAGGTGATGTAATTTCCAAGTCAAATTGTTGAAATTAAGCAATAACCACTACATTAGGTTAGTATTAAACCTTCTCATACCATGCATTTTGTATGTACTACATGGAAGCTATACTAAACACTCATACTATGCTTGTAAAAAAGTAAGCTTGAAAGCAATTACAGAATATTTTGAAAGCTATACAAGAGATGCTCTGCAAGCCTGTTAATTCAAAGCAGTAGGTAACTGGGCAACCTAGAACTGAGAATGTCCAAAACTACCTGTAAGACGGTATCTAACTGTAACTAAGACATTTCCCCCAGAAATGTATATTGTACATTAAATAAGTTTTTTTTAACTGGAGAGTGATTTCACTGTTCCACTTCATAATGCTCCATTGTCTCATTGATTCGACCTCAGAGAGGCACCAAACCCTCCTCAGCATCACAGACTCTGCACAACCAGTCATACCAATTTGGCCACAATAAGGGACGTGCCGATCCAATATTCAAAATTGGTATCGATCCAGTCCTGGCCTGATTACTGGATCGGATATTGCGGAAGAGTAAAAAATTTAATCTGATCCATTAAAGATCACGGCAATGCTTGACCAAACTTGCAACATGCCGTAAGCAGATGCATCGCGTTCTCATGCAGGAGTAACGTGGAGCGTCATCATGTGATAAGAGCTTCTGTTGTGTGTGAGAACTGCAGTCTAACACCACTAACCTGATTAAACAATGCTGCTGAAGAGTGGTGAAATAACTGTAGTTTTAATTTGAATTTTTTCCAAATATTGTCATGTATAAATAGACCCAAAATGCATACTACAAGAGAACTAGTTGATTATTGTAAGTCGATTATTTAAACAGTATTTGCACAGGAATGATTCTCTCCCAAGCTTTTTATTCCATATAAGCAGTTGATCACTATAACCATGATCACTACAAGCAGCTTCCACTGTATCCGTTTCACAGTTATAGAATTATGCTTTTTGTGTTTAAGGTATGCAAAATGTCTTTTCCCCAAAACATTATTTTCTGTTTTGTTGTTTAAAAAGAGAGACCGTATGGGACTTGTATCCAGTTTGGCAGATATCCAAATTTACAATACAGGTATTGTTAAACATAAAAAAATCCCATGACCCATACCAGACTGCAACAAATGAAACAACGTGTGCACTGAGACACACAGTAGAGTAGAAAACCGATATAAATTTACACCAACCTGTTTCTTTTCGACCTGGCTTTTCAAACCTTCTGTCCCCCCTTAACGAGGAGAAAAAGAAAGGTTTGATGGTTTCTACAAAACTAAAATGTCATCCGAACGTCTAATGCCATGGAAATTCAGAATTATGTAGGCCACTAGTTAGAGAAAGTACTTCATTTTGTAAATTACCAAGTAGTAGAGAAATTACTTTTGCATGCATTTCCGCACATTAGATACCCCTCAAATAATTTAGATCCTCTGAACAAATGGTACACCTTTGTAAGTGTTAACTGTACTAAAGTCAAAGCTTTTATAGCGTCCATATTCAAATAGCAGCGTCACACGGAAAGCTCTACATCAGACCCCAGATTGGTACCTCTCTTCCCAGCTCTGAGAACGATGCATCTCTCGCGCACCTCGACCAAACCCTCCTTCCACATCATCAAAGCTTCTTTGGTAAAAGCCTCCATCACCGCGGCCCCGACCTGCGAGACATCAGACAGCGTTCACACTCACGGTGATCGGAGCAGCCAGCTCATGGTGCTACCAAATTCCTTTATTTAATGGTAATCGAAGGCACAGCACCACCATGCGGAACTTTTCAAGCAAGTTAAAACAAGAGCAGCGCTGCACTGCATTTTCAGCATCCCTACATAAACTGACATCTGCAGTTCTGGCACTCGAGTCTCTTCTGAAGGACTTCAGGAAACACACTGCTGTAAGCTAATTGGACAGTCAACCTGAAGGCGAGCATGCCCAGACTTACCTCTGCCTCTCGAGGAACTACGACCTCGTGGAGCCCCTGCCACCGTTCCTCCTCCTCTCCCTGTTAGTCGCAGCACAGCGGCACTATTTACAGATGTTGAGAAGTTTCTCTGCAGATGCAAACATCAAATAAATAAAAACTCACACCTCCGCACAGGTATTACGTAACGGTTGCAATAAAATGTTTACATAGGGTAGAGAATCTTGATTTAAAGTAATAAAGTGACATAGAAGTAAAGATCTGCTGTCCCTGTTATAATTACCTTGCTAATGATTGTACTTAATACCATGGTATACAGCATTTTGACAGCATTTTCCAGGCAATGTTATTCTGGAATTTTGGAATCTCTGCGATAAAATTTGCCAATCATGGACACAGTTTGTCACCAAGATTTCAAAAATCTATGGCATACTCTATTACTGTAATACTGCACAAGCCTACTACTAACTTTAAAACTGTTCAATAATGATTTAGCCATTTCACTACACTACTTCCATTTGTTGAAATATATCTGCCCTCTGTCGGCTTGATGCAATATCACTGTTGTACACATACGCTGACTGTAACCGTCTGCATCCACAGATAAATGTTGTATGGACACAAAAGTGTAGGGATCACAACGGCACAAGGAAAAGTGAAGTATGAACCAGGCTTAGCACACCAACCATTGGTTGTTGATGTCATTATACACAACTCACACAGCAAACCTCAAAAATGCAACCTAACACTAACAATAATTCTTATAAACTATTTTATTATCAACGTTACATATTAGTTGCTGCAGCCCTATTAGATAGCCAAAAGATCCTCTAACATTAACATACACAACTATTACAGTCAAACCAACTGAATGCTATCGCCACGTTAGTGGATTATTCATAGTATGTTACGCCTGATAAGAGAGACATTCTGAATAATTTTTGCAGGGAGCACAGCAGTGACAGGATAAGCATCATCACCTGTTCTTCCTCTGTAAAAGGTACCAGTGCCAGTGGTGGCAGGGGCTCCTCTTGTAAAATAGGCAGAAATTCTTTATCTTGTAAGTCTACAGGAATCTGTTGGCATGGAAGGGGAGAGGTGTCGCTTATTTTCGGCACATACGATGTATACTATGAACGATGATTTTGCGACTACAAACACAGAATCTGAAAGTGGCATCTGATGGCCACAAGATCCGAAACAATTTTGACAACCAGTGCTACTCAATCACCAGATCATAAGCTTACCTTATTATCCTTTACATAAAGTGCAAGCATCTCTTCCCTTCCATAGCGGTAATCTGCAAGTTTATACTTTGGCAATGCTGGTGAGAGTGGAGGAGAGGTGACACTTCCTCCACCGGACAGAGCACGAAGCCTGGACAGAAAAAGAAAGGAGAGACACAAATGGTTTTACACACCCAGTGTTCCCCCAGTTTTCATCCCCAACAACTGATAGACCAGCTGTGTCGGTGGCTGGCGAAAGCAGTGAATAAATCTGATAATGTAAACAAACCTTCTACAGGTAATGAGCCTATAAGAATACCGGACGTGAAAGCGCTGCTGAATCAACATTAGCTACTGGAAGTTTGGGTATTATTCACACTAAACAGAAAGGAATGAAAATACCACGGCTTACCTGACTGAACAGACTAGCTGCAGTACAGCACAAAAATACAAGGAACATATTCAGGAAAACGTAGTATGTTACCACACTCACCATTCAGGTCCAAAGTTGAGTGTCTGGGTTTCCGCCATTTTATAAAGTTCTACAGAAAAAAAGAAGCATTAAACTTCATGAACAGTAACAAAACCTATAACTATTTTTATGATGCATTTAAAGATCAGCACGTTTCATTTAACCACTGTTTTGGAACCTTCTGACTGAGAGTTCGTACCTATACAAGTGTTGTCTTAGATCACGGCATAAAGGAAGAATTTTATTTAGGACAGACAGTATGGCTTTAGGGTATGTTTTAGACCCATAAAAATACCAGGTCAATTCTATAATTATTCAGTTCATTACCTGACTATTGAGAAGCCCATAGTATGTCTTTCAAAATGAGTTCATGTATATTGCAATGTTATGTATTTTGTTACGTTAGTGTAATAGTGGTTGGTATGTTGGTTCCACTCTCTGTGTGACAGTACCTTCATTGCTATTAAATCCTATCCCTCCATAGAGTGGATATGATTTCAGTCTGTCTATTTTAGGCAATCAGGATCTACTTTCCCAATTAGGAAGTGTATTTTGGTCTGTGGTCCACCCCCATTACCTACCCCAAAAAGAAAATTAACAAGAGGAATCCCCTTTGCTGGCAGAACAAGAGCAGGTTTGGTGTCAAACATCACAATCATGGAGAACAGCCACCTCTCGAACCATACCTTGAGAAAACTAGCATGATCACTCAAATGTCTCACGTGCATTTTAATTATGCACAACGAATATTAATTTCAGTCCTTCTTAACTAGACACTATGCATTTACCGAAGCATTTTTAGTTAATTGGCTTAATTAACCTTAAGGGTGGCATAACCAGCACGACTTGAACACGACTTGGTACAACAAAGACAATCTTTTACACCTTGGGGCATTATTAAACAATAAATACGATTTCGTATATCTGAAGGACTAGACAGCGTCTTACAGTAATCATAGCCTTATAATACCGATGAACATTTTACTATTGTCGTTCAGTGCGCTATTAGAGTGCAAAGAAAACCCACAACATGATCTAACTGACATTCTATGATCGAAACCGACTTACAAAACAATTCCCTTTAACTTACAGCTTGTACGAACAGCGCGCTGAAAACTTTGCACCACGTATGAAGTTCTGAACGCCCAATCAAATGACACAGCTAGGTAGCTAGCGTGTTAGCCGACGAGCTTACCCATATGGGAACTTTTTCCAAAAACTGTTAGCAGATTGACATTAATTTCCCAAACCAAATCCCAACGTAAAAGTGCCCCAAAGCATCGGCCCACAGCACTAAGAGAATGCGGCCGCATTGGACTAGCGGCGTTAGCTCTGCTGTCGGCTTTCGTGCTGCTAGCTCGGCTAACCCCCCTAACGCTAGCTCAGCTAACCCTAGCCCTAAGACACCAGCTCGCCTAAAACGAACACTAAACCCCTGACTTAACCATAAACTCCCTAGTACTCACTTCCACCGTCAACCGACCGCACGACCGGACAAAACCCTAGCGCCAGCCGTCAAACTCAGTCCCTCGCGGATAGCTCGCGTGCCAGTTCGAATCACGGCGGATAGCATTCACGAGCCGACAGGCTAACCTAGGTCCACGGGAGCCCGCGTAGCCTTCCTACAGCCTGTATGAGCACAACTAACCAACTACACCACAACATACCTCGTAATTAGTCCCAGAACGTAAATTATTATCTGTCATCTAAACCCCATGGCTCCTTGGCTAGCTAAGTAGCTAAATCGGTGTTGCTCGCTAGGTAGCTTGAGGCGTCGCGAGAGCTGTCACAACTTTTGCTCCGTACGGCAGTTTCACCTGACACTACAAAATAAGGGAGCAGAGCCCCGCAACAAATGTCATATGCCACCCATGAACAGCAAAAGAAAAGGACGTGAAGTGAACCGATAAATATTTTCAGTTATACTCATGTATAACTTTCATGAATTAATCCACCCGTTCCATTCTCTGTTTGGGGGCTAGTCGCTGCGGCCTGATGAAGCCTGCTGCCGCATCAGGTTTTCCTGGCTAACCACCGCGGCTCCCATCGGCCTCTAACCGGCACCAGTCCCAAACTAGACCTCCAAGCCCTTCGGCCAAGGCGCCATGCGGACATCTATATCCGTGCCGCACTACGAGGACGAGCCGACGCAAGGGTCACAACGACCCGAAACATATATTACTGAACTATAAGATGTATTTTGTTGTAATTTTCGCTATTCTAACTTACCTCTGCTTTACTGACAGCACAGGGTTTCTATACGAGCTCTCTGTCTCACTTCGTTTCCACAACAAGATGGCCGAATAAGGGTCACATGACCACATATAACCTAACAGATACCCGGATGCCCTGTGATTCTACCTCACAGCTATAGATGTCGCTAAATCCCATCGTGTGTAATACGTTCATTTTTAAAAGTACCTCAACTTATAGTGCAATAGGACAAACATATCAAAGCACGGTGTAAAATACGCCGAAGCATCTTTTTGACCATGTATCTAGAAGGGGATTGTATCGCACATCTGCAACAAAATACAATAATATTTCAAAATGTTGTCTCCTGGGATTAATGTTTTGAATTCAACCAGTATAAAAGTAAAAGGGTCTTTTCAAATAAAGTTATTTACATTTTAACTAGAATTCTTCTATAGTTTCATCAGCAGTCACTAAACTATTAATAAAATATTTTATTATCTGTTATTGCAATAAATCCAGTACTATTTATTGAGGTCTTAGATTTTCACATGTCGAACTGTGGGCTTCAAACTCCTGATATCTGCGTAATACAGCTAATGAAGGTATTTTGAATGTTAAACTATAGCGAGTACCTTAGCATAAAATAACAACACACATTAGAATTAATGTTTTACACATGGAAAAATACATTTTAATAATTTCAGTTTGCGACACGAACATTAAAAGAATATGTACTTCTGATTAAAGTTAAATACTCAAGTTAAACATGGCAAGCACTAATTAAATCAAATACATCAAATATTAAATACAAGTCATATAAATACACAGACAGTAAAGACAGCCTGCATAACCTTTTACATATTACAAATGTCCTATTTTTGTCTATCTAGGACACTGGAATAAGAATATAATAATAAATGAGTGCAACCTCTCAAATACCAACATTAAAAAAAGTGAAAATTAAAACTTGAATGTACCCCCTCCCTATTCTGTTACTATTTTTCTGAACACTAGTGAACAGTTTTATAACATTTTAGGTTCAGTTACTCAATAAAGTATTTGCAATTAACTGAAAAATATAAAGATCTATAACTGAATATTCAAAACGTAGCCCCCAAATGTAGCAGGCCAAACAATCCCAGTGTGAGACTTTTGTCCTAATTTTGGTTTTAGTTTTTAGATAGACGTCTAACCCAGTAGTGTTCCCATTGTTCATTCTGAGCAGTGATATCACATGCATCTGATGTCCACGTTTAGGCTCCGGAGTTCGTCAGGCATTAAGGGCAGAAAGTGGACTGCAGCTGTCTGAAGGCAGCACGTCGTTGTTTTCTCTCCATCTCCTGGCGTTTCCTTTCCGCCTGCTCCTCCCGTATCTCCGCCTCAAACTTGCTAGCCACCGCCAGGGCCTGTGCCTGTGATCAACACAAAAACAGAATGGTAGAGTTCACTGCAGGAAGAGATGCTACAAGGTTAGTGGGACAATACAGTCTAAGCGTCCTGTATTGCTGTTCAATAGCTCTATCTGGCCACTAGAGGACACTGTGCTTTGCAGTATAAATAATTTTAAAACCATGGAATGGACACATATCAGGAAATACACACAAACCAGTGTGTCTCGTCAGAAGGATGCAGAGCATTTTTGTGATATGATGAACACTGTTCAGCACCGGAGGGGAATCTGCCTTTCAAATGCAAACATAATGGAAGCGTGGCCCAGAGGAGCAGCATGCTGCAGGAAGTCCTTACGAGCTACTCACACGTACCTTGGCCTCAAAGAAGTCGCGTGCCCCCAGCACGCCTTCTGTGGAGACGTCGATCTCAGAAAGGCGTGCCAAAGCCAGCAGCCCGCTCTCCTCCTGGAGTTCACCAGCCGCGGCCCTTCGGAAGATCAGCAGGAACTGGGGGCAGCGGGTCAAGGTCAGAGGTCAATGGCCTTCCTAACTTACAGCTCTGATCGCCAGTAGTTATACTGCCTTTCACTCTGATCCCATGCAGATTATACATATTCTGATGCATATTTCAATGTAGTCATTTTTAGTATATAGTTGTGATTAGTAAACATACCAGTCCCGTGTCCAAACAGCATGAATATCTGTTAGTGGTACTGCTTTTCTGCCCCTCACTTGTGCACATATCAATTTCACCCTTCTGCCTAATAGTGACTTCCCCACCCACCATATTACTGAGGGAAGCCTGGGACTGGGCTGAACCAGCACAAGGATGCCTTTGTGCCCCCATCAGGCTACAGTTGTCACCTGTTGCTATGGGGCTTATAGATTCTCAGAGAGTGACTGCAAGTGGGCATTGGGGACGCAGATGGACGCCACCTGTCAGCCCCCGTTCCTACCCCAGTGGGGTATTCTGCGTGCTAGCACCACACTGCCATTTTGTTTCACACTAACGTCAAAATCCTCACTGCAAATCGAATGACGCCTGTGTATTTGTTTCTGGTCATCAGCTGTAATTAAGAAGATGAAATGAAGGACACACTGCACTGAAACATGTCCCCAGACTGGCCACCACTGGTCTCCCTCACCTCTCTGAAGCTGAGCTGGCCATCGAAGTCCTCGTCCACCTCCTTGATCATGTTTTTCAGACTCAGGTGGGTCTGTGGTGCTCCAAGCTTCTCCATCATCAGCTTTAGCTCCATCAGATCGATGAAGCCATCTTTACTGGAGTCGTACCTGAGTAGAGAGAGCCCAGCCTTCAGTCCATTGAAAGCACATGGTGAATTCCCAGTAATGGAGGGTACAGTCAAAGGAGTTGACTGGTATTATGCTAAGAAATGCTTGTCGTTTGATTTTGGATGTTTTTGTTGTATTTTCAGCAAAGGGGAAAACCCTGATTTTATCAGCATTTGTGAGCACACACTTTTCCCTTGGGCACAAGCACACAATACCTCCTGCTTTTGGTCTGGCCAATGGCTGGCAAACATCCATGTACCAGTGTGCATGAGATTATTTAATACATTAGCCAGTATTGTTTTAAATGTCAGACCAAGTCAGGGCAGTAAATCCTACAGTCCCCTTCTTGTCTAGTAATCTCCTTACTCCAGGTACTGGCTACTCAATGCATTCTTTGTGTGACTCCTTTATCGCGTTATACCACATGCGTATTTGAAGGGCGATCGCTCTCTGCAGGGGGGGGTAAATCGACTAGCCCCTTTCGCCACACACGCTGCTACATTCGAAAGAAGCACAAGGGGAGAAATACCAACTGAAACAGATGTGATAAGGCCATGTGGGCACAAGGTAGCTGCGTCTGGCGCTTACGCTCACAGAGGCCCAGGCTGTCTGAAAGCCTGTGAAGTGCTGTGGCATTGACATACCACAGACGCCGATGATTTGACAAAGCTATGAGTTTTATCAGCGAAGAGGCACATATTCCAGGAATAGAATCGCAGACTTTAATGTAATTAACACATATTACAGCGTACAGCCCATTTTATTTTAGGCGGCCACTAGGGAGGCAAGACAGTGTAATCTCATGTTGATATCAAAGGGTGGGGCATTGGTGCTCTGCCTGGACCCTCCCAAGTACAGATAATTTAAGAATTTCTAGGCAATGGGGGGGGGGACTCATTCCACCTGAAATTTGGATCTCTTTACAGAGTTGTTAGTAGGGAGGAGTCTCTGAATGGGTGGGGTTGCAGAATAGTGAATTCCAAGCAGCTTCAGACTGGTGGGTGAGACAGCCTGAGCCCCAAACCCATCCACCATCCACTCCCAGAACATGGCTGCCGACAGCTCACCCGTGGCCCCCATGAAATCATACCCATTCACTACCAGTGACACTCTGTTCCGCTATCTGTCCAGACAGCTGGTGACCCTTCAGCACTGACCAGTAAAAGAACACATCTGCTTTATAAGCAGAGTCTTTACAGAGAAATAAATCCACACACACCGAATTTGACTGTTTCTTTTAAACTGGACCTCTAGAACGTCCCCACATCATCTACATAGCCAGAATAGCTTTTGTTGTGCTCCTTCAGGAATGTAAATAGGTCTAAATGAAGCTTATTGTGGGCTATGATTCACACATTACTATGTAATATATCACATCACTGACAAACCTGGAATGTAGATTACACTTCTTTCATAGTTGACAGTTTTAGGTGACACTATATGAGGAAGGCTTAGAAGATTAACTTATTTATGGTATTTCAACAGTATCTGTTGCTTAAATTACTATTTTTAGACAGGTAAATCTCAGTGGCTTCAGCGGTAGAAAGAAATTAGCGGTTTACTCTAAATAACTCTCAACAGTAAACAAATGCTCTACAAAGCAGGAGTGAAAACTTCAGGCCCACCAACAATCATGTGTGATGGATCTAACCCATCTGTGGTCTGGATGGAGCCCCGTGGTCAGGCGGGGCGGCCTTCCCAGTCACTGTGGCTGTGCCCTCGCCCCAGCTGGCACATTCCAGCACAGCACAGCACAGCCTGCCGCAGAGGTCGTGGCATGCGGGGGGGTAGGCGGTCAGAGAATGTGCATTGTTCCTACTTACGACCCGAGCCAGCCCTGTCACGGAGAACAGCGGTTCCATCACAGCTTCTCATTGTGACGGCCCACTCATTACATAGCAAACACAAACTATGGTTTTATTTTCGCAGCATAAAAAGGTTTTCCTGGATAAAGGAGGTGATTTATGAGTGTGGAGATTTTGCATGCAACAATTTCATATCTACACTAGTGGTCAAAATTGTGGAAAATTGTAGAGATGGCAGAACTTTATTCAACCGTTGCTCCAATTATTTATTTAGCCGTCCAATGCATGATACCATTCTTTGATTGTTTAGAAACATTACTGCCCATATTGTGTAGTAATTTTTAAAGCATTATGTCAGAAATGCCACAAGTTTCCACAATTTTCGCCACTAGTGTGTACTTTGTTTAGGATGAATTATTCAAAGGATTCCGTAAGAAAGGCACGTGTCCGTTGCTGCGACCACCACCAGCAGCGGGGATGGGGGCAGCGTGTAGCCAGCAGGAGTCAATAATAAAGACTTGGGAGATCCCAGTGACTGCAATGAGGGAGAGAGACTGCTGAAGATGCGGGCAAAAGAGAGGACATCCCATGGCAGCCTGAAGGGGACGTGGATCTGGGGCAGCCAACCATTGCTTATGGGAGGGGGATCACTCTCAGCCATAAGCACTACTTATCATTTGAACACACACTGCAAATAGCAGCCTTGCCCCCAGGCAGTTACACAAAAACACCATGCAACCCCTGACTCCACACTCTGATCCCTTCCACTGTTTTAGGCCATCTTGGGAAATGTCCCCAAGCGTTTGTGCACCTTTAGGTTTCCTATCTTGACTGGCCTGCCATTTGTTTGTTTGTGTGTGTGCGTGTGTATTGGGGGGGGGGGGAGGAGTGGATAGACCCGCAAATGGTCTGCAGAATGGACAGATGACAGATATTATGGCTCACCCCTCAGCTCTGGCTTGCTAAGAGGTACAAAGGTAGCATTGTGATAGAGGGAGGGGGGAGTCCAACAGAAAGCCTGTCACTGAGACCCTGGACTCAAGAAAGTGGGCCTTGTCCTAGAAATAAGAAAAGTAGCACAACTGAAGTTCAACTAAAACTGCCCAAGAGAAAACATTCTGACTGGCACAAATGATGTACACACAAAACTTCTGCACAGAAGGCAAAGTATTTCCACGACACTTAGTACTTTATCAGTAAATCTCTCACAGAAATATTAAGATTTTAGTGTAAAGATTTAAGGGGAAACGGAGATACTGCTCAACAAATTGTAAAACAATACTTCAGGTGAATTTACTTCAATATACTACATTCGTGTTTTGCATTTATTCTATGTATTTTCTACTATTTATTATTTAAAAAGCAAAGTGAAATTAGATGAAGGTTAACTTGCTTGTGAATGCGTGAATGTTGACGAATGTTATTTATTTAAAGTAAAAATGAATCAAAATTCCGACGTAAACTTGCTTTATAACCACCACCCCCAAATCACAGTCGCATCTAAAGAAACAATGCCTCACCGTTTGAACATTCTCTCCATGTCCTTGATCTGTTTTCTCGAGAACTCTTGGAATTCAGTGTATGGGTTAAACACCTTGACTTGCTTTGGTTCCGTGTTGCCCTCGTTAATGTCCAGTCTCCGGCTGAGTTTCTCCGTCAATTCTATAGTTGCACTCCCATTGACCACGGGCTGCTTCTCTTCTCCCTCGCCCTGGCTCAGTTTGGCTGGGGTGCAGGGGGCACACAGGTCCGCCGAAGCTCTCTGTTCCACATCTAACCTGCGCCGCAGCTTTCTGGCTAGCTCTTCGGATGCCATCTCGGATGGGTGAATTTTAAAAAGGTTTTCTACGTCTCTGTAGTTATATGTACTTCTCTATCACGATCAGCTGCTACTGACAGCATAGTACTCCCGGTCGGGGCATAGTTTAGGAATGGGCGGCGCACACTCGAGCATCCGTAGCATCCAAAAAGTAGACACGCCCCTTCTAATGAATGGGGCAAGAAACCGGCGCAAACAGCGTGACTAAACCATATGCGGAACAAAAATAAAGCACTAATTTTAGGGACAATTTCCCGCCTCACCGGTTTGTTCTTGAATATCCTGCACGTTATCATATTTCAATAACATTTTTCCACATTCGTCAGTATTTGATTAATTAGAAGCTTTTAATTATATTTCATAAATGTGTTTAAATATGTTTCTCGCCAAAAGAAAAGTTGTAGTAGTTCATGAATTGTTAGAAAATACATGCGTTGGCCGGGAATCGAACCCGGGTCAACTGCTTGGAAGGCAGCTATGCTAACCACTATACCACCAACGCTTATGTTTCACAAGTTTTTGTGGGATATAGATTATACCTGAGCATTCTGTAATATATTGATATTTTATGTTTAATGGCATTTAAGCGGTTGCACGGTAATAAACATTATCGTAAAACTTTATAGTAAGATTTGTTTTTAGAGACCTCATAAGAAATGTTCATCAATGCATAGCATATTCATTATGAAAATCAGAAATGATAATGTGAAATAATATCTTCACATAATATGTATAATATTTATAATATCTAACAGAATACAATCACATATCACACATATTTACTTTTGTCTTATGTTCTTTAAAGCTAGTATACAACAGCTTAGCGTAGTGGCTCGTTGGTCTAGGGGTATGATTCTCGCTTAGGGTGCGAGAGGTCCCGGGTTCAAATCCCGGACGAGCCCATTTTTGCATGGCTTACTTTGATTAAGATAACCATGAAGTTTTAAAACCACTGAAGCGGAACGTGTTTCAAAATACGGAAAGCGAAGATGTGCAACTCTACTTATTTGCCAAAAAACGGATGAGCCTGGGACAGTATTGTGCATCATGTTTCTCTCACTAAGCCACTGATTGTAAAATAGGTTAAGAGCTGTTCTTTGTTCTTATCTGTACATCTGGTGGCCGTTTTCATTGAATTGTTCTTGAAGTTCAATGGCAATACCGTTTTGCATAAAAGGCTGACTCCAGGATTGCGACTGCACATTCATCACATTGCGTCATTTGAAGCTATACATGCCTGCTTATTTTTGTATACTAAATAATGTCATATTGTTTCAGTTGACTTAAATTACTATAGGTTTGACGAAAAATTGACCCCGACGTGATTCGAACACGCAACCTTCTGATCTGGAGTCAGACGCGCTACCGTTGCGCCACGAGGTCTTATTCAGATGCCATTACAGCAAGGTTTCTTAACGAACCTAGAACATATAATATTGCTTTACTATTTATGTAATAACGTATAGTGTACGTTATTACATAAATTTATAATAGAATTATTACTGGGAAATGTCATACAGTTTAAACACTATACAATGAAAGAAAAGAAAAAAACAAAACAAACTATTTAAGTTTCCAGCTAAGAACTTCATCTGTCGGCTCGTTGGTCTAGGGGTATGATTCTCGCTTTGGGTGCGAGAGGTCCCGGGTTCAAATCCCGGACGAGCCCTTCCATTTTCCCTTTTGTTTTTTGGCTCCCTTTACGAGATTATTAATAGTAATAACTTCTTGAGCCGCAGTCACTATTGACCGGTCCTTGACAACAATTTCATGTCAGTCATAATTTCAGCAAGAATTGTATGTGCAAACGTGAGAAGAACAAAAGGCCATGGCCCGTACGGGGATCGAACCCGCGACCTTGGCGTTATTAGCACCACGCTCTAACCAACTGAGCTAACCGGCCATTTCGGAATGTTTCAAGCAATAGAGAATTCAGAAACATATAACAGAGGATTATTTAGTTTCCTTGTTTTTATTAACAACTTCAGCATTTTTAATATTTATTTTTGTTTAATTGTCAAATTTCTCAAAATATAATAAAACAAAATACAAGGTTATACATGTGCATCATTCATCCATTCCTGGTGTTTCCAGAACATTTGATTGAGATCACGGGCCTGGGTGTCGTTGCTCGAGAGCTTCGGTCATCACAGTGCCAGCGCTTCCCGCCTCCACCACCTGCACTGCCCTCAGCAAACCATCTCTCAGAGCTGGGTTGGTCACTACTCTCCGTATGAGCGCCTCCACCTTCCCTGTGTAATGCTGCCTCTGGGCTGGTCCAAAATACTCGGTTTTGCAGCCATGCATGACGGAAAGGGCGCACAAGGCGGTGATGTCGACATTGCTCAGTCCCAGGTCCTGGAGAGCAGACTCCCAACCCAGGCGGACCTGCCGATTCCTGGCCTTCCTGTGTAGGACCGAGGCGACTGTGGGCAGGCTTGGGGCCAGGTCTGGAAGCTTCCCCAAGACCACTGAGTGGCAGCGGCGCAGTGTGTCTATCGCATAGGTCACAAAGAGGTTCATCTCCAAGGTGCTTAACCTACCATTGCAGGAAAGATTGGAGAAGCTGCTGTTGCATATCTACAGCACCACATTTGTTAGAAATAGGAGATTAGGGATCCTCAACCTGTCACGCGAACCTACTGGTTCTCCAGCAGAGACACCCACACCTGATCCTGGTGGACTTGCTGGTCTAAGGTGCTCCTGTGCTTCTCCAGCCGGTCAGAGAGCCTTGCCACTGCCCCATCCAGCTCCTCAAACTGAATATTTATTGACTCAAACTTCAGCTCCACTCTGGCAGATAGAGAGTGAAAAAAATGCAGGCTAAATTTCAACAGCCTGGAATGTGGAAATCTTACCTTCAAAGGCATGATGCATGCAGTTGACATGAACTGTTTTAGTCACTGTACAATGTAATATATGGAGCAAGGATCATAGAATTGTCACTGGCAGGAAATGACTCACTTTCTTATTTTAAGAGTTCTCAGCCTGTTGTATTAACATTCTCTAAGAAGCTGGTATTCACAATTTAGCTGCTAACAGATAAATCCTTCTACCAGTATAATAGAATACTTAACACTGGCCTCTTTATCAGCTTTTCCCCAGTGGCGTCAGATGTCCCTCTTGATGGAGAAAAGCTTTTCTGTATTCAAGCAACCAGCCTGTAAATCTACACGGGGTGAAGCTGTCAAAAGCACCTCTGAAAGCGGATCACCTGCTCAGCATGGCGGAGAGACTTTTAAGCGCGGGCCCATCTGTAGCCATCCTGAGAGCAGTGTTTTGATGGGGTGTTTGGAAAGCAGTTTTGAAGAAGCCACCGTGGACAGTCTCATGGCGCAGAGGCGAACGCTTTGGGAGACCCATACCCTGGCATAGTGACCGGGGGCTATTTTAGACAGCAGCAAAAATAGGCGAGTTGCAGAAGGTTACAAATAAACCCTCCAGCGACAGGTCGGTTTACAGTTTATGATGTAGAGTTAGGAGCATTGTGTGTACTTTTAATGTACACCTTATATTATTAGACTAGAAACACGAAAAGAAAATAATCATAATATGTCCCTGCTGTAAACACCATGAGGAAAACCCTGTCCCCCCCCCCTTCCTGAGTTGCATGAGTGTTTGTCAGAATCTCTTCTAGGCTGAACAAAAGTTATTTACAGCAGAACCTTGGAACTCAAACGCCTCTTAACTAGACCAGCTTGGACATCGAACTGGTCTGTTGTATTTTTTTCCACTTGTATCTGACAACTGAAATCTTGAAACCTGCCAATTTCTGCTAAAACTTGTATGGGTCGAGACACATTCAACTAAGACCAATTCAGACCTTTGCGTGGGTTGGTCGAGAACAACCTAACTGCAACTTGACCGAAAACTCGGAACACAGTAAAAAAGACCTACTAAAACGTGTAGACTGAGACGCATCTCTGATGGGCTGAAGGCAAACGGACCTACTGGAATGCTGATGCCTGTGAATAACTCTCAGAATCACGGTACCTCTCGACCGAATTTGACGTGCAAAAGCTGTGTTCCTGAGTTTGCTGTGCGTTTGTGTTTTATCTACAGCACATTTAGTGATACAGTGATCATGATGGCACAGGAAGGCATGGTGCAAGCAGGAAGGTGGACGATCCACTTGCGACTCACGGGTTTATTAACAGAACTGAAAATACTAGAAACACTGTAAAACAATGGACCATGAGGGATCAAAACTAAAAAGGGGAAAAACAAAGAAAAGCTACAACAGGTCAGGGCAACAAGGAGTAAGAATGCAGAGTACAAATTACGAAAAACAGGGTAACTTCTTATTTACTCAAGCATACCTACTGAAATGTACATGGAATATAACAAGATCTACAACAATGACCAACTAGGGAATTGAACTAAGGCGCAAACTTAAATACAGAGGGATAAGACGAATAACATAGGACAAGTGAGAACAATTAACAAGGGCTGGTAATTGGGCAGCAGTGAAACTAATATACTAAATCATGCAACTCAAACTTGGAAACAGAATCAAACACTAGGGTCATTAACAGACAGGTAAAAGACAACCATGGACACAAATGCAAAACCAAATACAAAACACAGGAACTGGGAAAAACTGACACAAATGAAATACCAGGGAAACAAATCTACAAATCGGCAAAAGTTGAAAATTCGTAGGTATGTGATGTTCAAACTACATATCTCGGAACAAACATGGCTGCTTCCACGGACATGCTTTTGTTGTTGTTGTCTGAGCACAAAAAACTCATGGAAAGACAATTTAAAAAGTTTATAAATAAGTTTCAAGGCAATAATCGTTTTTTAGAGAGGCAAACAAATCAGAAACACTAACCAGTCAAAAAACTTTATAATATTTTAGTAGATTTATAATAACATTCTTTTTTTTACAGGCAAACAGAAGATAAATAAATAGATGACACTAACAAAAGTCTGGTAAAAATATTGATATTAGCATGCGAGGATACTGTTTACGCTAATGACCCAGTATTCTGTAAACAGATTGTGTGCAATTACATTTCTAACTATTACACTATTGACTGTGTAAGCCGCCATGTTGAAATGACAGCACAGGGGAATCTCGTATAACAAAACATCAGAAAAGGGGTGTGCTTCTGACGGGCAGTGTTGTTTTCAGCAAGTTTCGTGATGGTTTTCTCAGACTCAGAGAGAGTTCATGCCTTGGGAGATCCTACATGGGGCAATTTCCCCCAACGACATAGACGCTAGGTTCACCGAGGCACACAAACCGCTCTGCTACGATAAGGTGGTGATTTGTGGATTTGTGTGGAACTAACTTTTTAAAAATGCCCTTCTGCATTAAATGCCTTTGAATATTATGGTCTGTTAAGCATTAGCAAATAATTAAAGTATTTTACTTGTACTATTTTTAAAAGATACCATACACGAACAAATTCCTATACAGCTTAATGTGATCACATCATGTCTTTTGCAGAATAGATTATTTTACTGTGTTGCTAAAAGTCTTTACTGTATTAGAACAAAAATTACAAGAATTCTTCAAAGTCCATGGGAATGACAATAAGTTTTATTATGAAAATAATCCATCCAGCTTCCAACCGCTTATTCTGAGCAATAATGCCTTCATTTCAGAGAAACACGCGCAAAACTGTGTCATTTTAAGATCAACCACTAGATGGCAGAATTTTCTATCTAATAAGTGTCTGGCGGCGTTTTAGCGTCCTGGTGTGAAGCGAGTGGTCATATAAAGGCGGATTGTGATTTGTTGAACTTCACCTTAACTTAGCCACTGTGCTGTGAAAGCTTTGGAAATGCGGTGTGTCAACATGGATCAAATTCATTTTTGGAGTGTGTTGTTTATGCTGTTTGGTGATAGCTTTTGTGGCAAACTGTCCTGACCCTGCAGACTACCACCATTTAGAACTTTTTTGATTATGTGGTTAAACTTCTACTTTTACCAAATATGCCAAATGCTTTAGCCACATTTTCTGAAATACCAAGTATCCAGAAAGCACACGCAAAGACAGCCATACCTGAAATTAAAGGGGGTGGGGTTTCTGTTTCTTGAAATGACCTCATTCATTTGGTGCATATTTGCACCAAATTTGTTTTTCAGAAACTGCCTCAACCCGTTGACATCCATAAAATAAAACATGTTCCGGGTTTCCCCCCATGCTCAACCTAAAGTTATGCTCTTTTCGGGCTGTGGTCAGCATGCAGCTGGAGATCATCAGTCCAGAATGAGTGACTCATCAACTCATCAGACTGTGCAGCCAGTGTGCGGATTCATCCCCCAGTGACAGCTGCTGAACGCTGCTGGTACTCAGCAAAAGGGGCTGTTATAAACAGCTGCAAAATGACAGTCAGGGCCAGTGGGGCTCGTTCTGTCCGCAGTTTCCAGCCACTGACAAGCTCATGACAAGCTCAATGATGAACACACTTACAAGCCCATAGACAAGCTTACAGACGAGCACACAGACAAGCTCACAGATGAGCCTACTGACGAGCTCACAGACAAGCTCACAGACGAGCACACAGACGAGCTCACAGATGAGCACACAGACGAGCTCACAGACGAGCACACAGACGAGCTCACAGACGAGCTCACTGACGAGCTCACAGACGAGCACACAGACGAGCTCACAGACGAGCACACAGACGAGCACACAGACGAGCTCACAGACGA
>JAABNX020000042.1:19124465-19146971 GCA_015163995.2 Mormyrus lacerda
GAACCGCGATATAGCGGTGGCGCAATAGATGAACCGCGATATAGCGGTGGCGCAATAGATGAACCGCGATATAGCGGTGGCGCAATAGATGAACCGCGATATAGCGGGGGATCACTGTATTTCTCTGTTTTATTTTTGTCCTATTATTGTTTTTCATCACATATTGTCCTTATTAAGATGGAACAAACAATATGTAGAGATGCATGATATATCAGTTAACAAACTGATACTCATGGTCGACATTTAAATTTTATGCATATTTAAAGTTAGCAGCACTTGAGCTAGTGACACGGCTACTGAAATAATGTCATTTTCCATGTCAAAGGATTTTGTTGGCTCACTTACCACTTATAAGAGGTTTTAAAGTAGCCTGGCCTCACGTGACATGTTTATACAATCTACCCTCCTGCATCACGACTTTCCCCATGGCAGTTTTGATACATTGCGGGGTCGACATAAGAAATGAAATGGCAAGTTTTTGGAAGTTTTTAGGAGTTTTGCCAAAGTTGCAAAAGACACTCAAAGACCAGCAGAATAAAGTAAAGACACATAAAGTCATACATGCATAAAATATATGTACAGAGCTTGTTTGGAGGATACCAGTCCTGTCTATGGCAGCGTCTCATCCGACCCAGAGACTGAGCTTTCATGCTCCTCATAGTAAAAACAATGTAACATCATCCCGCTAATCTGTGACACCAAGCTTGGCAAGTTTCACCACATTTCTGAATAAAAAAAGATATCTGGTTATTTTCTTGTGACTCGATTTTACTCATTTTTTGCACTGTAATTAACAATACTATATGGATACCTGCTTGAGTGTATTTAAAAGTATAGGTTATTTTTAGTAAGATCAATCAACTTGAATGCGTAATTGGCCTACTTTTTACTTTAAGATTTAAACTGCCTTCAAGTGGAGTATGCACCCTTACATATTGTGCCACCAGTGTCCCCATTAAATCTAAAGCCTGAAATATAGCAGGATTGATGTGTGAAAATAGACGATTCAGTAAGGTCAAGGATTACCATCTACTCTGTAGACAGACTGAACAGGACATGGTGGTTCAATGGACTGAAGAGGGGCAGCTTAGAGCAGAAGGCAGATTATTTAAAATATATTGAAAATATACAGATAGCACAAGTTATTGAGTAGACACAGTGAGAAATCTGGTAAAACACGAAGGGGGCATCTGAATAACGTCTTTCCTCTGTCTGTTTTTGGCAGACTGAGGGTGTCTCTTTCCCCAGTAATCATGATCATCCCCAATAGTACAGCTCTGGTAAGCCGTTGGGAATCCCATGCTGAATGGCAGCCCTCTGTCACATGGACCCTGACCGGGGAGGGCTGGGGGGGCTCTGAGGCTGCCATTCAGCGGAACAATCAGACCGTCTTTCACTCTGCCAGGGTGGTCTGATTACAGCGAGAGCTCTCCCTGCTTCCTGAAGAAGGGGCCTATGGCAATGGGGTTGGTGCAGACACTGTATAGAGCTGCTATTTTTTGCCTCTGGAGTGGAGAGCAGAGAGGATTGCAATGCACCTCAGCAAAGCACAGGTCTAGGGTCTACAGGAGCTACCAGGGGGCTGCATTTATTACCTGATGCTTGCTTTAGAGTCTTTTTCTCTTCATTTTTGCTCTTTCATTACTGGTCCAAACAGAGCAGGGCTCAGGAAAGGCAGAGTGGGTCCAGCAAATTAACCAACAGACGTTACATCATACTTTAAACCTTGACCCACATTAGATGTACAAGCAACTGAAAGTTAAATCTTGTCTGGATGTTTGTTGTTAGTCTGTCTGTACAGGAAGAAAGAACAAAAAAAATTTGAAAAGTAACTGCGCCTCCGCTGCGTTAAGAGGGTCCTGGAGAATTGGATGGTGAGCAACGGCGCCACACGTGTCTCCGGCTAGAACAAGGATGGCAGGACCTTCCTGGGGAGGAAAACGAGCCACCTGTTTTTAATCCCGGTAACGAGGGATGAGTGGAACTCCAATCGCAGATATGGGGACGAGCCAAGACAGAAGGTCTGTGTTGTCCGGAAAACCTGCTCAACAATTGGCACGTTGTTCCTTCGACTGGGGGGAGGGTGAAGGCATTTGGAAAGCAGTGCCAGCATCTTCTGTTTAATAATTTATTTATTATTTTTGGGAGGGTGGTGTCACTCAAACAGATTCAAGGAGGACTTGTCAGGTGACCGGCTGATGCAGCTACAGACCGTGCTTTGAAGGAAACTTCACGTACCGTCTAAGCTGCTGGTGCCACAAACTTTTAGCAAGTTCAGTCTTTGAGCATCAATGTTTCATAGCAGGGCTACAGTGTTTGCTTCTTGTCTGGTGATATTCTAAACGTTATAAATGAGCATGACTCAAGCACCAGGCCTGGAGGCCTACTAGTCACTGAAGTACCTGTCTCTTTCGCCAGCTTACAGTAATCTGTGACACAAGGCCCTCCAACCTGGCTGCTAATTATCTCAGGCTTCATTTCCTATAAGCAAAAAATATAATTAGAAGCCATAAATCAAGGCTAATACACAGTGAGCTTTCATCGCTGCCTGGGAGCAGATGACATCAAAGTAGGCTGCCGCTTTATACCTGTACATGAAAAAGTGATTTCAGCAACTGAGATCTGCCTGCAGTTTGGTCCACAGGGGAAGCCGATGTCGGCTCTGAAATTCTCTGAGAGCTTCCAGCACGGGAGTCTTGGGAACCCAGCTTCCGGGCTGATGCCTGAAGTGGCGACGAATCCAAGCGGAATCCGCACCCCAAGTGACTGCCGGCCTGCCGATCCCACCTCCCTGTCCTCTCCGCACGACACCTGAGAAAGGATAACATTGAATTTGTGCTAATTGGTTGCATTAAAACTGAAGATGCTTTTGAAAAGTAACCAGTCTTAAAAAAAAGACCACTCCCACATCAAGTCATAAATACAGGTCTCCCCCTCCCCCATTTCATGCTTCTCCATGCTGTCGTTAATGCTACTTTTGTTGGTTGCTGTTAGGTTCTGTCATGACCTGCTCGTCCGACCCTCGTGTGTGCCATGCCTCCTCATCAGCCCCGTGTGGAATCCCCGTGTTCATCAGCTGTTTTGAGGTGTCCTGATCAGTTTCATGTATTTAAGTCCACGTTTCAGTTTGCTTCCCTGGTCCATGTCATTAACGTTACGTGTGTCCTGGAGTCTGTCCGCCCGGAATAAATCCCTGTTTGCTTATACTTTGCTTATTCCTTCTCTTGCTTCTTTGCGTGTCGTGACAGGTTCTTTTTCTTTTTTATGTAGATTGATGGGCAGGCTGGAGGTGCTACTAATTAGGCCTTTTTTCCCTTTCTCCCTGAAATTAGGGGTCTGTAGGCACTAATGAAACTAGTCACAGGGCCATCGCGAGTGAGAGGCTCATTTACCGAATACCGTCATAATTTAATCTGGTAAATTATCGACTGTCTTGGCAGAACATGTGTCTCTTGTAATGGCGGTGAGACTGCCTTGTAATCTGGGATCGGAACGACCCGCTCCTCCCACGCGGCACCTTCCCCGCGGCCGCGTGTGTCGGCTGTGATGGCGATGCATTCCTTCCCAAGTGTGAAGGACTGAAATCCAAGCAGCTTGACTCACACGTCTGATAAAACGTTAATAATTTTTCAAGATGCTGTGCTCTCTGAAAGGGCACAGAGTGTGTAAGTCAAATACGCAGAGGCCTCAAAAGGTCCGGTGTTAGTTTCGTATGAGTGTGGGAATGACTTTATCCATGCCTGACACCCCCTGGGCATCATAGCCCTCCACCCTACATGCCGTGGGCTGCGGGAATGCAGAATTATTTCGCAAAAAGGTGTCGCTCTGACAACTAGACCCTGCAACATGGGGGATGAACGAGGGTGGTGCCAAAATGGAATTAAAAAGAAAGTAAAGGGAAAAACCAGTCTGCTCAGTTACTATGTTCACATGCACAGCTTAGTCGAGCTATGGCTATAGCTATGGTTATAGCTCGACTGCGCCATTTAATCAGACTACTGCCCTTGTCCTATGACTATACATGCGTGGACAAAGTTAAGTGACAAAAGCTTTAATTGCGATCTGGTCGGAAGAACAGATACAAGATCAGAATAGCATAACAAGAAATAAAGTATTCTGTATAATGTACTATGACAGCACGGTACTTGAAATTTTTCAAATATTCCAATGTGATTTTGTTGTAATAAATATTGGGGTATGTATGAAACAAAAATGAGTTCAACATAAATTTCTCACAAACCCGTCTATGGGTGATTTAAACAGCAAGGATGAAAATGATTATTGTCTCAGAGAACACATGCAGTGCTCATGCAAAAGCAGCAGAGGTAAACTTTAAACTGATTTTAAACATATACCAGATAATCTTGGAAAGGAATGATCATTTGAATTGCAAAGCTAGCTAAGTTTTTTTTCTTATGACAGAGTAAAAATGTTTTAACAAAACCTAAAATCACTGTGCTATAATATCCATACTCGCGTTGTGTATTAATTGTAGTACCAGTTTTTATGGCAGTGGAAAATCAACACCTTGAAGTATCACATTTTTGGAACGTTCTTAAAGTACCAAAAAGACAGTATCTGATGTGATGGAAAAGCACCCTTTAGCTGATCAATTGGACAGCCTTACAGCGCTATGCATGTCGTACGTGCTGTATGCCCTCTGCCGTGCTCCAAGCTTCATCTGTGTACTGGATTCTTCTGCTACTTCTGGGTCAAAGCCCAGGGGGGGATACTGTGGAGCATGTGCAGAGCGTCTAGGCCAGTTTGATTTGGATCGAACGTATACATATATAAGTAAATCAACTCTCACTCATATTATCTGTGTGTCTTAAACTGGAAACCAGTTCCCATTTTTCAACTTCACTTCACTTAGGGCTTGCAGGACCAGTGAATGTTAACAGTTCAGGCTGGTGCTGGCCCTCAACTGACCAGCCACAATGTGTGACACGTTCGTGTTTCACATAGGAAGAACTCCCATGCATAAAATAACCCTCTCAGCATTTAGAAAGCCTTACCTTTTCCCATTGTGAATGTGGTATGTCCATTGTCCAAAGTATTTTCACAAAAATTTCTGCCTGGTTGAGCACAAGAACTTCCCATGTCGCCTTTGCACTTGAAGACGTGACATGATGTTATCACACTATATACAGGATATCCTTTTGTAGGATAGGACGCTGTTCTTGACATTGGAAGTTTATTTCACCATTGGGCCCTAGAGCATAGCCCTTAACCTCCAGGGACTGCCTGAGCCTGATTCTCAAATGTGCATTGCATTGGATAAAAGCGTCTGTTGAAATATGTATGTAATATTTATATATGCACACCCCGAGCAAAGCATGCTACCACACCTCTTTGGAGTCTCAGGTGCAGATTGCATGGGTGATCTCACATATCCCTTAGAGCAGGGGGGAGGGGGGGGATGGGAGCTCCTCCCAGGCTGCAAGGTGAGATACCTGCAAATGAGCCAGCTAGGGATCGGGTAACCGTAAGTGGAGCCGCCTCAAGAGAGCGGCCCTGGCGCCCTGCGGGCAATCAGGATGCCTCCTTTCCTGATAGCATGTCGCCATGGCCTTATGCCAAGGGAAAAGGAGACTGAAGCACAGTCGGTGGGGAGGGGGTACGTGCCTCACTGGAGCATCAGCATTCCTGGAACGGCTATTGAGACTCTAGAAACCGTTCGGACACAAAAAGTCCCCATGGGCCTTTGCTGAATTTCAGTTTATCGTCTATACCAGCCAGAGCTGATAACAATGAAGCCTAAGAGAGCCAGGATAAACCATTAGCCGGGAGAACCATGACTGACCCTAATCAAAGAAAGCCAGGATCAACCATTATCCAGGAGAACCATAACTGACTCAAATCAAAGAGAGCCAGGATCAACCACTATCCAGGAGAACCATAACTGACTCAAATCAAAGAAAGCCAGGATCAACCATTATCCAGGAGAACCTTAACTGACTCAAATCAAAGAGAGCCAGGATAAACCATTAGCTGGGAGACCCATAACTGACTCAAATCAAAGAGAGCCAGGATAAACCATTATCCAGGAGAACCATAACTGACTCAAATCAAAGAGAGCCAGGATAAACCATTATCCAGGAGAACCATAACTGACCCTAATCAAAGAGAGCCAGGATAAACCATTATCCAGGAGAACCATAACTGACTCAAATCAAAGAAAGCCAGGATCAACCATTATCCAGGAGAACCATAACTGACTCAAATCAAAGAAAGCCAGGATCAACCATTATCTAGGAGAACCATAACTGACCCTAATCAAAGAGAGCCAAGATCAACCATTATCCAGGAGAACCATAATCTGTTATCGTGCATCACTTCTGCTGTGTGTAGGAAGTGACTAACATGATATGCATATTCTACTATTAGCAGGACAGAAAGACACCTTGGTTTAAAGATTGTGTCTTGGCCAATTCTGCAAGATCCCAGTTATGCCTTACAATGTAATAATGTGATGCCCAGAGACAACCCTGTTAAAGAACGGGCCCAGTAGTAGCTTTGAATGAGAATATGAGTCCATGTGGTTCACTTTTTTCATCCTTGTAATCACTATGCAACAAAATCAGCCACTTAAGTAACGTAGTGACTTTGCAGTGTAACCATATGTCAGAACATCGGTTTACCGGATTGTTTCCTAATTGGCTGGGAGGGGAACAAGCAGAGACTGAGGTTGTAGATACACACACAGACATTGTTAGATACAGAAATACATTTCTACATGGCTTTGCCTTCTTGTATATGCTGGGAACCCCTTATAAACAAATTTGCCTGCCATGATGGTCATACCAAAATGTTCATTTTCCGAATCATTTTGCATATAAATGTCATATGAAATCAGGCCAGCGACCTGCTCCCTGGAGCCCAGGCTGAACGCTGCCCTTACTACACGCCAGGATGTCATGCAGATCCACGCAGATCCCACATGTCCACCGTGTCGGCGTCTTGGTCAAGCAGAGCGTGCCGGCATTACAACACAGGATGATGGGAAGATGTGTCTGACATCGTACAACTGAAGAGAAAGAGAGAGTGTGTGTGTGTGTGTGAGAGAGAGAGAGAGAGAGAGAGCAGCCTTTGCCAGAGGGAGCGGATGGTATTCGGGGGGTGTGAAATCGACAGCCTGACAAACCAGAAAAGCTTCTGCCAATCAACTGGAGCGGAAACCAAGGATACGGGACAAAACAAGACATCCAACCCATAAACAATATATAAGCAACACTTCAGAGGCACACATTACTATTGGACATCTGAGGCACAGGGGTGATTAAGATTCTATATATTTTTCAACTGCTTATCCTAGTCCTGTTCCTGGGGGGTGGGCTGGAGCCCATTCTAGGTGGCATATGGTACAAGGCTGAGGCACAACCTGGATGGGGTGCCAATCCATCACAGGGCACATACATGCACACACTACAGGCAAATTAGAGATGCCAACTAGAATAACTGCACGTCTTTGGACTGCGGCAGGAAAGCCGTATGACAAAGTGTGCACACTCAGAGTGGAGGAAGGGTGTGAATCCCCGAACCTGGACCCATGGGGCAACAGTGCTATCCACAGCGCTCTGAGAAAGTTACAGTACAGCACTCGAAAGCATGCTGATAAGCACTAATATACACGCCGTACACAATGATTTTTTCAAAGTAATTTAAATGTAGTTCGACTTTTTGGCAGTGTGTGTGTTTTATGCGACCTTGAAAACTCTGATAACTGTGACGGTCTATGATGATCTGTGATTTTTGAGTTGAGTTTTTCACCAAATCCAAAGACCTGTTCTGATAAGATATATCTATATATCACCCAACAATTCAGTCTCTGTTCCACCTTGTCAAAACACTGCACTATGTCAAATTCTTAGCAAACCGTCCCTTATTTAGCACCTACCCATTACCTCTTACTAAATTCAGAACCCCCATCCCCCCAATAAAACATTAAACGATAATCCTCAGTAAACAATATCTGTACACAGTGCAGTGAAGTTACAGGTGGCAGTGCATCTTGATGTGTACACTGTACTGACTGATGAGCAGCTGAAGAGCACTGAACCTCATAAACATGCCAGACATGCATCCCTTTTAACGCTGGCAAGCCCCTTTTTTATGGCTAAAACAAAGCAGTGTCCAGATGCTCAGTGCTGGTATTTCCATCGTTGGCTTTTATTATAGGGACCAAGCATATGCCTACAATTGTCCATTGTCCGTTCCGTGACCTGGGTAGCATAGTCAGCATGTGTTGATGTAACATTTTTGGAATAGTCATGCTTTCATAACTGAGGTTAATCTGTAAACAACCTCTGTGCAATTCAAAGAAGCAAACACACAGCTGGTACGCAGAACATGCAGGGCCCACAGCGTCCCAGATGGTATCATACTCTTATACGTTTAATAAATAAATAAAATGCCACTATAAATGAAATGAATCTTGATTGTCACATGTACAGGCACATAGGAACTCTTCAGTTGTGACACATCTCCTTTAAGATCAGGCATTTATTTGGTGCCCCTGAATAAACTTTTAGGAGGTTGAGGGCCTTGCTGACGGGTCCACCGTCAATGTGGCCATTTCACCAATCATGGCATTCGAACAGATGACCTTTGGATCACATGCACTAACCCGCTGAGCCACTCACTATGCTCAGCTTGTTTGTGACTTAACGGTTATACTGCACCATCATAAAGGCTTCATAGTCATAATTAAACAAAAATGTGAAGCATATGTGCCTTCTTGCTGATGTTTATCCCATATTTAATGACATGCCTGCTGTGGAAAAGGCAACATGTCTCCTAGTTGAGGTCTGAGGTTTGACTGAGGCCCAAGGTTGCTGAAATGGGGTTGGGGGTGGGGTGATGTGTGCCGCAAGATCGCCGGCCCCTTGTTTACAGGTAACGAGATCCAGCTGGCCGCACTTAGTCAGATTGCCTTCTCAGGATTTCTGATTAGGGTCAGTCGGGCAAACTGGTGAGAGGGAAGCTGGAAGAAAAGCGTGACAGAAGCTTCTGCTGCTTCTGTTGGGCCTTTTGGGTTGTTGTGTTTCTACTTAAGAAGACCTTGTCCCCTTCCTGAGTTTGAGTTGTAAATAATAACCATGCCTTTGTTTGTATGAACCCAGCTCTCTGCTGACACTGCTCTCCACATTATGTAGGGCAAACATGTGATTTGAATTTGACCAATGAAAACACAGCTGTGACTACATTATATTTAAAAAAAAACACGAAAAAGGTCATGCTCTACGAACAGCAAACGTGGAACACAGACGCAGTTATGTTTTTCCGTGGCCAACTAATGGCATCCCTGCTAAAGATTATTCCCATAGTGACACCACACCTCTTTTCTCAGAAAGCCAAACTTCCCTTCAGTGTATTGTACTTTCACAGTCATACTGGATGCAGTAGGTAGGTAGATGGCAGATGGGAGCAAACAGCACCGCTGCAGTGACTGCAGTGACAGTGATCCCTGGGATGTAGCTGGCCTTTTCCCTCAAGGCCTCTCTCATTCTTCGGTTAATAGCATCCTTTTCCTTAGCCTTACGGTCAGAAATGCCTTCCCTGAAACTGGCAGAATAACACACCTCTGTGTGGTTTTGTTTGATGGTTTTGTTTCAGCCTGGGGCTGACTGTACCTCAACAGGTCTGAGATCTGTGCACATGTCTGGCAGGTCATGGGTTCAAACCTGTAATTGGCTGAGTAATTTTATTGCTGTACTGTCTGTTGACATTCAGATGCTCTAAAGACCCACATATTTAATCTTGCCAGTTGACTCTCCTGCTTGAACAAGTCAACGACATATCACTTCTAACACCTGTCCTGTCTATATATGACCACTGACATGAGAAGGCAGTTGAATGTTTTGCCCCAATATCTGTTGCTAATGATTTTATTATTTAGTTTACCCGACTGACTTCCTGTTCAGGGTGTACTTCTTCCTTATGCTTTACGGCTCCAAGCCTCACTATGAAGAATAAATGATTGGAAGGTGGAAGAATGGATAGATTGATCATTCTTGATTTAGGACCCCAAAATGCACCATTGGGCCTGGATGCAGGTGACAGTCATGTACTCTCTGATCTTGCAGCTGCATTGTTGGGTTACATTTCACTTCATTCTCTTGATGAAAACACGGAGACTTTTCTTTCGCCAAGAAACCAGAGAGGTAATAAGGCCTCAGGTCGAGTTCCATGGATACGACCCCAAGGCCTCTTGTGGGACTTAACCCAGCAGCCCTTTGGTCCTAAGCCCATTCAGAGCCTTTATCCATATTGCCAGGCTAGTGAATAGCTTGTACTATTTTATCTATTGTCCTGTTACCCATATCTGAATAATCTGGATTATATAATATTTTGTTCATTATAATTATATACGTTTTGTGTCATTGGGGTTAATAAACAAAAGCATTTTATACCCACAGGGAGATTCGAAGAATTCCAGCAATGGCTAGTCAAATAAAAAGGAAAAAAAAAACATACAGCATCATACACATCCTGGACCCCAAAATACAGCAGAAACCTTGTTTGTCTGGTATTTGCATAATCCGGTTAGTCTATTTTAGAACATCTCTATTTAGAATATCCATGTGTCCCTGAAAACTTCCTGGTAAGGCTGCTGGTCTTGTTACAGCTCTGTAAGAGTAGAATAGATGGAAGGGGCTCTTCAAGAAAGCCTTCTTGTATACAGTTCTGCTTTGATTCAGATCCCCTACAAAATGATTGAAGTACAAACCAAATAGTTCCATTGAGGCTAGCAGATACTCTTAGAAATAAACAGTGGTGGGCAGGGTTCTGCCAATCCGCTAACTGCTAATTCACAAAGCTAGCTTTTCCATTAGCGGATAAGCATTTCTGCTAACTTTGAAAACTGTTAGTGGACTAATCCGCTCCTGCTAAATTTAGTTCCACTAACTGTAAATCCGCTGATATTTTTTTCATAGGTAAAGTTAATAAAGTTTAAAACATATCTGTTCCTATCTGTTGTGAGCATGTCTGCAACAGTCTCTCTGGCAGAGTGTTGGCTGGCTATATGTAAAGACAAGACATGATTGGTTGGTGGCTTGTTGGATTTAAGGTAGTCTGGGCTAAGTGTAAGTGAATGAAGATAAAGTCCATTTAAACAGGGGCACCCTCAACTAAGTGGAGAATAGGGAGCCTGTATAATGAAACTGCATTTCTTGCTTAGCCAGATAACTTGTCAGATTTAAGGCCTCTGGTTGTATATTTCAAGTTCTGAATGACAGAGCTATAGACTTGTGGTGTGTTCATTCTTCTCTCGGAACTCGGAAATTCCGAGTTGAGTGACATCACGTCCGACAATCTCCTTGTTGAGTGTGTAAGCCGCCATGTTGAAATTACGTCACAGGGGAAACTTGGACAAGAAAATTCTATCTGACATCAACGTCATAAAAGAGGTGTGTTTCCGACGGGAAGTGACGTTTATCGTGACGTTTTCCTCCGAGTTGCTACTCAGAGAGAATTGAATGCCCCACAATAAAGAGTTGAGATTCTTCTTCCTATTTCCAGTAAATTACGCCATGTTTGTAGTCCCCAAAGAGCTTCACCGAGGGGAAAATATCGCTAAATGGTCTACTTGCGAAATAGGGCTCTTCCAAAGGCTTGTGTCTCACAAATGAAATATAACAGAAACAAAAATCAACTGAGATTTTTTCAGGAGACTCTACATAAATCCCAATGGGATCATGATCACTCTTGTCCGTCAGCTAGGACTTCAGCATTACACAGGTAAAAATTTTAGGTCTCTGGTTATGTTCTAATGGTTTCAGAGATGAAAAACAAACCAAAGTTATATTCATGTAATAAAAGCTAGTGGTTATTGTTAACTATTTTTTAATTGGTTTATTGATTTACTGTTATTGAATTAAACTTTGACGTTAGCGGATTTGCGGTTATCAAAACTTTTCGGTTAACCCACCTCTGGAAAGACGTTTGATGTGACTCTTTTGGTTAAAAATCTGTATGAAGACTTTTTGTAGCCTCAGAAGCCAGTCTAGAGAAACGGTACTCAATCTGGATGATTCCCACAGAAATCTGCACTGCAGAATAATCTATTTTCTGAAGGCCTTGAGGAAGGTGTGATGAAATACCAGAGTTGTGGGATGGGTATGTCGTGTTATTGAAAAGTCCATCTGTGAACTATTTATTGCGGCTTTTCTACAGCTTAAAAACACACGCCTCTTTTTTCAAAGAATCCTCCATGCCTGATCCCCGGCGCTCCCTTATGACATCATGTTACATTTGCCTGTAGTTCTTTTAAAGCTATTGTTTGAAATAAGAATAACACCACATTTACCCTTTCTAGAAACAATGGATGGACTAACTTTGATCCAGCAGACTTTAGAGGATTACTCTGCCTCTGCGGGGAGGTCTTCTCCTATCTGAACCTGAATATATTAAACATTTTCCATATAACATAACCATATAACAGCAACTATTTACCTAAAGATTACATCTCCGTAGCTACTCATCATACAGTAATTATTTTAACATGTAAATACGTAAATTGTTAACATGTTTTGAACACATTCACATCATTTCCCATTTTGCACTATTACATCTCACCATTCCATGAGGGCCATGCACAAGGTAAGAATGTGGAGTGGCGTGTTCACCGATCACTGCTCCAGGTGTTCTCTGGTCTGTCACCCATACTGATTGCTTTGGTGAAAGATTGCTGAGCTCTCTTGTGCAATAACACCTGCTGTTCTATTGTGTGTCCCTCATTCAACTCTCCCTTTCCTTCTGGGCAACAGCAGCACCATTGTGAAGCGCAGGATCAAGCAATGCCAGAAGCACTGGCAGTGTCGTGCGAAGCTGTCTCCCCGTGAGGAGCTGAGCAAGTTACAGTCTTTTTTTTTTGTTGCAGCGGGGTACCTCTGTATGCTAACAAAGCGAGGTAGGGGTCAGCTGCCTTTTTGATGAAATCCTTCGAGGCCTTTATTTCGTGTTCAGCTTCATCTACTTTGGGGAAATGTTGGACTGCTGGTGACGTGGCGGAAGCTGTTTGACTGTACAAATGCTGCAAAGGCTGCTTCACAGAACTGTAGCCCATTTTCAATTATCAGTGTCATCAGTGATGACATAACAATGGGACTATGGGACTGTACTGTAACATCCGGCGATCATGAGGGAGTTAATTGAGCAATCTTCAAATATCTCCTCAGTATGAAGAAGTTGGCCCCTAGGTATTACCATGGTGGTTCTGGGTGTTCTGCGGGCATCAGCGGCTCTTTGTGGATCTGTTTTTCCATTTTGCTGTATATTCAGCAGTTTAGGACCATTTCATTTTGCTTCTGATTCAAGGCCGGCCACCATATTGACTGTTGTGCGCTTTCTGCATTTCGCTGCACCTTGGTGACCCTCATGCAATTTGACAAGCATGTCATTTCTCGTGGCTGAGTGGATGACAAGTCGAGTTCCCTTCAGCAAAAGCCTAACTTTAACCATGAGGTAGGCCTCTTCTGCCCAGTACAGCCTGAGCGCTGGCTCACTGTTGCAGTGTAAGCGTGCACACATGCACTGTCCCTCTCTAGATCTTGTTTAAGCTCATCCAGGTTCATGACACTCTCTGACAGGTTTCCCATGACCATTTTCATGTATATGTTTGTCTCTTCAAAGAATTCGTATTCATCAAGTACCACGTTCCTCTTCAACAGTGCACATCACAGTGTATCCCCTGTCGACAAACATTTCCCCGCACATGAGCAATGAAGTATGAGTAACACATTAGCCGCATGCTAAAGTGCCGTATATGTGGAGGGAGGGCATCCGATGCTTGTGACCCCAGGAGACTTACCAGGAAATGTTTGCCGATGAGGAAGTTCTTGCCTCCTTCTCCACCAGTGTATATCTGTACCCTGTCTGTGTGAGAAATCACGAGGTTCTGGCTTACACTCTCCTCCTATTTTTGCAGCAGCATGCCACCTAAGCTGTATGATGATGCATCCGACACCTTGCCATCTCTGTTCAGGTCATGCGTGGCTAACACCAGCAGGAAAACCAGTGCCTCTTTCAGTGCATTAAAAGCTCTCTGCAGCCCCCACAGTCAGCAGTTCTTCCTGGACAGAACATTTTGCAAAGGTTTGCCTTCTCAGCCAGTTTTGAGATAAACTTCCCAAGCTGATTGACCATTCCAAGGAAGCTCCTCAGCTCAGTCAGATATTTAGGCTTTTGTCTTCTGCGGGTCAGGGCTAATGCCACAGGCAGAAATCACGTGACCCGAAAAAATGTCACCTCTTGTTTTGATAGGCCGCACTTGTCAATGTTTAGGGTGACGGCCGTCTTCTGGATCTTTTGTAGCACTGCATGTAGTTCAGCATCGTGTTCCTCTAGCGTTCGGCCCCGAGACCTAGACCTCATCAACATGGCAGATGACCCCCTCGTGACCCTCTGTCACCTCAGTCACCATCCTGCTTTGAAAATGCTCAGGCGCAAAAGCAATCTCCAACAGCAGACGTCTGAATAAATACCAGCCAAAGGGTGCTATGGAGGTTGTGAGTTTAGCTGAGTTTTTGGTCAGGGGTATTTGCCAGAACCTCATATTAGCATCCTGTTTGCTAAATATTCTGGCTGCCACCTGTCTCCCCAGTGTTTCTTCCACAATGTATTTTTCACGATGCACTGACTCATTTAGCTTCATGAGATCAACACTTATGTGTACATCACCTGGTGTCTTTGGCACCACTATGATGCCCGAGCACCAGTCTGTTGGTTCTCCGACTCTGCTGATCACCCCAAGGCCTTCCATCTGAGACAGTTCCTGCTTAACCCACTAACGGCAATGGGATCCATCTGGGTGTCTTCTGTGGGAATGGTTCAGGCCCTGGCTTGAGTTTTATAGCATATGGCTGTCACACACTCATTTTTAGCGTTTCCACGGTGATGCTGCCTACGTGTCCTGCTAGTTCCAGTTTACCAATAGCGGGGCTCCACAGCAACGTGGTGGGCAGATGGCGTATGACATACACATCTTCTCTCTCCTCCCTGCTACCCTTGTCCAGCAGTAGGCTGGTAATACCCACAGCATCTAGCAGTTGCCACCCTGGCCCCAACAGCTTAGTTGCGCTGTGCATGGTAGGTGTTTCTGTGTCACTGAAGAGCTCTTTAAACACCCTCACTCATTATACCACATGTGTGGCACATCCTTCATGTCCTTAGCTGGGCATTCAGCTCTGGAATGGAATGGGGAGCATTTAAGGAACTGCCTATTTTTCCTTGCTGTATTGGGCAAATTGTGGCTTATCTCATTTGCTGCGGACATGGTGAGGCTTAAGTTTTGCGTTCTTTCACTTGCCTCTTTCCTGGTGTCTCCTTGCCAAGATGTTTGCATAATCCTCTGCAGGGTAGGTCCATGCAAAATGTCGTCCACTTCATCACCCACACAGTAAATTAGCGTATTTATTTGATTAGCATCAGAGCTAACGTTTAAGTTACTGGCCATGTGAACTCTTTCGAAACTTGTCATCCATTTTACCCTCTCTTGCGGTCTCGAAAAGTCTAAGGGGCTCCAGTTGCTGCACGTAGTGCTTGGTCCCATTGCTCTCTGTGCAACATCTGCTGCTCCTCCATCTGCATTGTCATCTGAATTGTATCACCTCCACTTCTCCCCTTTTTATGTTCCTGGGTTTCTTTCTTCGTTGTCTTCCCTGGCATCCCCATTCCTTATCAGTTCATGCACTCCTCCCTGCAGGACTTCTGACACCATGTCCCGTTATCGAACGTCAAACATGCAGATCAGCCGTCAATTATTTATCGCAGTTCTTCTCCAGCCCAAAAACACGTACCTCTTTTTTTTAACAAATCCTCCATGCCCAATCTCCGGCACTTCCTTATTACATCATCTTACAGTTGCCTGCAGCTCTTCCACTTAAAATAACAATAACACCACTGGCTACACGAATGATAAACCCCTCGTGTGGAACCTGCAAAGGGAGCCCAAAGCCCCTTTATCACCAGTAGGGTTTAGGCATAACCGAGCAGCAGTCAGCTGAAAATGCCGAAAGTCTGTCGAGGGATCCCTCAGTTGCTCTGATGCCCCAGATTGGGCTCAGTGATGCTTCAACGATCCCTAGTGACCAATGCAGCAATATGTGTACACTACCAAGCCCATAGCAGTGGGATGATCTTTTTAAGTCGGAAAGCCACCTGTTTTATAGCTCAGAAATGCAGTTGAAAATCCATATTCTTTCATTCAAGAAAAATGAAGAATGATGAACAATGAAAACACTACATGGTATCTAGGCAGTTATCAGTAACAAAGCCAGTAAAATAAATACATATATATTTATATAAGATGTTATGCAGAGGGTTGGATTTTTTAGTGTAAACATTATACAATAATAATGGAGTAACGTACCATAATAGAGTAATTAATCATAATACTGTATGATAAGGTGTCACACACTGAAGAGAAACAGATCTGAACTGATATGGGACAAATGATGGACACTGAGCTGTCATGCAAGGAGACACCCCACCTAGACAAGGTACCATGATGGAAAGTTTCTTCCAAAAATGGTGTGAGTGGGACGGCACAATAAACCACTGAATGAAGGTGTCTCCCAAAATATCCATGCGTGGTGTGGGACCTCCACCATCGGTTTTGCACACAAAAGTCTGACCTACAAGATCCTGTACTTACAGCTGACTGTGACTTATTTAACCAGCAGAATTTATGTGGTAAGATGCTCTAAGTCTTGAATAGTTATCCTATATTGGCTCCAGCGCTGTGCTGTTCCTGGAGCTGAGTTTGCATCTCAGGCTTTTCCTGAAATGGCAAAGACCACAACACTAACCAAATGTCATTGCCCTGACCTGACTCCCCATCTCCTCATCCTAACAATGAGGACCAGCAGCCATGGAAGCTCAATCAACATCTGGCCAGAACAAGGGCACAGAGGATAAATCCAGCAGATGTTAGTCCCTTAGAATGACGCTCGACATCCTGTTAGCTGTTTGTATTAGCATGATGTGAATAGTTAAAAGCGGAGTAACAGGAAGCCTTGGTCAGCAGCCATGACACATGGCTGTATTTGCTTGCCAGACATCTGATGCTAAGCAGAGTCGGGCTCAGGTTCAAGACGCCTGGAAAAAACTGGTTGTTGTTTGGAATTGCTGGTGACTAAGGGACACCCGTGCTGCAAAGAGGACACTCCTCTGGATGATACTAATCCTAAGTGTCATTAAAGTAAGTTAGCTGATGCTGGTGGCTCAGTCTTCTTGCTAGGGAGATACTACAGGCCTAAGATGGGTCACTCCCAAGAAAATTGGGGATTATTATTATGAGAACAAAGAACGAAATTGTGAAGGTCCATCTAATAGCCTGTGTATTATATTGTAGTATTTTATATGGCAGGAGAGCTAAATGCACTGGGTGTATAAATGCACTGAGCTTTCCTGAGCAAAGGTTTTCACATTTTCAAAATCCCTCGTTGTTTCCATGTTCTCCACCATAGGCAGGTAACAGAAGGTTTGCTACGTAAAAGTTGTGTGTGTGCGGAAGACTGATGCTTGGCTCTGGACTAAGACAAAAAAAGAAGGGATCGTGTGTCCCACCTTGGGAGACGCATGAATACTAATAATCCTCGCCAAGTTGTTATAGCTGAGACTCTTTTGTGTGTCACTCCCGTGGCTCTCTGTAGAAGAACGACATGAGCAATGGTTTGTCCCCAGCTGCTGGAATGAAAACAAAGCCCCGCAATTAAATTCATTTTCAAGAACATACCAAGTTGCTTCTCATCTGAGGATGCTTGTGAGAAAGTGGGAAAACCTCAAGACCGCAGCAAAAATGGCACATTGTTATGAATATTTATATGGCTTACACCGGAAACCAAATGAGACTCCACTCTTAAATGTTAAATTTGACATTTTCACAACTGAATTGCTAAGGCATTGTTGAGAGGATTGCATGCATTCTTCAACATGCCATGGAAGTTCCCAGGAGGGAACAGAAAAAAGGGCTCCTTTTAGATTGCGGTTTTTGAAGCAAAAAGGCTGCTGAAGTGGTTTTGAACATCCTGGGTGTATGATCAACAAATTAGAGGTTTTATGCCCCTCTGGCTTTTTCAGACTTTTAATCAATTGGTTTGTTTACCAGTGTTGCAAACAGCTGTATGTGAGCCCTTTGATAATTCATTCTCCTAAATCAACACACAACCCAATTTATCAAGTAAAACGCTTCTGCCTGACATGTTAACTGCTAACAGAAAAAGAACCATAAACTGTTTTTATCTATTGTGGGGGCCAACTAAAATGCTGCTCTAAAATCCAGAGAGGTATGAATAAATATATAAAGCCACTGCAGCAAATCAATTCAGCCATGGAAAAAAATTATACGTATTTTTAAACAAATCTCCATTTTAAAATCCTGGTTTAATCCTGGTTCTGCTGGCAGAAGGTTATGCTGAGCGGCAGGTTGCTGCCAGGTTCAAATTGTCTAACACAGCAGTACACAAGAATAAGGTGAAGCAGGAGACACTGGGAATGACCAAAAACCAGGCAGGTAATGGGAGGAAGCGACTTTCTAATGGCAGAGACTGTTAACTTATCCGACAGTTTCTCATGAATCGGAAGATGACATCAAGTGACCTTCAAAAGGAATGGGAAACATTAAGTGCAGGTGTGAAGTGCAATCGCATCAGGCCCCTAGAAGCAGGACTGTCCCATAAAGCAAGGAAGAAGCCCTTTGTTGTGTTCTAACACCCTCTGAGAAACAGAGAAGATACAGGCTGTGCTGTGGTCTCTTACTTTTTCTGTGGCTGTATATATACAGCATAAATAATCATGAAGTTGGAGACTGTGTACAATCCATGTTATGGGTGGGAGTGGATGAATATTATTGGCGATGTGGGAAAGAAGCTGTTCCTCAGCCTGCTGAGTCAGGAGTGGAAACTTCTGTACCTCCTTCCAGATGGGAGAATGGTAAGCAGACTGGTTTTGGTGGGATGACTCTCTGGTGATGTTGCATGCCCTTTTCCAGCATCGCTTGTGCTGGAGATCCTTGCTGGAGGGAAACTGGGTGCCTACGATGTACTGGAAGTCTTCACTGGCTGTTGTAGGGGCTTCCATCTGGAGGCAGAGCAACTGTTATACCACGCCATGAAAGATGCTCTCGATGGTACACCATAAAAGTTGGTCAGGATCTAAGGTGACAGATAAGGCTTTCTTTAGTTTCCTCAACGATTAAACATGCTGCTATGTCTTCCTGACCAGGGCGGAGGAGTTCATAGGCCAGGAGAAATCCTCAGAGATATGCACTCTCAGGAGCATGAGGAAGGAGATATACTCCACCTGGTCACATTCAGTGATGTTGAGCTGTCTTGGTAGCTGGGTATACTCTTATACTGTATAAGGATGTATTTGCAGTTCTGCCAGTTTTTAGGTGGGTACATGGTAAATCCATATTTTTAGAGGTAAGTATATGCTGTATACCTGAGCATACCTACCAATACACCTCTGGTCCCATTGATATGAATGGGGGTATGTTTGCAGACTCATGCTATCATGAAGTCTACAATGAGTTCCTTAGTTTTCCTGGTGTTGAGGACACAATAGTAGGTAAACAGGGAGTAGACGAGAAGGCTCAGCATTCCAGTGCTGAGTGACACTCCAGTGCTCAGTGACAGTGCGGACAGACTGGGGTCTACTGGACATAGTCCAGAGTGAGGTGTTGATACCAAGTTCGGTGACTTTAGAGACCAGGTTTAAATTCTGAGGCAAAGCTCGGACCTCGAGGATCATGATTTGAATAGCCATGAGTTATAGTAATGGACAGAGGTCTATCTTGCTGGAGATAGGTAACAAACAAGTAAATATACAGCACTGTGGAAAAGTCTTAGGCAGTCGAAAGAAATGTTTAAAGCTGTTTATCTGGGCAGCAAGTGTACTTTGGGTTAGAACAAAAAACACTATTTAACATTAGAACATATGCAAATTAAGAGTAACTAGTAATAATTTTTTCGGTTTTCTAAAAAGTTACTGATATCTAGTTGGATGGCTAGATGAACACCGCTTCAGTTCCTAAACCTCTCCTTAGGGCCACCTCAGCCATTCCATGATTTTGCTAGATTTCACTAACAGCTCAGTTAAATAAATAAATAAATTGGTTTAAAAAGTCAGTGACAGATTGACTAGCTGTATGAGGTCTGCTAGTGGCCAAGTGAAAAAGTACATGGCTGTACTGGATGGTTGCTGCAAATACTTGCGTGATTTTAGCAGAGGTTCTGAAATGGCTATGCTGACACACTTTAACAGCCATAATATCATAGTTTTACACCAACACAAGGATAATTTAAACATCATTTTCTTTGCCTTCCTAAGACTTTTGCACAGTACTGTATTTAATAAGAGATTAACCAATGAATGTGAAGATTTATCATCCATCTATCTATCAATTTTCCTCCACCTCCACTGGGTGAATCTCAAGGTGTTCCCAGGCCAGCTGAGAGACAAAATCTCTCCAGTGTGTCCTAGGTCTACCCCGGGCTTCCTCCCGGATGGACATGCTGAAACATCTCCCCAGGGAGCCATCCAAGATGCATCCTAGACAGATGCCTGAACTACCTCAATTGGCTCCTTTTCATGCAGAGGAGGAGCAGCTCTACTGTGATCCCCTCCTGAATGTCTGAGTTCCTCAGGCTGAGCCCAGCCACCCTGCAGAGGCAGCTTATATCCATGATCTCATTCTTTCGGTCACTAAATTGAGAGCCTTCCCTTCTGGCTCAGCTCCCTCTTCACCAAAACAGAACGGTACAGTGTCCGCATTACTGCTGATACTGCACTGATCCATCTGTCGATCTCCTCCTCATCCCGGTCACCTCACACTCAGCTGCATACTGCCCCAGCGCATGCTGCAAATCATAGCCCAATGACGCAAATAGGACCACATCATCTAGAAAAAGCAAAGATGCAACCCTGAGGGCCCCAAACCAGATTCCCTCTGCCCATTGGCTATGTCTAGAAATCCTGTCCATAAAAATTGTGAACAGAATCGGTGACAAAGGGCCGCCCACCACCCACCAGGAACTGCTGGCAATGTGAACCAAACTATTGCTGTTTGTACAGGGATCTGTTCGCTGAAGCACCCCCCCGGGACCCACAAGGGACACGGTTATATGCCTAAGTCCACAAACACACATAGAGTAGTTTTGCTAACCCCAAGAGTGAGGGTGAAGAGCTGGTTCAGTGCTCTACAACTAGGACGGAATCTACATTGTTCCTCCTGGATCCAAGGTTCGACTGACTCTCCTGTCCAGTAACTTGGCATGGACCTTCCCAGGGAGGCTGAGGAGTATGATCCTTCTAAAGTTGGAACACATCCTCCAGTCCCCTTTCTTTAAGATTGGGACCACCACCCCAGTATGCCAGTCGGGAAGCACTGTCTCCGCCGTCCACACAATGTTGAAGTTGGTGTGTCAGCCAAGACATCACCACAACATCAAGAGCTTTCAAGAACTCAGAGTGGAACTTGTTTGACTACTTCAGTGACCTCCCAGAAGCCCCCTCAGAGATGGGCAAGTCCCCCCAAAGTCTTCCAGCTCTACCTTCTCCGAGGAAGGCGTATCAGTGGGATTTAGAAGATCCTCAAAATATTCCTTCCACCACCCAACTATATCCTTAGTTGAGGTCAACAGTTCTCCATTCCTGCTGTAAATAGCATATACCCCCTCCTGAATCACCTGATGGTTTTTTGAGGCTGGCTGAAAGTCCAATACCCAGATCACTGCTCGAATTATGATCAGGCAGGCCATTCTTTCCAATCACGCCCTTCCAGGTTTCACTGTCATTACCCACTTGAGCATTAAAGTCCCCCAGCAGAATAATGGAGTCCCCAGGTGGGGCGCCTTCTAGCACCCAGTCCAAGGCCTCCAAGAAGGCCAGATACTCCGAACTGGTGTTCAATCCGTATGCACAGACCATCATCAGAGTCCACCCCCTGACACAAAGTCGAAGGGAAACGACCCTCTCATTAAGCGACCCATCGCATTACGTCCGGCCGCTCACCTAGGACCAATTTGCCTTGGGAGACCCTACCATGGGCAATTGCCTGTGACAACATAGCTCCGTGATAAGGAGGCGATTCATGGAGGGGGTGAACATTTACTTGCTGATTTATTTGGAAATTCTCTTCAATAACTGAAAAGAAATCTGCAATTTTTCCTTGGGAAAGAAAGACTATTAACAGAAACATTCTCCAGATTTGTGAGCAGATGCACTTAAATAATAATAAGAAGGCTCCACGCATTCAAGGCTGCTGTGATATAGCCTCTGTGCAATAACCACCAGGGACCAAAAATGGTGGGCGGGTGAGAAATCCTGCACAGGCACCATGTGATTTGGTGTCTCATCGATTCAGCTCTTAAATGCTGAAGAGGCGTGATTGTATGTACTGTACTTTTTTTTTTTTTTTTTTTGCCCACCCCCCCTCTTCGGAGGACAACTATATTTTACATTTAATTCAAGTATACACAGTGTGGCTGCTCCGAACTCACC
>JAABNX020000042.1:19156816-19167976 GCA_015163995.2 Mormyrus lacerda
TCAGGCTCCATTGCCCCCGCTACACTCCCTGCCGGTGGGTGAGGCCCCCGGCTGCCGACCTGTTGGTGGTTCTCGGTGTCCGGGGCTGGATGCTCTGGTGTGTGCTGGCTCACTCTCGGCGGTTGCCGGCTGGGGGGTGGGGGGGCCCTCGGTTCTCTGGGCCCGGGGTCCATTCTGCCCTGGTGTGGCTGGCCGCCGGTGAAGCCTGCGTGTTTGCCGCCACGGCCCCCTGGGGCTCCTGCGATGTGGCTGCCGGATGGACTCAGCCGGAGCGCGCCTCTGCCCTTTTCTGGGTGGGGGCTGCAATTGTCCATGCTGTGATCCTCCTGGGGCTCTCGTGTCCTGGGGGGCCTCTGGATGTCTGGGACCCGGGTCTCCTCCGTGTCAGCTTTGTGTCCTGGGTGGGCAGGGCTGTGGCTCCCCACGGACACAACTAGACATTTACATTCACATGGAATGGAAACCTTAGGAACACCAGCACGCTGACACACAGGTCCTCACAGACACACACTCACGGACACACACTGTCTTGATCGGCTGTTGCTTCTAGGCATGTGTTACGATGCTGGTTGTGTGTTGTTCAACAACAGTTAACATTTGATGGTCGTCATGTTTAGTACAGATGTTGTATGTTGTCTTTCTCTCTTCAGCAGGCATGGAAGAAGATTATCTGTTTTATTTTTTTTTCTTTTCTCTTTTTTTTCTTTTTTTTTCTCCTTTCTCCCTCTCTCTTTCCCCCTTCTTTCCCTTTGTTTCCCCCCTCTCTCCCCATCTCCTTCACTTGAGGAAGTAAATAAAAATATTTTATAAATAAAAAAATAAATAAATAAATAATACAAATAAAGTAGTCCTCCGCAGGGGGGGGTGGAGGGAATAAAAAAAAAACAAAAAAAAAAAAGTAGAGGTTCATAATGCTGCAGGAAGGCACTTGGGATTCATTATCAAAGACTGGAGATAAGTTGTATTAAGTAGCCTTATAAAAACACTTTAGGTAGACCTCTGTTAGCTTAATACAGAGACCATTTACATCTGTTAATGCTTTTATTTCACATGAATGTATGTTTGTTTATGAGACTTAATCACTATGCTGCACACTAATGTTAGAAATAGGACCCATGGCAGAATGCTGATCATTTGGAACAGGTTTCAGGTTTATAGAACTCATTATTTTCGCATTAATGTTTGTGTGTTGTGCATGTTTTTCACATGATGTCATTCTTTGTTTCCCTGTATCTTTTGCTGTTCATTTTAATTGTGATTTGACTGTGTTTAGCAGCCTAATTTACTAAATTATTGTGCCATGGAACTGTGTAAATTATCATACCGCACCTTACCGATATAATAGTCGCTATATAGAGGGTGTGATCAAAACCCATCGTACTTGTTCTTTGTCTGAAATTAATTTGCAGAAATATCCACTAAACACCGTTTTGCCACTGATTTCATTCCCAAGCAATACTGATGCAAGTAACATCTGGATGAACGAGAACATCCCAGAAAGGTCCCATTTAAATACAGGCCCTTATAGTCAGATAGCTAAGGTACATAATCAGCAGTAAAAAATACAGAACCTTCAGTGTAACTGAACTCTCCTTGCATGATGAAAGTGTCCTGCAAGGCTGAGCAAACTGAGGCTGCACGTCAAGCTTACTGACCTCGTTCTTTCATACTTCAGTCCCTCAGACAGCAGCTAAAGTGCTCCCAGATGAAGCCACAAGCCTGCAAAAGGCTTGGTCACATTCAATGAGTGTGAGGCCAGTGCCGCCCAATCGCGCCATGCTAAGATTTTAATGAACCTCCCTCTTCAATAGTTCCCCCTCACTCTTCAGGGAGGCCTCTGCTTTTCAGACATGAAGAATGTGATTGGTTACATCATCGACAAGCAGGGGCATGGCATGGACTCCTTCTGATTCACTCTCAGTGGACTTTATCTCTATGTGAGCAAGAACATCGACATCACACATGTTCTTCTGAGGGAAAACAGTGGCCTGGCATGACCTCCAGCGCCATGCCATCCCTCCTTTATTACATAGCAAACTTGATGTGGTGACACCCAGATTTTAAGACGCAGGCTTTATTTCACTGGGATGAATGTGGCTTTGGGACTGCTTACCTTTCACCACCTGATTTGACCCAATGAGAGGCAGTTAAGCATGACACCCCCTCTTACTATAATGTCAAACCCCAGGTCAGCTGCTCCTGAACTATGGTTCATGTTACAGAGGTTTATGACCTATCTTTTTTTTTTGTTTATAATTATCCACATGATCCAAAAATATTGGGATCTGCTGAAACTGTAAACCCAGCAAGGCTCTAATAATGCTCTGCATGGTGCTCTTGATGGATAATCGTTCAGGGCGGACGGCTGTTGGGGGACGGTGGGGGGGGGAGGGGCGGTGAACTGGCTTCATACTCGTGTTTGCGAATTCTTCTGATCTGGGTGCCAAAGATCGCTTAACTCTTCATCAGAGAACTCTTGAAAGTTCCTTAGAGGGAAGTCACAATTCAGCATGGGCGTCTGTAAGGTCACGCTTTTTATGATGTCAGCATTCTCCCTTTGGCTCCCCCTTGTGGACAGAGACCCAGAAGGCAGCATCCACTAAGACAATCGCCCACCACTGTAGAGCATTCTAGGGTTAGCCTGGGACAGCTGCTTGACACTCGAGGGTATGAGCTAGATCACTGCCACCCCACACACACACAGACAGACACACACACACACACACACACACACACAGGCACGGGTACGCACATTCAGCAAGCGAGTGGTTTTGTTTCAGAAGCAGCTACTTGTGGTCATGTGGTCACCATGTGAGCCATGGTATCTCCACATTCTGCACTGGTCTCTGTTTACACTGGCTAACAGAGGAGGACTGTAATTTCTAGAGCAGTATTTCCCAATCTGGTCCTCGGGGGTCCACAGACAGTCCACGTCCCATGGGAAAATAGTGTAATATGGAAAGTTATGTAACTGCCATTTTCCAGAGAATTTAATACTCGGCTCCCTAACTTGATCTAAACAAACGTGTAATCTTCAGCCAAAATTTTGACTGTCAGCCTCTTGCACATCTCCTACAAGAATAAGTTTTAATATTTGCACAATGTAACATATTAAAAAGAAACCTTTAAGTCCCATGGACTGTCTGGCAGGGAGCTCAGAAGGAGCAAAAACGTGGACTGGCTGTAGGTCCCCGAGGACCGGATTGGGAAACATTGCTTTAGAGCAGAGGTGGGCAATCCTAAACAGAAAGGGCCACTGAGTATGCAGGTTTTTGCTGGAGCTCATAAATTAGATTACGAATTAGAGGACTGATTGGCTGAAGAGTCCTCACACTTGGGATTGAACAGCTGACCTAAAGGTTACCCCAAAAACCTGAACACACACCGGCACTTTGCGGATAAGATTGGCCACTCCTGCTTTAGAAGAAGATCAAAACCAGCTGAAGCTTCACTCCCTGTTCTGTAAAAACCCATGACATCTGCATATTGCAATTAAAAACTTGGTGATGCTCTCTATGCTTGGACAGAGATGCCCAAACTATGCATGCTAACAGTGGATTAAGGCTGAGAAATCCTCTCTTTAGTGGACAGGGTAGAACTACTAATTGGAGCAGGCTGACTAACAGATCTGAAAGGTCAGAGTTATTTAATTACCCGTGACACACCAGGTTCATAGAAGGTGTAGTGAAGTTTCACTTGATGCATTTTTGTGTGAGACTCTCACATTAATGAAATGTTGTGCTTTTGGTGTTTTTTACAAGCAGATGAAAAAAGTGAAAACGTTGTGCCATTTGTAGCCACAAGATAATATGTGAACCAACATAAATACAAACATGCACAAAAGAGTTAATGGCTCAGATATCATGCGTACCTCCAGTTTCTGTGTCATGGGGGTCTGGAGTCTACCCCGGAGGTTACAGGCACAAGGCAGGGAATAACCCAGGATGGGGCACCAACCTTGCTCAGATATACATATGCTTAACTAGCTAGTCTTTTCTTGCTTTTGATTTGCATAGCTGTACCACCCTCTAGTGGTCATTTAGAAAATAACATTAGAAACATGCATACAATTTCATTCCACTCGTTGTTTGCGAAAGGGTGCGACAATTTGGTAACATGACTTGCTTAAATATTTTGCATCAAATGTTATGAGGGAAGTATGTAAACAAGATTATGCAGCCAAATACCAAACAGTATAAATAGAAATCTAGTTTCGTTCAGTTTAGCTTATTTGTCATATGCAGGTTAGCACAGGGTCAACATTACAATAAAATCGTAAGTCTCTCAGCAGTATAGTTTAAAAATAAAGTAACCGCTAGCATGTGGGGGAAGGGAGACAATGTTATTGGACATGAGATAAAGTGGCAAGAGTAAGCAGCAGTAGATTTGTCAACAATTTAAGGTGCCAGTTAAGTAACAGTATTGCACAGAGTAAGAGTTTTTTATTTTTATTTTTTATAATAATAAAAATAAAAATGAAGCGTAAAGTGTACCTGAGTCTGTATAGGACAGTCTGTATTGTATAGGACAGTCTGTATTGTATAGGACAGCTAGCGTGTGCATCCAGTGAAGCGTGGTGTGTGTTCAAGTGTTGAATGGCTTAATTATAAAAACTACTTTCTACTCTTGTAGTCTGAGCAGACAGACGCCTGTATCGTCTGCCGGACGGTAACAAGGAGAACAGCTGTCGTGCTGGGTGGCTGTGGTCCTTGATGATGCTGTGTTCTTTTCAGAGGCACCGCTGGAGATAAATGTCCTGAATAGCAGGAAGACTCATGCCTGAGATGTACTGCCTCCACCACTCTCTGCAGTGATTTCCGGCCACTAGCAGAGCAACCCCCGTATCAAACTGTAACACAGCCTGTCAGCAAGCTCTCGATCGCGCTCCTGTAGAAATTTGAGGTGATGTTAGCGTTCATGCCGAACTTCCTCAACCTCCTCAGGAAGTCGAGCCGCTGGGGAGCTTTTCTGATTACAGCGTCTGTGTGAAGGGTCCAGGAGAGATCCCCGGTGATGTTAACTCCAGGGAATCTGAAGTTGCTGACCCTTTCGACCTTGTCACCGTTGATGTGAATGGGCTGGTGTTCCCCGACTGGTCGTTTCCATTAGTCCACTATCATTTCTCTTGTTTTGCTGACATTAAGAGACAGGTTATTATCTAGACACCAGTTGTACAGTGATGGCACATGACCTCCTCTCTATAGGCAGTCTCATCGCTGTTCGTGATGAGGCCTATGGTGGTTGTGTAATCCGCAAACTTGTTGATGATGTTGCCCCTGTGTTTGGCGACACAGTCGTGTGTGAACAGGGATTATAGGAGAGGACAAAGCGCACATCCCTGCGGCGTTCCTGTGTTTAAGATGAGCTATGAGGAATTGTGTTTACCAACTCACATCACCTGGGGCCTGTTTGTGAGGAAGTTGAGAATCCATGGATGGTCCAAGCCCAAGATCGACGGGCTTCAAGGCAAGTTTCGAGGGGATGATGGTATTGAATGCTGAGCTGTGATCGATGAAGAGCATTCTTGCATATGTATTCCCCTTTTCCAGGTGAGTGAGGGCAGTGTGCATTGCCATGGCGATGATGTCCTCCGTGGCTCTATTTGTTTGATAGGCAAACTGAAGAGGGTCCAGCGTGTCAGGGAGGGAGGAGCAGATGTGACCTTTGACCAGCCGCTCAAGGCACTTCATGATGATTGATGTCAGTGTAGCAGGGCGGTAGTCATTCATACAGGAGACCACTGGTTTCTTTGGGATAGGAATGATGGTGGATGTTTTGAAGAAAGTAGGGACCACTGACTGCCTCAGGGAGAGGTTAAAGATGCTGGTGAACACCCCTGCCAGCTGGTCAGCGCACACTCTGAGGACCCAGCCTGGGAAGCTGTCTTGTCCCGGAGCTTTGTGAGGATTGACATTTTTGAAAGACCATTTCATGTCTTCCGTTTTGAGTATGAGAGTTTCAGCCTCACTGCACACTTGGGGATACAGGACCTGCTCTTTGTTGTGTGTATCAAAACGAGCATAGAAGTTGTTGAGCTCATCTGCAAGCGACGCAGTGGGCTGAACACTGACTGTGTTTTCCTTTTTGTAGTCAGTGATGCAGCGTAGTCCATTCCACAATCGCCTGGTGTCAAAGCTGCGGTAGCTGGACTCCACTTTGTCCCTGAAGTCCTTATTGGCATTTTTTGATAGACTTTCGGAGGTCATACCCGGCTGCTTTGTATGCATCAGCGTCCCCAGACTTAAAGGCAGAGGTCCGCACCTTGAGCTTAGCGCGAATCTCCCATTTAACCCAGGGTTTCTGATTTGGTTATTTGCAGACGGTGATTTTATTAATGACATCGCCTATGCATTTGCCAGTATAACCTATGACAGAGTCAGTGAATTCATTCATGTTGCCATCAGCTGCATCGTCAAATATCTGCCAGTCAGTTGTCTCAAAGCAGTCCTGCAACACCCCTCAGCCTCAATGGCCCATCTGTAAATGTCCCTGGAAACTGTTTTTTCCTGTTTAAGTCTTTGTCTGTATGCAGGCGGCAGCAGTATGGAACAGTGGTCTGTCTTACCAAAAGCTGGTCTGGGGAGGGGTCTGTAGCAGTCCTTGAATGGAGAGTAACAATGATCCAGTGTTTGATCACCTCTTGTAGAGAAGGAGATGTGTTGGTAGTCTTTAGCGAGAACTTTCTTCAAGTCTCCCAACACAACAAAGGCCGCTTCTGGGTTATTATTCTCAAGTCCCCTGATGACGTCATTCGGTTCGTCCACAGCCGAAGCTGCATCAGCATGTGAGGGGATGTAAACAGCTGAAAGGAGAACTGAACTGATCTCCCTCAGGAGGTAAATAGGTCTTACTGTAATGGTCAGTAGCTTGACAGTCGGTGAGCAGTGCGTTTTTAGGACACATACATCCTTAGCCCACAAACAGTTAACCATAAATCACATACCTCCTCCCATTTGCCTGAGTACTTTATTCTGTTTCCCAGATAAACAGTGAACCCATCCGGCGTGACAGTGTGGTGCAGTAGATATAAATATTGACCCAAACTGTATGAACATTAGGGTGGGTGCATGGCAAACAATGTAGGAATGTGAGAGAAACTCGTAAAGTGCATGTGATGAGGTATCTACCCTCACTGAGAACTTGACTCACTTCTGCCCTCTGTAGGTGGCTGAAAGGAAGGCTGTGGACTCACCTGCACTTTGTGTGGTTGGGTCTCATGCTCCTGACGCTGCTCTGTGTGGCTTTTCAGTTCCTGGGTGTGGTCAGGCAGTCCAGGTAAGTGGCAGTACTGATGCTTTGGGAATCTTAAGACCACCGTTTGTGCTTTGTGACTGAGAAACACTAGGAGGGTATACAAACTCCACACACACAACCATTAGAAATAAATTCATAACCTTGGAGGTGTGCGGTGACAGATCTAACAGCTGAGCTCCCACACCACCATAGTCATTCTTTTTACGACGCAACTGTCTTTTTTTTTTTTTTTAGAAACAGCATTATTATGAAGCAGTCCACCACCAAGAAGATCTTCAGCGTGAGGTTCACACATGAATTTAAGAAAACACGCACCACACCTCAAGGGCAGTCGGACAGTGCGCTGCTCTCAGGACACAGCCAGCATGTGGGTGGGATCGCAGAGCCCACCACTCCGGTCCCCAGTGCAGACACCCAACCAGCTGGCTCAGTAGAAATTACAGGAAGACGGCTGTGGGAGAAATCACCATCCCACAGTTACTCTCAGGGGACTGGAGGGCAGAAAACTCCAGTGGCCATTACAAAGAGGATGCCAGCACCTCAGGATACCCGGAGCTTAGGCTACACCCTTCTCCCTCAGCCCCCACAACCAACCACAAGACCAGTGAAGCAGGGGGCGGCCTCCTGCCAGCCGAAGAACCATATAGTCTTCCTGAAAACTCACAAAACTGCCAGCAGCACCATTCTGAACATTCTCTACCGCTATGGGGACAGCAGGAACCTGACATTCGCTCTGCCCGCCCACAAGCATAGCCAGCTCTATTATCCCGCTACCTTCGCAGCTCATTTTGTCGAGGGCTTCCAGTCGAAGACTGTCAGGGAGTATAACATCATGTGTAACCACATGAGGTTCATGCCAGATGAGGTGAGTACCTTTTATACAAAAATAATACTATCAATAACAACAATAATACTATCAATAACAACAACAACAATGATAACAATAAGAACAATGATAACAACAATAACAAAAACAACATTTATTTATAGCACACATTTCTCACACCCAATGTTCTATATGTATGTCCTTTGTAAAACTGCACAAAAATAAATTATTCTGATATTTGTTCTTTTGCTTTTTTTCTGAACAGGTAAAGAAGGTTATGCCAGAGGACACATTCTATTTCTCAATATTACGAAATCCCATATCAATGATGGAGTCTATTTTCATATACTACAAAAGCATAGCTACGTTTCAGAAGACCAGGACCCTAGAGGAGTTTCTGGCCGATCCCTGGAAGTTCTATAACACATCATTGCCCAATAATCATTATGCGAAAAACCTCCTTGCTTTTGACTTTGGCTTCAGCAATGGAAGCATTGGCAGTGATGAGGCCAAACTTGCCATCAGCATAATTGAGAGAAACTTTGACCTCATTCTTCTATCCGAGTACTTTGATGAGTCCATGATCCTGCTGAAGAATGCCCTTTGCTGGACACTTGATGATGTGATCTCCTTTAAGCTGAACAGCAGAAATAATGATTCCCGGAAGGTGCTGTCTCCAGACACCATAGACAAGATCAAAGTGTGGAATTCGTTGGACTGGAAGATCTACGTTCACTTCAACGCCACCTTCTGGAGGAAGGTGGACATGATGGTTGGGCGAGAAAGGATGACGCAAGAGGTGGCCATGCTAAAGCAGAAACGGGAGCAGCTCATGAAAACCTGCCTGCTGGAGGGGGGGGCTGTGGATCCCTCTCAGGTGAAGGACAAGGATTTGTCACCCTTCCAGTATGGTGCTGCTGTTATCCAGGGTTATAACCTCAAGCCTGAACTGAAGGGACCAATCAGGAAAAAGTGTCTGGACCTGATCACCCCTGAGCTGCAGTACACAGTAGCCCTTTATGAAAAACAGTTCCCTCAGATATCCTTGAAGCGGCAATTGTCCCAGAAGCAGCCAACCTCACGCAAGGCGACTATCAGTAGCTCCAGAAGCCTGGACCCCAAGGTATCCACAGAAAAACGACTGGCGCAAGGGGGTCTGCAGCGACAGGATCCCAGCATCCGCCTGAAGGTCTTCTCCAAAGTGCCGCCCACGAGAAGCCTACGAAATGTGCCTTGAAGAGTGACTCTATACAGAAGGGATGCCTATTTGGTTGTGCCAAATTCCGTGCCATAGTCCGCTGACCAAATGAATTGAGCAACCCTTGAGTAAAAAATATTAAAAGCCTGTGATTCTCTGTGCCCCGGGGTGGCATGCACTTTGATCCATAAGATCAAACTGTCCCGTAATATAGAACAGCATCTTCATGCTTTCTTATTAGTTTGTGTTGCCGGTAAGCACACTCTTGAAGCTCCGGCCTCGGAAACTGAAGGAGAGGCTTGGGGCTGGGCTGCACAGCGGCTAAAAGAGCCCGGTGAAGAATCACAGCAGTATACTGTACTGTTTCAGGGAAAAAGGCAAAAAAGCTTTCTTTTCCCTAGTGTGTTTTGTCTATGAATGTGTCAATCAAAAGGGGCTAGTTTATAATGAAATGTTTATTTAAATTATGCAAAAATGTCTGTCCACTTATAAGTTATATTAGGCGGGAAACACACACACCTCAGGCTGATGATGTCCAAGACATCAGAGCTTTCTCTATGATTGAAAACTTTTACTATGTACTGTGAATAAGATCACTGTGCAGTGTGTATAGATACACTGCCACACATTTTATCGGAAGATAATTTCTTTGGGGAATTTCGACACCTGAAAATAGGTGAGATTTAATCTCTCTAGGATACCAATGTATCATTCAATTTTACATTTTGGAAGGTTTTGCACATACTTCATGGTCTAAAGGTAAATCAGATTTTTATTCCGGGAAATTTGTTTTATGAATGTAAATTCTGTGGAATTATTGTTAATGTATAAAAAACGTTATTTGTGTTTTTTTTGCATCGGTACATTTCAGATTCGATTTAAATTCCTGAAATTAAAATTGTATTAAACTATTTATTTTTTTCAAAATCCTTTTTTGAATATTGCATCCATGTAATTATTCTCTTGAAGCAACCAAATACAGTGTTTTTTGGCATTTTTCATTCAGTCCCCCTGAAACTACACCAAAAAGTCATGAATCATGTCTGAAAATCCACTCCCTCACCAATATTTGCACACACACACACACACACACACACACACACACAAAGTTGGTCTTCCTATCAAAATAGGGACCCATCCATTCATTTCTATGGGAAAACCCCAATTTGGTCCTCAAATGTGATCTATGCAAACCCCCCTCCCCCCCCCACACACACACACACACACACACACACAAATGTTTGTATTCATATCTTGGTGGGGACTCTATTCATTTCTATGGGCACAACTCTAATCCCAACATGACAACCTTAACCCCTACCAGCCCTAACCTTAACTATAAGTAACCAAACAAAATAAGATTTCTAGCATTTTTAGTTTTTTGATTACAGTCATAGATTTTCATAAAACTGCATTTTCCCTTGTGAGGAGCAGAACAAATAGGTATCATATCAGGTATTATAGCTCCTTGTAATACTGTGTTAAATCATACCCTGAATGTTTTGCAGCTCTTGAATTTACATGTAGTTGCAGAATATAGTACAAGTCTATATTTAATCTGTTCAAGGTTGTTTATGATGGGACGTGTTGTACATATAGGTTCATATCAGTTTTGCAGCAAAACATCTTGATTACTATGCAGGAGATATGGTATGATGGACTGTGTTGAACTTAGCTCAGAGGTCAGAAGTCAGAGCTGGGATTGACTTTACTTCCTACTGTAGGTAACAACATTCCAGTAGAACAAGTTGGAAAGCCATTTAGCAATACCGGTTTCATTGTTTATCATTGTTTGCAATACCAGGGGGCTGTTCCATGAAGCGAGCTAACCTCAAAAGCCAGGCTTATTTCGACAATCCCGGCTTAATTTTTCCAAATTCGG
>JAABNX020000042.1:19174595-19209434 GCA_015163995.2 Mormyrus lacerda
TAATAATATAATATAATATAATATAATATAATATAATATAATACACTGCTCAAAAATATTAAAGGAACACTTTTTAATCAGAGTATACCATCAAGTCAATTTAACTTTTAAGATTGGTTAACATGAGGGTTAGGAACGACAGTTAAGTCAAATGAGTAACAGGCATGACTTGTTAATGCCACTCTGGGGAGGAGACAGGAGGGTCAGGTGGACGTTACAGGCAGAATGTGACACATTATCCTGAGAATGAATCAGTCAAACACAAAGAAGTTTGCCTTTTCAAAATTTTGGAATAACAACTGCCAAGAAGACAATCACAATATTTGTGTAGAGCCTTCGGGTACCTGGCTATTTTAAACAGGTTTGCAAATCGAGTTAGTTAACATTAGTATAACATACAGACATTCACAAGTCAGAGAAATAAAACAATATACAACTAAAATGTATGGGTCATTCTCCATTTGGGGTGGGAAACCCCGTCATAGAGGCTGCAGGGTTTAAAAAACATGCTTACAAGGGAGCCAGAGCTCCAGGGTTTTTGTATGTAAAGTCTCAAGGTTGGTGTTTTATTAAGTAACACCTCATGATTTATTAGATTTTCATTTTTTTTTCTGTTTCGTAGTTGCGTTATATGTGTAAAATACGTTGTCAAACTTTGACATTTGTGAAAACATTTTTATACATTTTTTTAAAAAAGTTTAAATGATAAAGTTGCATAAAACAGATCCATGTTTACAAAATACATTATATTGCATTCAAAAATAAGTGGTTTTGTCACGTTCGGGCACAGAGTAGGCGAGCGGTCGAGCAAGTAAGCCCAAAAAGCAGGCAGGCGGTTCAGCAGAACGGGGAAACGAGTCTTTAATCCAGACGGGACAAGAACACGAGACATTACAATGACAAGTCTGGGGAAGACTGACTCTGACAAGGACTAAATACACTAGACAGGTTGAACGAAACAAGCAACAGGTGAAAACAAGCATAAACACGAGGTAACGAGGTGGGTGTGGCACACAGGAGGATCGGACGGTGCTGGGCGTGGCAGATTTAAATTTAAAAAAAATTACAGAATTTTTTGTCACTGGTGTTATGAAGACTCATATTTGACCTTGACATTTTAACATAGTTGCTTTGCTGCTGCTTTCTTGTGTTAAGGGCCATCATAGAGGGAGCATTGTAGGACACTAGAATGGGTTTACACTTTGGAACCTTTTATTGTTTTTTGTATCTCTTTGTATTGTTGTTACTCTTGCTTTAGTTATTTTACTTTGTTTACTTACCTACAACATAGACTGTGAAAACAAACATGGCTGCTGTCTGCATATGCATTGTGAATCCACCATACTGTATTTGCACTACCTTACACCTTTTTGCACAAAGTATTTATTAAAGTCTTTGACTTGACTTTTTCCCTTTGCTATGTGGCATTTGTAATGTTGCTCTGTCTTTTCAATGACCTTTTTCCATCACTGGTGTTACATGTTGACGCCATTATGGTTGTGTCATGACAAGGTGTTCTTTTCTATTTGATGAAATATTGTCCTTATTAAGTGTATGTTACTTAAAATGTAAATACAGTTTTGGTCCTTTTGTAACTCAATCTTTTAATTTGCAGGTTTCTTGACTAAGAATAAAATCCTTTTTTTTGCTGATTGTTGTATATGAAGCTATTTAACAATACATGCAGACAGTTATAATTTAGGATTTCATAAAATAAGTCAGCAAAAAGAGTACAGGAAACAAAATAATTTAAAAGGGACTCCTTTATTAAATGCAGATGCACTGAAACATAAACCAAATATTAAAAAATCTTTTACAAAAAGAATGTCTCATGATGCAATAACACCAGTGAGAAACTGACCAAAACTTCAGATTTTACATTTAAATTTAAAATATATTTAGTCCCTGTGACCCAGAACAAGACAAGCAGTTTCAGAAAGTGGATGGATGGATATTTGGAATCAAGCTCTTACTGTAATTTATCTCTATATATGGAAAAATATATGTTAATAGACACATTAAAGTAGTTTTTATTTGGAATTAATTAAGTTGATTTTTTTTTTCAGTTGTCACCTCAATTCCCACCTCTACAGATGTAATTTAAACTGAGAATAATAATAATAAAATTGGTGATAAATGATCATAGTCCTATTTTCGTTTTATCTCATTGTTGGCCTTCATTTGTTTTGAATACAAACAGTCTGTACGCCAGTTAATTATATATCTGTCATTTAAGTCAATTAAGAATAGCTTTGCTCAATAAGCTGCCTTGGGATATTTGCCCTTGCGTCACCTCTTCAGTGCTTCTACAAAGAGGTAACAACAAGTGCAATGCAGATTACACTCAATGAGAAAACAGTCATGCCTCCTTTATGTGGAGACGGTATTACGCACGGTGCGTGCCTGTGCCTGCATACATCTCTGCCCTTCAGCGGCAATGAAAAGAGAGAGAATTTTGAGCGGGGAGGAGACTTTTGATTGTGCATGACCCTGGTGTGAAGATTGTGGAGCAGGTTACTATGATCTGACTTCCAAGGCGACTGGACAGGCTACATTATTAAGTGGTTTCTGGACTCCTGTGGGCACCATGATCTCTTCTAAAAGAAAAAAAGCTAAAGAAGAAGGATGCTTCTTCTGGAGCTCAATCCCGTCTTTAATCAGGCACGTATATCAAAGTGTTTTTACTTTTTATTTTAAAAACAGGTTTTTACTGTGATTTACGCACCAGGGACAAAGAAGCAGTAAATATGTGTAACTAACCTAGACTATTTTTTGAAAGAATGTTCTTTCATGTCCTCCTATACATTTGTAATGTTTCTTCAAGAAAGCATGTTTAGTTTTGTTGTCAGATTACACTAATTAGATGACTAAAATGAGCTAAATATGTATATTATCTTAAAACACTTCAAATAGACAATATAACAATTGGACAGTTTAACCCGTAAATGCCCACAGGAGACCTCTGTGCACTGTTTTCCAGCAGCAATCAGGCAAAGAATGTTTGTACCCTGGAACTGAGTGTTTTACAGTAGTGTCCTAATTTATAAAAGAAGCATTTACTTGAATACAGTAACAAGTATCTCATATGCATAATTAATTGGCTAATTATAATAAACTTATGCAACATTTTATATTATTATAAAGTGATTTTGAGTACTAGAGTGATGAAATTGATCAAAGTACACTGGTTCAGATCCTTTGGCTGACAGAGTGACATCACTGTTGACCCCTTGAGCAAGACCCTTAACCTCAGCTATTTTGGGGCCTGGCTGACACCGCTTTCTAAAATGTAAATCACTTGGGATAAACAAATAAACAAATAAAATTGTGTGATGATATTTGAGAGTTTACTGGTGAAGTATTTGAGGGAGGCGTCAGCAAATTGCAGGGGGGGGCAGTTGAAACTCATTATACAGTGTATGTGGGTGATAAACACAGTACATAACAGGGTAAACTGATATTTATCATTGTAGACATGCACTTTTGGGATAATAGGATCATGTGACAATTACAGAATCACCATCTTTCCACCACCCACAACCACAATCAACATTTTTATTGTCTTAAAAATGTACTTGACATTTCAAAAGCTCAGTAGAGGCAACTGAGCTTTTTATAACCGAAGCCTGAAATAATAAATGTTACTGAATTAATAAACAGGGAATGAACATTCCCATCACAGCAGGTCAGCAAATTCTCCTGTATCTTGCCCTGTGTGCTCTGCATATATGTGCTATTACATTTTCCATCAGCCTGACTTTGACCTGCTTATCCAGTGCAGGTGAGCCGTGAACCTGGCTCCCATTCAGGGAGCACAGGCCTGAAGTAGGGTCTTTTTTCAGAAGAGCTGTTTTAGCACAGGGCGGGCTGAGGGCTTTGCATGCCTTATCGATAGCTTTTTGACTGCTCTGGTTGCTGACCAACAAGCCAGTGTTCACGGATCCTGTTAAGGATGACCCTAGCAAGGACCTTATCCGGCACTGAAAGCAGTGTAATCCCCCTGTAGTTGCCACAATCCAGGCGGTCACCCTTCCGTTTCCAGATAGGGACCACAAATCCCGTTTTCCAGTCAATTGGGATGATGCCTGACTCCCAAATGGAAGCAAAGATTGTCTGCAATGCCAGCAGGACAGCCTTACCACCAGCCTGGAGAAGTTCACCCCGGATACCCTGCGGTCTTCCCTGCCCCCCACAGATTCACCACCCATACAATCTAAGTGAGCGAACAGTATTGGACTACCAATATTGCCCCTTAAGGTGGTCATCTTGCCGGAGAGACAAGACATTCCAAGCGCTTACCCGGATGGGTCGCCTCAAACTGGGACCCAAGTACCGCCATGCAGCAGGCGATGCCTCAACACCACACCAGCGCTGATCTCCAACAGGCCTGACCCTGTTAGCTCTCCGATGGCTCATGTAAAACATATAGTGGCAAGATCAGGAGGATGAGGAAGATGATGAGCTCTGTCCAGGCCTGTAGCTAAATAAATTTTGTTGAGTGCTTGAGTGCTTTGTTGAGTCCACCTCTGTAGAGTTTGCCAATTGGGAGGGGGGGGGCATTTTGCCCGAATGATTAAAAGTGCCCCCTTTTGATGTTCTGGGTGGCTTTTTTTGATAGCGACAATCAAAATATTCTGGTTAGCCATGCTCCCCCCCCTTCAAATCCCTGCTCCTCAAAAAGTCTGTGTCCGTTACTGGTACCTGGCTATGTGCCTGGCTCATTGTCAATTGTATGCAGAGGCGAATCTGCAGACTCTGGGGGTCCTAGGCTAACCCCCCCCCCCCCGCATGGTAACAATTATTACCTTTATTTTCAATTTTGTGAGAAACAGAAAAAACAAAAATACACTATATTGCCAAAAGTATTGGGACACCTGCCTCTTTACACTCACATGAACAGAATGCCAGATGATTCGTTACTCCAGTGAACACGCCTCCACTGCTTTACACCACTGCAATGCTGAGAGTGACCCAATCATTCGCAAGTGTTTGTAGAAGCAGTCTGCATGCCAAGGTGCTTGATTTTATACACTGTGACTATGACAGTAATTGGAACACCAGATTTCAATGATTTAGAGGGGTGTCCCAATACTTTTGGTAATATAATGTAGCAGATTTGTCATTGCGATGTCACCCTCAGGGGCCCCCTCCCAGCTTGGGGCCCCAGGCCACTGCCTGCCCTACTTGTCCTTTCGCTGCACCTCTGATTGTTTGTGTTGGACATGCCACAGGGCAGGAACATCTCACATAGTATTGCTATTTTTTTCAGATTTATTTATGGTAGTATTAACACCTCAAATCTTGACCTTAAATCAAATCTTGTTTGAAAAACACTATGCAAGTAAAAGTAGGGCTCTCCGTGGTCACTTTCTATAAACCTGGGTTGTAACCTGAAATTAATTTGAAACGGCCAGCAGCCCTTCTGATTGGTCCCTACTGATTGACCGAGGGGCTCAAACGTATAACTTTATGCCCTGGTTACATGCCTGCTTTGAACTGCAGCTAGAAAAAAATCAGTGTTTGGCCACTTCACAGTCTTTTGAGAATTTCTAATGATTGTAACGCTTTTCCATTGGCACATAAGAACACAATTGTAACATTTCTGTATCACAGGCCATTTTTAAATGTTTCAGGTCCTATCAGATCTAAGTAGTGGATTTTTGCATATAACAAATGCAGTCTGTTGTAAAAGTGGGAGAAAATGGTAGCTGTTTTAATAAAAGCAAATAAAATGTTGGATATGAGCCAAAAAAATTTACAAAAAGGCAGTATTTGCACAGGAGAACATGGTATAAAAACCTTCTGTCTTACAGATTTTATGTTTCAGTACTCTCTGTCTGCTATTATATGTTAACTTGGGTTGGCAGGGGCATTTGTAGAATTTGGCTCAATCCCCTGAATACTGCATGTCAACCCCCTCCCACCCTTGGTTATCCTCTCTTCAGGTCATTTTTTAGCCTCAGAATGCAGGTGGCAAACTGCACACAGGAGGTTCAACAGCTTGAGGCAACATCTGTTAGCTGTAATGGGTAGTTTAGGGTTAAGATTTTTGTATGAAGTCTTGTTCATTGTCTCTTTGTATGAAGTCTTGTTCATTGTTCTGTACATTTCCATTGAGGCTAGAGCTTGTTTACCAGCTTAATTGTTGAAGTAATGGTACAACAGGATGACATAATTTAGTAATCATCCTGCACCTACCTGAGGTAGCTGTCACTGTGTAGAAGGTGTGATCTATACCTATAAAACCTGTCGTTGTTTGTAATAAATTATTTAAAATACTAGCTAGAGGCAGTTTATAGTTCATGAGTAACTTGACACCTAGTAATTCTTGATCTCTGAGATTTTTTCCAGGACACACTTGAAAATTCCAGGATGATCCCAGAAAATCCTGGAGCAGCCTTAACTGCACCTGCTTCTATCAAACTCTGTAACGAGATATCGTTGGAACAGGGGATCCAAATGCAGGAAACCAAAACTTGAGACAAGAATTGTAGTCAGGAACAGGAGCAAAGCTGGTTGAGAAGCTAAAAGATCTATCTTTCTATCTTTGGGGTGAGGGGTTAGACAGGCACACAGGCAGGTGCGGGAGAATCGGTGCGTGCAGTCAAACTGGGATGGAGGTTGGGATGCACAGTCCCCTGTCGGCTGAGTACAGATGATGGCTCTCATTGAAGTCCCTTATTGAAGTATGTATCCTCGGAAGGATAATCACGTGACTGATACAATTGAGGTGTCTGTCTGTAGCGAAACTTTGTGTGCCCATGCCTGTCAGTGCTCTGTCAAGAGAGCTTCGCTAGTTATTAGGTTTCAATGTTGAAAAATTTACTTGCCAGAAAGAGAAAAAGTTGCCCTTTTTGGGAGCATTTTAAAATCAAATAAGTAAAAATGTTATTCGCAAATAAGTCACCCCACTAAGATGTTTTGCATTGTGCTATTTTTATGCATTCTTTTACAATACATCTAGAATGGTTTTTTTCCACGTACACAGATGTTCTTGTATCCGTGGGGGGTTGGTTTTAGGACCCCACACAGATACCAAAATCCACACGTGCTCAAGTCCCCCCCCCCCCCAAAAAAAAAGCACTGCCACTTGCTATTTGCAGAAATAAGCATGTATATTTCCACTACAATCCCTGCACAAGTTTTCTGTTCTTGCAGCTCACCAATATTGCGCTATTAACTCATTTACTCATTTGTCATCGGCCCAAATCCCAGAGAGGAGACCTATAGTGTAACTTTGCATTATCTGTAGCTTCTTTTAAATGAATGACCTAAAATACAGGAAAAAACCTTATTTCATATACTTCACACATGCAGTGTCGCATAAATGAAAATATATTTGTAAAGGATAAACTTTATATACATAGAATGTCTTGACATTTTTCACATGGTACACTGAAACTGGAAGCCTAGACTTGTTGGTACAAGGCCAGCTAGACCAGTTAAGCAGCCTAGTCGGTTAGGAAAATCAGTTAGAGACGTCAGTACTCTGAGTAAGATGAACAGCAGAGGGGACTGGCTGCAGTGTAGACAGCGGGACATGATCAGTCCTTACAAAGTCAATGGAACTCGCTCTCACTCTGTTGGCAGGGGTACACAGGGGGTATTCAGAGGTACACAGGGGGTATCCAGGGGTACACAGGGGGTATCCAGGGGAACACAGGGTGTATCCAGGTGTACACAGGGGGTATCCAGAGGTACACAGGGGGTATCCAGGGGTACACAGGGTGTATCCAGGTGTACACAGGGTGTATCCAGGTGTACACAGGGGGTATCCAGGGGTACACAGGGTGTATCCAGGTGTACACAGGGGGTATCCAGAGGTACACAGGGGGTATCCAGGGGTACACAGGGGTCCATGTAGTCAGATAGCTAATAGTCAATAATAAAAACACTTGCATTAATCAAATCTGTTATATCTGTTTTATCAGTGTAGCAAGGTAAGTCTATACCTTAGGCCTGACCAATTGCTCTGTGAAAAAAGTGGTTTGGTTTTTTTCAAATGAGCCATTTATACTTTTTGCTCTTTATATGACTTACTGTGATTTGCACTTGTTTACTAACATACTCTTAGTGCCTGTGCTGTGGGGCTGCATGAATTAGTAATCTTACTGCACATGCATGCTGCTGTGGCCACCCTCCATGAAACGCATCAAAAAGCACTTCTGTGCCCTCTGTCCCCCCCCCACAAGTTTCTAATTTTATCTTTGTAGGGACTGTATTCACAGATCTTTTTGGGAACCTGAAAAATGGTCCCCAAAATGTAAAAATAACAGGTTTTTATCAACACACACACACACACACACGCACACACACACACACACACACACATGAAAACCGCTTAGATTTAACAGCAAGAACAACTGGTTTTGCTGCCTGCCTCTCCAGTTTCATTCCCCAAGGGGAATCCAGTAGATTGGCAGCATAGCAACATATACAGTTGCCAAATGTCAAATAAAAGGAAAAGTTACAGTCGACAGAAAAACAACCTGTAAATGGTCCCCAAAAAATCAAAATAACACGTTTTTATCACATTATGGGGATGTTTGGTCCCTACTATGTAATATAAACTTAATCCACACACACACACACACACACACACACTAACCTGTGCTCTGTACATTCAAACAACACCAAACATACTGCATGAACACATAGGTACACGCATGTGGGTACACACACACTGGTCTCTCAGAGAAAAGGACTGCAAAACCAGCTGAAAGTTCACTCCCTGTTCTATAAAAACTCATGAGATCTGCGCATTGCAATTAAAAACTTGCCGATGCTCTCTATGCTTGGGATAGCATTACAAGTTTTGCTGCTCTGTGAAAGTCTGTTTTTGGGCAGAGCTGCCTAAGATATACAAGCTAACAGTGGATTAAGGCTGAGAATGTCTCCCTTTAGGTTGAACAGGTCTGCTAATTTGAGCAAGCCGATGAACAGATCCAAAAAGTCAGTGTACTTTAGTTGCCTGGGACTGGCCAGGTTCATAGAAGGTGTAGTGAAGGTTCATGTGATACATTTTTGTTTGATGCAATTAGCAGCACAAAAAAACAAAAAAAATTAATGAATACTCCTGACAAAGACAAACATGTTTCTATGGTTTTTGGGTGTTTTTCACAAGTAGATGTGAAAATTGAAAACTTTCTGCAGTTTCTAACCACAAGATTAAGTGCTATGATTATATTTTATTACACTTACATACATACACGGATGCACAAACATATTAATGGCTTAGAGTTACTTGTTAACTTTTTAATATATGCTTAACTATTGAGTCTTTTCCTGCTTTTGATTTATGTAACCATACCCACCTAGTGATAATTAAAAAAATAGGATTTGCATACAAACACACACAGACACAACAATTACACCATATAAGGTGGATGTTTTGGATTTAACAAGGGAAAAACTTTTTGCATCATTTCTGCCCCCTGTAGGTGGCTGAAGGGAAGGCTGTGGACTCGCTTGCGATTTGTGTGGCAGGGTCTCATGTTCCTGGTGCTCTTCTGCCTGGCCATTCAGATGCTGGGTGTGGTCAGGGAGTCTAGGTAAGTGCCAGTGCTGATGCTTCAAGAATTTTAAGACCACCGTTTGTGCTGTGCGACTGAAAAACACCTGGAGAGTATACAAACTCCTCACACACAACCAGCTGTTAGAAATAAACTCATAACCTTGGAGGTGAGAGGCTACGGATTTAGCAATGGAGCTCTTGCACTGCCATAGTCACGTTTTTCTGGTTTTCTTTTTAGGAACAACATAACTCTGAATGAGTTTTTTAAAAAAAATTTCTTCAACATGAAGTTCCCCTTCATTTCACTGAAATGGTCCGACGATGCACTGATCTCAGGACCGGGCAGAATCATGGATGGTGAAGATAGCTCACTTACCATGAGAACAAAAATGCAGAGGATGGCTTCCTGCCAGCCGAAGAGACACATCTTCTTCCTGAAGACGCACAAAACTGGCAGCAGCACCATTCAGAACATCCTCTACCGCTATGGGGACAGCAGGAACCTAACTTTTGCTCTGCCTCCTCACAAGCAGAACCAGTTGACCTACCCTCAAATGTTCTCGGCTAATTTTGTTCAGGGTTTCAGCTCAAAGTCTATCCCTAAGTATCACATTATGTGTAACCACATGAGGTTTGTGTCACATGAGGTGAGTACTTCTTTGTGCTGATTCACTCTTACTGCAGATGTGGACATGCCACGGTGTAAGGCACAGTGCCAGACCACCTGAATGAGTACACTTCATGTGCCAACGAGCCAGACAACCATGTACTTTGATGCCAGGCCTTGGGTGGCGCTAAAGAGCAAAGCTGATCTTAAGTCACACTCTAATGGAGTGTGGTATGGATGTTATACTAAAAATCAGTATTTTACTAAAATTAACCATGCATTATGCACTTACAGTATGGTAGGAAATAGACGTGTTTGGCATTGCAGTTACAAACATGTATTGCACTGTAGTGTGCAGCTCACTGGGAATCTTTATAATCTCATAGTGAGGAAGCCTGTATTTTTCTGCTTCCTCAGCCAACCTTTCTTTGAATCCACTAGCCATGGTTCTCTGCAGTCTGATCAGAGAGGGTAGAAAAGATGTTCATATACAGTCCCGGTTTCCTTTCTGACTCTGTGTAGTACTTTTCTCCTGGCCAATAAACGATTGTGGCACATTTTTGTTAGTGAACAGACCATAACACATTATTTTGATTCTTGAGTTGTATGTGCCCCGGCATGCAGCCCTGAAATGCAGACTCTGTGACTGATGTCTGTGACAAAAATTACGTCACAACAGCCATGGGTTCTGTGATGTGTCCGCAGTATTGATGGACAAATTGATGCTCGACGAACCATTTTCTGTATTTTTTGACCCCACTAGATGGTGCTCTTGGTTTGCTCTGGGACATGCTCTGTGCCCTTTATTTTGAACAGAGAGCACCATCAATGCTAGTCCAGTCAGAATGAGGCAGCCTTTATGGTCAGCCCTGCTACAATGTGTGATATCACAACACATATCTGTTCTAACATGATTGATATATTAGTACCCAGGTCCAATATAACACAGAAACACTACTTGCACACAAAAACAGCCATCCACGTCAAGGATAGCGATATTCTTTTGAACCAATTTTCCTCAGTGAATCAGTTGAACCAGTTTTCAAGCCTAAGAAAATCAAACCTTTTTACAACGAAGTATGTACAGTCTTAGACGCTAAGAATCTAAGAATAATTCACTTACATTTTGCAAACCATGTTGCTTGTAACCATGTTGCCTGTAACCATGTTGCCTTCAGTGTCCCTTCTCATATCATAATCCAATGTAAGTGTAAGTGAACTGTGTGTATGCCCAGCTGCATGGTGGCTGTGGCTCACTACCCCTAAATAATGATGGCCAAAATGATGCTTCATACACCATTTGCTATCTTTTCTGATGGTGCTCACTGTTCCGAAAAGGGCTCAAAGCATGCCCCAAAGTAAACCAAGAGCACCATCTAGTGGAGTCAAGAAATACAGCAATTGGTTTATGAAGCATCGTTTTGGCAATCACTACTTTTGACTCTGAACAATCAAGAAGTTAGTGAGTTTGGCATGTTCAGTTGAAACGGTTGCTAGGCAAGTCTTATGAGGCTCATAAGACCCATAGGAGACGGGTTTATGATATAATTTATTAATGTATTATTATTATTTCTCCTTTAAAATGTATCCAATGACATTATTGGCCACTGGTATAACTGTTTTGCTGTTGAATATATTTGGTGTAAATTTGACTAAGTTATGGAGTTTCTTTCCCCTAACCCTCTTTTTCCGATTGGATATCTATATTTTAGTACATTATTTTAGTGAAGGTGAGATTTCTCAGGAGCACATTAGTTGCATTGTAGCAGGACTGACTACATCTCCGTTGTGAACTTGCTTTATTGGATGCAAGTGAGCTACTATACAGTTGCACATACTCTAACTGTCTGTTTTCTAGAGATGGCCAAAAAGAATGCCTCATGTAACAATGCCACAACAATGGCCAACTATTTAGCGTATTTTTCGACCCCAGCTTGCTTTGGGGCAAGCTTTGAGCCCTTTTTAAAAGACAGCACCATCTAGTGGGCTCTAAAAATATCGCAAACGATTTATAAATTACTTTTAGCATCACTACTATTTTCTAAGGAAAATATATTTTAATGTCCCTAATTATTCTATAAATATAATATCATTAAATAGTTTTTTTTGTATGTTTTTTAATCTTTTCTAAACAGGTAAACAAGGTTATGCCAGTGGACACATTCCATTTCTCCATCTTGCGAAATCCAGTATCAATGATGGAATCCATTTTCACGTACTTCAAAGCTGAAATATTTCAGAAGGTCAACAGCCTAGATGAGTTCCTGGCTGATCCATGGAAGTTCTATAACAGATCACTACAAAGCAGCTACTATGCGAAAAACCTCCTTGCCTTTGACTTTGGCTTCAATGAGATGACGCAGGCCCAGCTTGCCATCAGCATGACTGAGAGAAACTTTGACCTCATTCTTCTGTCGGATTACTTTGATGAGTCCCTGATCCTGCTGAAGAATGCCCTTTGCTGGACACTTGATGATGTGGTCTCCTTTAAGATAAACAGCAGAAATAATGGTTCCAGGCAGAAGCTGCATCCAGACACCATAGACAGGATCAAAGTGTGGAACTCGTTGGACTGGAAGATCTACGTTCACTTCAATGCCACCTTCTGGAGGAAGGTGGACATGATGGTGGGGCGAGAAAGGATGAAGCAAGAGGTGGCCATGCTAAAGCAGAAACGGGAGCAGCTCATGAAAACATGCCTGCTGGAGGGGGGGGCTGTGGATCCCTCTCAGGTGATAGAACAAGACATGAAACCCTTACAGTATGGTACTGCTGTTATCCAGGGTTATAACCTCAAGCCTGAACTGAAGGGACCAATCAGGAAGCAGTGCCTAGACCTGATCACCCCTGAGCTGCAGTACACAGCAGCCCTTTATGAAAAACAGTTCCCCAGCTTTCCTTCAAACGGGGGTTCTCCAAAATGACGCCAGTTTCACATTAAGGCTGTTCCAAGAGACTGGGCCCCAAGGTGGAACACAGAGAGACAAAGAACAAGGACTCAAGGGGGTCTGCAGTGACAGGAAACCAGCATCCTCCAAAACATCTTCCCCAAAGTGCCGCCCATGAGAAGCCTACAAAGTGTGCCTTGTAAAGTGACCCGAGGCAAAAGGGATGCCCACGGTGCCGTGCATTTGGCTGTGCCAAACTCCATGCCATAGTCTGGTAAACAAGTTAATCCCACAGCTCTGGAGAACAACACATTAAACACCGGTTATACTTAAGACTGTCTCTTGACATTGAGAGTGACAGTCTCTTGACATTTTTTAAACTGTCTGGTATATAGAAGAGCCACGCTATTTTGAAAATATGGGTTAAAATTTATGGTGTAGTGTTTCCTCGTCTGGTGTGTCTATTTTCATGTTAATCTGAAAGGGCCTGGTTTAAAGTGAAATGTTTATTTTAATCATGCAACTATTGCCTGTCCACTTACATATCAGTAAGACTCAGTGAACTCAGTGTAGATCATGACCATCACATCATACCTTCTCCATGATTAAAAGCTAATACTGTATACTGTGAATAACAACATCATGCAATGTGAAGTTTTTTCAACTTTGGAATTTTTGGTACACACCATAAATCATAAAGCTACTGTCCTTAAGAATTCATTTGTAGGTACTTAGGGGTAGAAGACTAGAAATAAAATTTCTATTAAAATATGTATTTTTTAAAAAACCTCCTTTGTGCATTTTTTTATTGTATGTATGGCTTTTGAATGTGTGTGATTGACTGCAGCTCTCAACGACAGTCTGCAACTTTCGCTGATCACACAGTAACGTGAAGCAAATCTGCCACCTGGTGGAAGAAACTTGAACCAAACAAACCAAAAAACCAAGGTTGTACTCGCGTGACCTGGAACCAAGACCCACTGTGAAAAGCACGGGGTTCAGAATGAGCAGTGATTTTAAATCTTAAACAAAAAAAGTAATCAAAAATTACTTTTTTCAACTGAGTACCATGTGACCTTTTATCTAAGGTCAAGCCCTTAGCATGCATGCTTTTGACCATGTAATGCCCGTCGTGTTGGTGATAGCCAGGACTCCAGGTTTTTACATCCCATTTCATGACACATTTTTATTCCTTGGCATTTAACTCAGTAAGAGAGCTGATTTCTTTTTTTGTTTTATCCTTACAGTCTTATTTGATTTTACAGCACTTTAGGCAACTATTGTTCTTATTCAGAGTGCTTTATAGATTAATTTTGACTTGACTTGTAGAGGCATTCAGGGAACAGATGGGTCTTGAGGTGTTTCTTGAAAGTGGAGAGGGACTCTAATGACCGGATGTGGTTTGACAGCTTGTTCCACCATCAGGAGCTAGTGAAGACATGCAAGGAGGGGAGTGACATGATAATGTTTAAGCTGATTGAATATCAGACATGCTGCTGTATTTTGAATCACTTGCAGTGGTATGATGGCGCAAGCTGGAAAACCTGCTGCTGTAGTAAGGAGTTGCAATAGTCTAGTTATGAGGTAACATGAGCTGAGCTGCATACTCAGACAGAAAATGCTTGATCTTCCTGATGTTATACCAGGTGAAGTCTGTTGTCATAGGAAAGAATGAATGGATGAATGTTGCATTTATATATCGCTTTTCAGGACACTCAAAGTGCTTTACAGAACCAATGGAGAACCACTTCAACCAGCATCACTGTACAGCCCCCACCTGGATGATGCGTCGGCAGCCATTCTGCACCAGTACGCTCACCACACAGTAGCTAAGGTGGTGAAGGGGCAAGAGAAAATTCATCAATTAGATATAGGGGGTGATTAGGAGGCCAGATTTGAAAGGGCCACAATAGGCAATCTAGCCGGAACATTACTCTTTCGAAGGTGCCCAGGAGTCTTTTATGACCCTAGGGAGTTAGCACCTCGGGTTTATGTCTCATGGATGGCACCACTTTTACAGGCCCTATCACTGCACTGGGGCATTGGGATCCACACTGACCACAAGATGGGCTTAACCTTTTGGCCACACTCAGCAAAGGATAGCTGGTCTTCTACTATTACTCTTAGGATCCTAGAAGACCTTGATGCAGACAGTGTAAATTATTAAAATCGAACAGTGATGCGATCATGGGTGATAGGTCTGGCAATGAAGAAAAGTAAGTCAGTCTCTGGGATTTTATGTTGGAGGTGATAGTCCCTCATCCAGGCTTGCAGAGATCCCAGCAGAGACTGTGGTGTTGTCTGGAAAGGTCACGCACCTCTGGATGTCACTGGAGTAATAGCGGTAGGAGAAGACATGCTACTGGATGATCTGACCTAGAGAGGTAATGTAAAGAGAGAAGGGGAGACGAGAGGAGAGGATCAAGGACTGAACCTTATAAAACACTGGTTGCTACAGTACCTGATGTGATTTGGGCACCTCTGCACCAGTATGATGCTAAGTTTAGAAAGGGCGGCCAGGAAGCCAGGAGGTTTTGGCTAGACCTACATCCTGATCCTGCAGCTCTTGCGGTTTTCAGAGTATCCACCACAGTCGAGTGTTCATGTCTGAAGCCAGACTAAACCCCTGGAGCATTGTAAAATAAATAACTAAATCAGCACTAAAGAGTTTCATCATTAAATAAAATATTTTTGTTATAGAAACACAGTACAATGCTAAGAGAACCGTGGTAATGAGTAAAACATACAATTAACCCACCAAAATACATAAAAAATGATTAATATGAATAACAAAAAAGCTTAATATTTCTGGCAGCTAAGAGCTAAACTCTGAACGCATTTGCCAGTAATCTGAGCATGTAGATCTCTACAAATTTTGCCACTTACGGTAATGTCATGTTTTAATGGATCGTAAATCCAACTGAGCTGATACTTATTAATTTCAAGATCTGGGGATATGGACTGAGGTGCAGACTTAAATACACAGAACATATCAAACTTAAAACAGCTGGCTGCAATCGGGGCAGCACACGTGGTTAATGAGGAGGTGTGGCACACATGTGGATCAGAAGAGCGGGGGCGTGACAGAACTGAAAGACTGAAGCCAGAGGGACCCTGGGCGGCCACGAGGTAGGAGCCGCAGGAGACCACGAAGGGGCCAAGGAGGGAGCTGGAGGGACCAATGGAGGGAGCAAGAAGGAAGACGAAGGGGGCACCAGCAAAGGCAAGGGTGAGGGTGGAGGTGTCCTACTCCTGGAGGAGACCTTTAGGCTCATTAGGGACATCTCTGAGGGGTCCCATTCAAGCTCCGCCTCTCCATCCATCAACGATAGCCCAGGACCTCCTCAGGGACTGGAGCTGGAGCCAGGGACATTGGAGCAGAAGATACAGTGGGTGGAGCCAGGATGTAGGGCATGGGTGGAGCCGGGACCTCAGGTGTGGCTGGAGCAGCAGGCGGTGCCAGGGCCTCGGGCAAGCGGAGCCTTAGGCACAGGAGGAGGCGGGGCCACAGCAGGAGGCTTGGGCGCAGTAGGAGGCTTGGGTGCAACAGGAAGTGCGGAAGCAGCAGGAGCCTCAGGCCTTGCAGCAGGAGGCGAGGCCACAGCAGGAGCCTTGGGTGCCACAGCGGGCGGAGCCGGAGCCTCGGGCTACACAGCGGGCGGAGTAGTGGGCGGCACTGGTGCAGGAGCGGCAGGCAGAGCAGCAGGCGGCGCCAGAGCCATGGGCGGAGCATCAGGCAGCACCGGAGCAGGGGCTGCGGTCGGTGGTGTAGGAGCCGCCGGCTCAGGACAAGCACGGTGCTCCACAGGAACCTAAAGCTCCAGACCAGAAGGAGGCGCCACAGTTGCCGGGACTGGGACCCAGCTGTGTGGTGACGCATCAGCCTCCGGGACTGTAACCACTGGGGCCAGTACGTCAGCCTCCAAGTCCAGCTGGTCAGCCAGCATGGAAACAGGTACATCAGGGACGGCTGGTGGAACAGGAAGGACAGGCACATCAGGCGGGACAGGCAAGTCAGTCACAGGTAGAATAGATGGGTCAGGGACATCAATAAGCACTGCCAGGGTCTATGCTAGAAAAGCGGGCTTTGTCCCGTTAGGAGCCCCCGCGACCCGTGGGATGACATCCCACACGGCCCTGGCCCCCCTATTAGCCAGGTGTGCCACCCAGAAGTGATAAGCTGCTAGCAGTGGCTGCTCGGCGGTGGCTATGCGGACTTTTAATACGTGTGGGGGCAATGCGGCAGTGATACCCAGGGTGATCGAGGATTCCCCCCAATCACTGGCAGGGAGAGAAGCAGGAAGGAGAAAGGCAAATCCCAGGTAGATCGTCGGAGCTTCTGCCAGTATCTTCTCCTTTCGCTTTTTCTTTCTCCTTTGGTTGGTGGTTGTCAGCAGAGGTTGGGGTGTTTTAGGGAGCTCCAGTGGTGAAGCAGAAGGTAACTTGACGGCAAGAACTCGCTGGCAGATTCTTGTCTCCGTCACCCTCTGAATCAGCTGCCAGAGATTATTGTACACCTTGCCAACTAGGTGCACGTTCCCGGGTGGAAACATCTCCTGCAAGACGCTTCCACTCTGAATGGCTAGAGCCACCACCATGGGGTTGCTCCGGACCTCGGGCTGATTCAGCTAATATATCACCTCTTGTAAAACTAATTGCGTTGGCTTTCAGTTAGGTGAGGTGCTTCTTCTTGGAGAGCCGTCATTCTGTCATTTCCGGTGGTAGGTGAGTAGGCAGGAAGTAGGGAAGGACGACGCAGGCAGGTGAAGATTCAGGACACAAGGGTTTATTACAAGGGAAACGAGGGAAGTACAGGACAGACGGTAACAAACATCAATGACGGATCTGGGGATACAAACTCAGATGTGACTTAAATACACAGAACATATCAAACTGACAGAAAACAGCTGTTCACAATCAGGGCAGCACACATGGTTAATGAGGGGGCGTGGCTCACACGTGGATCGGACCAGCTTGGTGCGACACTATCTGTAAGAATTATTTTTTTAAACAAATGATACATAATATTAACAGCATATTAAGGGGTGAGTTGAGCTTAGTGCTTTGTCCCCCACCCCAGTTCAGAGTAATCATATCACTGCTGAGCCCTTGAGCAAGGCCCTTACTGTGTGACCCTACTCTCTGATCCTCACCTTTACAACACTCTGGAGAAATGTGTTCGCTATATAAATAAAATGAATGTGACAAATCTTAAATAAATATTCATGTCAGTAAACTTTGCACGTTGCAGTTAGGAATCATCGTGGACCCCCAGTTATGAATAAGTCTGAATAAGTTGAAGCCCTGAGCTTGTTTCCCTCTTACAAGCCGATGTTCTGTCGAGTTGAGCTACTCTGTCAAGTTAGGCTACTGTAGTGCTAATCGATAGCCCTAAACCTAACCCTTATCCTGACACCAAAAAAAACCCACTAAAACCTTTAGCCTAATCCTAACCCCTAAAACCTAACCCTAATCCCAAAACGGTGGAACTGCACATGCGCAAAAAGGCTCGATTGCATGTCTCGATAGGTAGCTCAACTCGTCAGAACACCCGGTTAGGGGAGGGAGCGGACTCAGCGGAGACATGTGACAAAGATAATGAGGTTCGCAATATTTAACTGCAGTAAAATCCTGTTATAACAGACTTCAAGGAACCTGGCAAAACAGTCCATTATATCCAAATTCCGTTATATCCAGAGTTGCTGTATGCCCAGAACACTACTACAGGACACCATTTACTCATGCCACACACCACCAGACACACTTGAGGTAAAGATTATTATATTGTACATGTAGTAATCCAATTTTACCTGAGCAGATGTGTGACTTAATAATCCCGACTACGCATCTGCGCTGGATATCACCGGCATGCCAGGCACCTTGTAGGCGGAGCCTGCATATCAATTATAGCCGAACAAAACTACAGCTAAAAGTGGCCCTGTGGATCAAATTGTTTGTCCATTATAAGCGAAATGCCGTTATATGCGAGTCCGCTATATCTGATGCTTTTTCTGCATGTTCTTAAAGGCGCACGGCCAGGACCAGTGGACCTTGTCCGTTATAGACGCTATTCCATTGTAAGGGAGTCCACTATAATGGGATTTTATTGTAATCACCAAGTGGGTTGCCTTATCGCCACCTATGAGCCATAGATGGAAGTGTTCTCCAAAATAAAACAGCCTCTGTTATCCGTTCACCGTGGTCCGGAACAAAATGCTCCACGACCCGGTACTGGTCCGTGGCCCGGTGGTTGGGGACCCCTGCTTTATTGCACAGGCTCACCCAGGCTAAAGCCCAGCTGGCAGGGGTTAAAGTGGAACGATATGGAACGGTGTCCCAGTGCCTTTGTTTTATGCATAAATACATCTGATTGGCTGTTTTATACATAATAATGTCAAGCGAGTTTATTTTGCGTGTGCTGCAGCCTGATGTGTCTTACAGTATACAGTAGCTGATGTCATCCAGATACTCAGCAAATCAGAAAGTACCGTCACCATATGGCCCTGCCCCCCACACTCACCACTCTAATCCCAGCACAACATTTCAACAAATCAACAAATATCACCAAACACCCAAGCTGTTTTATGCGCAACTTGACTATCTGCCTTGCTTGCTAGCACATCGAGTAGCTTAGGTAGTATGGCGTTAGGTCTCGCTCAGAAACAGGATTAGCGCAGGTGAGGGGTGTGACTGCTGGCGATGACTGCCAGGAATGGCCTACAAGGGCCCTCCCCCCTGGTCTGTTTGCCTTAACTGTCACTGTAGTCAGGGGTGGAGGGTGATTTTAGTGCCACCACTACTGCTAGTACAGTATGAGGCTACATCCACATTGCGTTGTGTCCACACTACACAAGAGATTTCAGCTGCCAAAAAACTGAAACTTCTTTAAATGTTGTCACAGCCATATACTTCTGAAAACTCCGTTTTCCAGCTGCAGTGTGGATTAGCATAAAACATCTGATTACTTTTGTTTGTATAGACACTAGCAAAGCCACTAAAAGGAACCGGCCATATATGTTTTTTGTATTTGGCTTCCTTTTCGTTTTTTTTTTTTTTCAGTTTGAGTTATTTTTAGTTCTCGTTTTCTAGTTATATTTTTAGTTAGTTCTGCTTTTCTAGTTCTGCTTTAGCTAGTTCTAGTAGCTACGTTCACATATGTCTTGCCTGTTGCTGACCAGTATGTAGCTAAATAGGGTACACTGTGTGACTGCTGCCCTGCGTTGTTTTGCAGATGGCCTATGTAGGTCTATAGTTTCAGTGTGTATGGAAATACTTTTGTATACTCAATGTGTGGATGAAGATTGTTTTCGTTTGAAAAGGGAATGCTGCGGACGTGGCCTGAGACAATTTGGGAGTTATTTTGAGGTGAGATATGTTTCCCTGCTGCATCGCAAAAACAGACTTTAAGGCTCTCCCACATGCTGAATAAGACTTTAACTCTTAACACCGATATACTACCAAAGATCTCACCTTATGCATGTTAAAAGTTGCAGATCGGGGAGGATGGTGATCGGTTGAATGGGCAGATGAGTGCGTTGGATTGTTTTTAATTATATTTGGACAGCTTTCCACATCATTGCACATCAGTGTCAGGGATGTTGCTGTTGAGTTGCGGCCGACCCCTTGAGCTCCCTTGAGAGCTGGGATGTCTGCATTTGGCACAGTATTGGAAGATGGGCCCTGAAATGTAAACTGGAGCCTGTCTGTACCAGTTACCAGTTAATTAATCAGCAGTAGCCTCGAGCAAACCGCGCCCCAGAAATTCTCATCTGGTGGAGCAGTGCGGGCGATCTACGGTGAGTGTCTGGGCATACTGGGTCCGCCTATAGTCTCAGCAGTGACGTCTGCCAAAATGTTGGCCGCAAATGTGTGCTCCGCGTTTAGTGCACCAGCGAGCCCATTAACACGTGTTTAGTGGATGTTATGGCTCATTATTTATATTGGCAGACCATTCTGTAAAATGGAGCAAACTCATAACCTTTTTATACAAGGTCAGGTATTATAAACTAAATAAGGGTAAATAAGGTTGTTGAAGAAATCCCCGGGCAGCTTTGGACAGTAAGCAGAGGATTGTCTCTGGCTGGGGGGCATCCAGTTGGGGGTGTCGTATTTCATGGGCCATTGACTCGTTGGGAATAAGTGCGATCGAACTTGAAGACAAATTACCTTGGATGGAGGTTAGAGATTGACTGCTGTACTGGAAAATGAACCATGCCGCGTGTGTTGTTTTTTTTAAAAGTCTTTCATGCAGTCTACTGCTGGTGCCTGCAGCCTCAACATACATAAGTGAGAGCATCTGTCCACTTTATCTCTCTCTCTTTCGCTCTTTCCATTTCCCTGACAACACCAAAAAACGTGCACATCGCTAAGGCAAGCATGAGCTCTCCACGCCACCCGGCCATCTCTAGTCCTTTAATTACGGACGCTTTATGAAGTGGCTGTCATTTCCCAGTGTTTCAAGTGACCGTTACACGTTCCCACTGCCAGAGAAGTGGTAAAATTGTGGTGAATGTCATCGTGACATCTGCAGTTGCAGAGACACGAAGCAGGTGCCGTTTTACATGGCAAAGCAATAAATCCTACTCACTCATGCAAAATAATAATAAAAAACACCCATTTTATTATCTAAGAAATAATTAATCAGCAAGGAAAGTCTGCTTTAGCAATTTCTTCAGTCTCATGCATCCGTGTGTGTTTTTATTCAGCCCAAACCAGTCCAGCTGTTTTGAAGAGTCACACATCTGGTGCAGATCCCTTGGCGGAGGACGGGTAGTGCAGTTTGTTTGCAGCTCATATAACAGCACTGTCCTCCTCTTGTTTTGGATTGTGGATTAACCAAGGTGTGCTTTGCCAGCCCCCACCAGCGGGAGGGGTTCTCAGTGGGGTGACAGGGAGATCTGAGGGCTGAGGACCCCCCAGGTTGAATTATTGCTTTGAGTGACATCTAGCAGAAGGGATCCAGTTTTTCGGCTGGGGTGATTTCTCTTTAAGCGTGGGACCTCAGGTAACTTGTTATGCTTTGCCCCTTCCAACCCTGACCAAGCTCTTCATAATCACTCACCTCGCGATTGCCCCCTGGAGTGCTTTGACAGTAGTGCAGTGGCCTTTAATGACTGTGCAGCTGGCTCTTCAGAGCATGCGTTGGAGCTTGGGCACGCTGTGTGGTGCTGGCCCGGGATTCATAGGGCCTCTTATCTCCTTCTGAAGCTCTCTTCTCACTTCAAGTACCAGCAGAAATTCAGCTCTCATTTTTTATTTTTGTGATCCTAGCCACTGTGGAGAAATGGCTGCCTGGAAAAGCGGCCCCAAACCATACATAGCTGATCCAGATGGTTCCCACCTCCCACCACAGCCCCTCAGATTGGGTTTCTTTAACAGTTCTGACTAAAGGTAAATTCCTTTAATTATTCAATAGCTGCAGTGTCATAAACAGGAAAGTGGTGCATTATGGGAAATCCACAACAACACTGCACGTTTGAATGTAACTGATATAATGGGCAAAGAGCTTTAAATTACTGGGCTATAACCTTGGCCTCCTTTATGCCCATATGGACTTTCACCACAAAAAGCTCATTATTCATGGAATAATTAGAGGTGTACCTGTTACAGTGCATACTTTAATATGTGTCTATGTGGCTCTGTGTCTTTTCTGTGTGTGTGTGCGTGTGTGTGTGTGCGTGTGTGTGTGTGTGTTTCCATCTTGGCCGGACGGCTGGTTTGTAGCTCTTCAGCCTGACAAAGTGCTTCATTAAAGAGCCTGATTTCCCCTTATGAGGCTTGATGACATGAGGGGAGCGTGATTTTCCATTTTAATTACATTCTCTCAGAAAAAAAGATTAAAAGCAGACAGTCTTCTGTTTGACAGCATTTGCTGTCAGTGAATGGAGTAATACTCTGCTTGGGCACATTAAATGATAAGGTTAAACAAATACATGCCATTTATTATGTCTCAAAACACAATGAAAATCAGTTTTAAACTCTGCCATAATTAGTGTAATGTGCCTATTAGTTAGCCTTGTTTCCTCCAGATAATGGAGCTTAACTGTATTAGTTTAACAGTATTATCTCTGAGTATCTTTGTTAATAGAGTAGTATCTTTGACAATAGCTCATAACATGCAACCCAAGAGTGTGTACCTGCTAGTAATTTCATCACTTTCTCTGCAGAGTAGATGTTCTGCACTAAGCTCACCAAAAGACCCATCGTCCCACACAAGAGACCCCCCTTTTCAACGGCTCTGGGCTCCAGAAGTGCACTGATCCAGCAAGAAACCTTCCCTAAGCTGCAGGAAGGGACCACAATCCCACAAACACGGGCTCACATCTTCCTCCGCCTTCGATGTCTGACGAGATCAATGGCAGAAATCAATTAGCATTTCCTCACTGCTCACTGTTCAAAGAATCGCATGTGGCTGGCGCAGGATGTCTCTGAAAAACATTCCGGAATGTTCTGGGACAGCAGCAACTGTGGTGTTACTCTGAGGACTATACTTTTCACTTCAGAAGAACGTAGGCAATGACGCGAGGGGCCCCCACCCCCTTCCCCCTGAATGGGCCAAAGCTCAACCGTGAACAAAAACGACTCCAGTTTCTCCTTAACCTGTTGCCGGATGAGAGAATCATAGACGAACCTGTAGCTGATTCGTGTGGAATACGAACGAGCTCACCGTGAGCAGCCGTAGTGCTGCCGCTCACTCTCACTCCACACATCACAGAGACATGCCTGACCCCAGGCCTGCCGTCGAAATGAAATGTAAACTGCATGTCTCCGCAGTGTTGGGCTATTCAGGGATGACCCAGGCTCCACAGATTTCTCTGCCAGGCTGTGCTGGTTTTGCCCTCTAAGAAAAGAAGGTCACCCAGGGCTGCACTGCTGTGTGTGGAGAATCGTTTAATATCTAATACTTTTTAAATATCATCTTTGAAAGGGAGGCTTATTGTCTTCACAAGGATTATTACCCATATAAAATGTGTGACTGTTTTCTTTGTTGCATTATGTAGATCAAGGATAAATTACAAAATAAACAGTCCTAATTAGATGGAATACATTATTTTTTGGTGCTTTGTGTTAATCACTGCTTTTGATGTATAGAATTTTGACCCAGTTTACAAAATACAATCCAATCTAATGTTTTTATTCAGCAGTGCCTACTGTTTGATCCAGACTATATTTAAAATTTTAATTATGCTGTTTAAATCGGGCATTTATGGACCTTAAAGGGAAAATGCAGTTTATTTGTAGGGCTGGACCAGAGAGAGACTTTACCCATCAAGGGCACCTTGACGGGTAAACAGACGCCTGAATACGGTGGTGAAGCGGCTTATTGCCTATGAAAAGGCTGCAGGGGTTGCTAGAGGCCGTTCTGAGACACACACAGACACAGCACATAAATGCACATCCTTTGCATTTCACATGAATTCATTTAGCAGACGTTTTTATCGAAAATGAGGCACATTTTTTGAGAGAGCAGGAAGTTAGTCCGGGGGGCCGTTGAGGTTAAGTTGAAATCTTTCTGTCCTGCCTCCTTCCATGTGTCACATCCTCTTGTTTACCTTGTGTGGATTTCCCATGTTTACCAGCTGTTTCTTGTTGTTGTCATTAGTCCTATGTATTTAAGTCTGCATTAGGTATGTTTTCCCCAGTCCGGTCATTGAAGTCTAACGTTCGTCTTGTTATAGTCCTTGGTGTTTTTTTTAATAAACCCTTGTTCCCTGACTCTCCATCTCCCTGCTCCTGCTTCCCCGGTCTTATGCATGACACTTTCTACTGATTATGGAATTTGAAGTAGCGACTTTCTGATCATGGGCACAGTGTCCTAAGCCACAGAGCCACACAGTGACCCAAGAGGGATGGCTAAGATGCAGGATGTCACATGGTGCTGGTGGAATTCCATGCTGACAACGAACATAGCAAAGGAGCTGAGATGGAAACAATCTTCTAGCTCCTTTAGAGAGCTCACTCATTGGAGAATCAAGCACTCCCCCTGCGGATTTGTCTGATCTCACAGTGCCACTCGTAAGCGTTTTCGATGAAATAACATTGGATCTGTATTTTTAAAATCAGTTTTTTCAGATGTGAACTATACGGCCATGACCCACCACTGTTTGTAAAGGAAGGGAATCATACATTTGCCTTATTTCCATATAGAAACAGAACAGGTCAGGTGTGCTGGCTGATTCTGCTCCTGGAAACTAATAGACATCTGGCTTCCTCACAACCTGAAACCACATCAGTTAATCGGTTAATCTATGGACTATTTAATTGAATCATCGATTAATCTAAACAATAAATTTTCTTCCGGATAATAAAATTGACCATTTCATTTAAGATAATTTTATTTCGAGGAGACAGAACCAAAACTTCTGATTGCTGAGTCCCGCCTCTGTCGGGGTCAGCTTCTATTGTCAGTCTTTGTATTTTCCCCTGTTCCCTGTTGGCTGCATGATTCAAATCGTTGAGCATGTGGTTGTCTGTGAACCACTCTGTCTTGTGATTGAATCCCACCCCCTCTATTTTTTGAATTGTTTCATCAGATTTTCTAGTTTCTGTTTTGGTTCCTTGGTTCCTTGCTTTGTGCCTTGGTTGTGTATTACCTGTCTTTCTTATTCCCCTGTGTTAAATTCTGTTTCCTTGTTTCCATCAGTGTCTTAGTTTTCCCCTCCCAGTCCCTTGATTTAATTATTAGTTTCATCTGTGGCCTTTTTTCCCAGTCTTTGTTAATTAGTCTCACCTGCCCTGTGTTAGTCATGTGACCCAGTTTAGTTTCAGTATTTAAGTCCCTTCCTCTGTTCAGTTCCTTAGTGGTTCATTGATTGTTTGACGTTAGATGTATTTTCTGCCCGTCCCCCATTTTGTAATTAGTCTTTGTTTATTTCTTGTTTACTTTTGACTCCTTGTGGTCCTTTATTTTTGTAGCGTTCCCAGTGTTTTCTGTTTTCATTAATAAACCCCTTCTGTCCCATGAGCCACAAGTGGGTCATCCACATTTCTGTTCTGACCCGCACTATGCCTCATCCACGCTCCAAACTCGTCCGGATCCATGATAGCCTCATCTATTTGCTTGGACCTACCTCCTCCACAATCTGATTAGTCATCTCTCAGGACCAGTAAATTTTTGTTCTGCCCTCAAAACATTTTTGTGTAATTAAAATTTCCATGAGCCACATAACCGGCTGAAAGTGAAGCTTTGGGTCTGTGCACAGTGTCAGCCTTTTATCTGGCACCTGGAGCATTTTTCAGGAGGTTAAGGACCTTGCTAGCCTCAGGATTCAGACTGGTGAGCTTCCGATTTCCAGCACAGAGGCCTTACCCACTGAACCTTGGTCACTCCACTGGTCTTTCACTGCAGCCTCTGGCGTTAACCCTCCATCTGACTGCAGGGCATCAGGAAGCTTCAGCAGCTCAGCTTGGGGAAACCCAAAGCATCTGTGACTAACAAATAAGAAAGCCAACAGAAGGAGGAAAAGAGGCCAATCACCCCACCCGCACATGACCAAATAAATTGAAGGGGAAATGGAAGTCTTGCGGTCAGGTAGGATTTGGATGATGGCTGCCCTGTGGGGGCAAGACCCTGATCCTGTTCCCAATCTTTCAGTCCCGTGGCAGCACCAACCTTGCTCTTCTGATTGCCTACACACTTCCCCTGATCTTGACCATCCCTCAGTTTCTGCTTCTGCCAACTGATTTGGATCCTGTTTGCATCGTCTGACTTTTGACCTGGGATTTCGACACTGATTCTGCCTACTGTAAAACACTGGGCTGTTTGGGTGGAATTTGAGTTGCTCTTGCGTCTTCTGTTGGTGATCCCTCATAGTCAAATCAGTGAATATCAGAGGCAGGTCTGAAGAAAAATGACCTTGGGGAGTACAGGTGTCAGGGCCATTAACGGGGAGCTAACAGAGTCTCTTCTGAAAGCAATTCATTGACTGCAGTACCGGATTTCTGGAAGCTTCTACAGTACAGAGGCGTTCTTTGTGAGATCTGCAGAGAGGTTTCCCATAGACTGCGGCGGAATCTGCCTTTGAACCTCACAGCCGTCCTAATGCTCACTTTTCACACCTTCTCTAAGACAGACAGTGTCAATAACACGGACTGACAGCCGTGATTGTTAAACATGCAACCGCATGTTCTCCTATGCATGTAGATGTTATACTGCGTATGCCTTGCATCGTGTGCTGCGTTTATTTATACATACTCTGTTTTCACAAATATTTTTGGCCTCCATATATTATTGAGGTGTTATCAGTGACACAGTGACACTATACACTTGGATTGCGTGGGACACTCAAAACACTCCCATCTCTAAGGGACATAAACCTGTTCTCTCTACCACATCTACAGATGAAATTTTAAGCAGGCATTGCCCTTTTAACTTTATAATTGTCATAAAATGCTGGCAGCTCTGCTAATGAGAACATGACAGTAACAGGAAAAACCCAAGTCAAACCAAAAAAGTGATTATCGACTAATGACTCAATATATTGTCCCTACATTCAGGTTTCAAGGTGATCAAGTGTGACATTGATCCTGCATTCAAGTTTGATAGTGAACTGCTGTGGCACTGATCCTGGATTCAGGTTTTGTGGTGATCCTATGTGACAGATCCCACATTTAGGTTTTGTGGTGATCTGCCGCAGCAGTAATCCTGCATTCATGGTTCATGGTGATCCACTGTGACAGTGATCCCACATTTGGGTTTTGTGCTGATCCATTGTGATAGTGACCCCACATTCAGGTTTTGTGGTAATTCTTTGCAACAGTGACCCTGCATTCAGATTACGTGGTGATCTGACGTGACAGGGATCCTGCATTCAGATTACGTGGTGATCTGATGTGACAGGGATCCTGCATTCAGATTACGTGGTGATCTGACGTGACAGGGATCCTGCATTCAGATTCCGTGGCTCATTACTGAAGAGTTACAGTTGAAGCTCTAGCTTCAAAATGCTCTCATTTTCCTGTGTTGTCTGAATGCATGTCACATTTCAGTGGTTTAGGCTGATTTAAATTCAATTTGTTTAGTTCTGCATTTCTGCATGAAATGCAGCTGTAATAAAAGACACGTCGTCCTGGCTCCAGTGCATGCATGACCTCTCACATTCACCTCACCCTCATTTCTCTGCTCAGCCAAGTGCCTGCAGTGGGTCAAAGACACAGATTTGAGGTGACTGGGATTTCCATGTCGCTCCTGAATTACTGGAGTGGGGCAGGCAATGCAGAGCTACAGTACAAAACTGCATCTCTCTGCAGTCTCAGCTTTTGCCCAGTGAGCCAGTGACATTGTTAAATAGTCACAATAATAGAGGGCACTGGTTTCCATCATATCATCCTAGCATATACTGTATGGAGCGGCCTCTCAGGTAACAGAGACTGTTTCCAGAGGCAGCCATTTCAGGTCCAGAAAGTAAACATCCAAACCAGGATTTTGTTTCAACCAAGCAGTTGAGTACTCTGTGACTGACGCTTTATGCTCAACTGGTTGGTTGCTTTGGATTTTAACTTTCTGGACCTGAAATGTTCACCTCTGACTGTTTCATTCTATTATATCCATCCATGAAGAAGAGCCAATATCTTTGCACCTTGTATCAGGACATCGTTTTCCGACCCTGGGTGTGTTGTCTTACATACGTGTTTGCGTGCCATTGATCATTTGTCTACATGTTGGGTCTTCTAGTGTTTAGAGGTTCAGACGTCGGGGGCCTGAAAAGGCTACAGAATGTGGGCTGATGGGAAATGTTACATAATGCGAGCAGCACTGTGGGACAAGAGGCTAAGAAGCCACCACAGTGTAGCACTGCAGGGTGAGGAAAGCTTCAATCCACTCAGCTGTGATGTCACACACCCTGAAAGTGGTGGCCAGACTGTTCAGGCTGTGGGATAGGAGCCTAAAAACAGCGTGGAGGACAGCAAGCCATTCCCGGCTGAGGAGACCTGCTCTCGCGAAATGACCCGCCGTGTTATTTTGGGACCGGCTTAGTGTCGGCAATGCAGAGCCGCACGCAAAGTGCTGGTTCTTTACCCGGCGGGATTCTGCCAGTGGGCCAGATTTGGTGCCAGGAAATGGGGTTTGGATGAGAGAGGGATTTTTTAATAGCCAAGGAAGTGGGCAGAATGTACAGCTGGGGGTGTACGGTGAGGAATGACATGTTTCTTCACAGGAACAAGAAAAATGCTAGATTAACGTTATGTTAAATCACAGCTCAGACTACACAGTGAGACCTTCTGTCCAGGAGGGGCCCTCAGATGAGGCCTTCAGGCTAAGCTCTAGGATGTGATCTATGGCACGCGCATTTCGGGGGGGTTTAATTTTCCCCCCACTCCTGCTGCCTGCTCCCTGGGAGGGGCAGGCTATAAGTCACTTGTAGGGATGCCCTCTTACCCTGAAGGCAGCCAGATGCATCTATGAGATTGCAGGAGCCCCTTACCACATCTTTGATATTATCCAAATCCGGAATGATGCACTCCTTGACAGCTAAGTGGCGGCATGCTGTTTTAGATGATGTATCTGCACACGTTTGCAGAGCATATGTTACTAAGCGAGTAATGTGTCCGGAGGTCGCATTTCCGCCACATTATGGAAGAGGTTTATGCTAAGTACCGAGTGTCCAGCCTGAGGGTGCTGGGGGGGGCACTTTCCGTCAAAACCCAAACCCCCACCGACTGCTCTAGCAGATAATCCTTCAGAGAGTGCCGCGTTATTGCGCCAGATCTGGTTAATGGACTGGGCGGGGTCAGCAGGACCGGCGATGTGGAGGACTGGCGGGGCACCACTCCGCCGATGTACCCCTGTTTGCCATGTTAGCTTAGCATCAAAGGCCATTGAGAGGAGGCTTTATCTGGGGGAGCTGGGGCAGGATGTCTAGGGATGGAGCAGATGGCTGGAGCAGGGATGCAGGAAGAGAAACTGCTGCATTAGTGGTGAATGAGATGAAAATTAAGCAACAAACATCAAGCTGTATTACTGGCTAATTATCAATCACTACTCATTTAAAAAAAAATAAAAAATCAAAGTCTTAGTTTGGGGTCTCATGAAAGCCTGTAGAGAAGATAATGCACAGCCTGCGGAGCCCATTGGTGGGTGGGTCCCAGAGAGTCACCGAGACAGTGGTCACGACCCCTAGAGGCCGGCCTGATTTCCATGCTGATTAATCCTATGTGCATTATAAAGGAACCCTAATGCGTTTTGAAATGTATCTGAGATGTATATGTATAATCTGTATCTTTGTGTTAGAATGGTTGAACGCTGAAAGTTTCCAAACAACAATTTGTGTTTTTCTTGTTTTTTTTTTTTTTTGAAGCTTCAAGTTAAATGGAGAAACTAATGCATTAGTATTTCTCAAAGTCTATTTTTTTTCCAAAATCCGACACTTCCTCTGGCCACAAGCTTTGTGTCATTAGTTTAAAAAAGACAGGCCAGACTCACCGCCATGAGAGTTTACAAGATGTCCCCAAAAAGTGTACATTTGTCTGTGGTGAAACTGAATCGGTCCCCAGTATGTTTTTCAAATGGCTGAGTTGCCAGCATTAACGGAGAGATCGTGGAGGACACATCTCGCGTGCACTGTAGTACATTCAGTAATCCCGCCATGCAGATAAAATAAGCCCTAATTGCTGTTAAAAAGCTTTTAGGAGTTATTACAGAGCATTAGAATTTACTATTAGCATTTGTTACAAAAAACAAAATGAAACTAGTAAAATCAGAATAGTAACTATATTCCACTGGGTGTTGGAGAGATTAAGTGCTGTGGTCGTTTTCCAGTTGACAGTTTCTGTCAATTTGAGATTTTTTTGCTCCAAATAGACTAATATATATGCATAGAATAGGCTTACAGTAAGTTCATGGCTTACTATAAATGGAAACTGTTATTATTAGAGTGTGCCTCGGTGTATTTAGGTAAGTTTAGTTGCTTTTAGTTTTGCTTTTTTTTTGTTTTTTTTTGTTTGATGCATGGCAGGAAACATAGTTTTTCTTACTGTGTGTGTTGTGTCTGTTCCTTTTGTAGAACTGAAGTGGATTCATTGAATACAGTACTAAATGAATGCTGTTCAGAATCTAACCCAATAACGAACTTTGGAGTGAATGAATCTCTAATCAGCTGGATGCGAGTAGGGCACAGCTAAGCCGAGTCACGCTGCTTCGCACTCTCATCCAGACCCCTCCTCCTACGCGCTGTTTCCCTGGCTGCCCTCATTTATAAGCAAGCCAGCGCCACCAGCAGAGGATCGTGCCTTTTCCTCGGCACCAGTCCGGCGCCGTTTCTGATTTGGCTCTTAATGGCCACTCGAGGAGAAGGGTACCTGATCGTCTGGGAGCGGCGGTGTGATCCGTGAGCGATTATGCCATCAAGGGGCCAATTAATCACCGTAGAGCGCCGCCCTCACCCCTGGCCAGCGGCACGGAGCGGCACGCGAGATCAGCGCCCTAATGAGGCCGACAAGATTAGCTGCTGCTGTAGGTCGTGGAAAATAAGAACTCAGACAGCGGGGTAACACTTCAATAAGCTTAGGCAGTCATCCTGCAATTCTGTTCTTTAAAAAGTCCAAAGGGAAAAGAGTGTAGTGAGACCAGCCCACGCATCCCGTCATTAAAGATGAATCTCAGTGCTTGATAAGATCCGCCGGGGGAGACGCGAGCTGGTTCTGAGGGGCTTCTGAAGCTTCAGGCCTATGCAACAAAGTTAACAAAAAAACCTTGAAAAATATTTGTTCATGAGTCTGAAATCAAGTGCCCACCAGCCTCTCCTGACCTGTCTGATGTCATAATGGAGGATCAACTGTAGGTCTAACATTAGACCTTCAAGATTAAATCTTTAGAAGCTTCCGGAAGACACCAATGGGAGACCCACAAGCCTCATCTCCTTGAATAATGTATTTTGGCTATTCTTTTTCAGTTATTCCATCATCTCCAAACCCTTTTTTCCTGTTTATTCAAGGATTCACTTTCTACAGTCTGCATACAGAATAATGAAATACTTCATCATAAATTAATACTATTAAGCTCATGTGTCAATAAAGGCATATTTACTTCTTCATGCATTTTTACTCATACTTCTCGAAGAATCATCATCAACGCAGCAAAATCAGGTTCTATTCCCCAGTAAATAAGACCATGTAGCTGCATTGTAAAATGACATCAGCAGATTCGTATAGGACACGACACTGAGCCAGAGGAGCTGAGAGCTGGGCCTCTGTGCCGCTGTGTGTAGGTGACCTTGAGGGCCGTGTCCGTGGAGATTTCACCCGCTACGCGCAGCCCAAAGTGCTAAAGGATTCCCCCTTCTTAAGCTCTCTAAGGAGGCCCTGCATTCGGCTCAGAGCGCAGTGTCTGCAGAAGAGGACAAAGGTCACATGACCCCTGGCTCTGGTGGGACATTAAGCTTCTCCTCACAGCTGGAAAGGGAAGCTGGCTTTGTCACAAAGAGGCTTCACCCATGTTGGCATTCCCGATTAGCGTCTGCCTCCGTTTTCACACCTACGAACCATGCCCAAGCCAACAGCATGCCTTCATCGCGCTGCAACATGTCTGTCGAACACACTAACGAGAAAGCCGGCCTGCTGGATATTTTTTCCGTACCTGACAAGTGTCATAAAAACCAGGACGCGCCGTGACTGTTCCCCTCCGTGTGCTTTATACCTTGATTGATTCTACAGCCATCTGTCGCCATCTGGTTCCCTTGGTTGGCTGGAAACAAAATTACCAGCCACCCCCGGTCAAGGTGGAGTTGACTCACTCATGGGTAGGGGGGGGAGCTGTTTGATCATCGACAGGCTGTTGTTTTTGTCCTGTCCTCAGCTGGATTCTGATACAGACGCATGGATGATGTGCTGCGCGGTGAAGATGACCCACAGCCATTAATCAAGACTCCCCACTGAAGCCACCACCACTTACCAAGTATCAACCCCCCCACCCCCCACATGTATCTCTTCAGTCCCATCAATGATATTACGAAGTGTTCACCTAGCAACCAAATTTGGAGCTTAAAAATTCACGAATTGAAATAAATCTGGGAAACCTATTCAGAAGTGAACTGCATCATGGGATACAGTAAAGCACGTCAGGACAGCTGGTCTGTGTTCCAATGGTCCGCAAAAACTCTGATACCCAGTACCGTGGACCTTCAGACCGAGAGTCTCGCTTAGTGCACATGGACCCTTAAAGATGACGACTCAGACTGCAGAGGGCGCCATCCTCACACTGCTGGCCTCCATATACCATATACTGGCCTCCATGTGGCATCTGCATGATTCTTTCCTTGGGTTGCTAGGCGTTAAGGTCACAGCGGCTGTACATCATCATGCCGGGAGACATGCAGATACTGTAGGGACCTCACCAGCCCGCCCACCCTCTCCCCAAGCCGCTCACGGCACACGCTGAGCTTCACCCAGGCGTGACAGTAAGTGCGGCTGTGGCGCCTCGGAGACGTCAGCGTTCGTGGCTGGAAAGGGACGCCTTTTAGCGGGACACGGATCTTCCCCCACAGAGGGCTGTTCACTCCCACGTGCTCGCTTCCCTCGTCACGTCCATGTGAGAGTGCAATTCAGTGTGATCTGGTCCCTCTGCGGGGTTTGGGTTGCTGGGGAGGGAATGCTTTATCTAAATAATAAAGCTTGGGATAAGGAGTCATGGATGAGCAGTTTGGTCCAACCCATGGAGTGAAATAAGATTCCAGGGAGCCGGTCCGAGTGCACAGGAAGTGTGCATCCTGGACAGTGGGCGGTTCTCTTGATATGCAAACCTGACTGTCCTTGTGTTCTCGTGTACCCGTTTATCATCTTCCATTGCCAAAGACCGGTTCCAATACTCAAGAACATAACGACAGAGGAAAGTAAAAATCACCGGATGTCGCTCTTAACCTTCCCCAAATATGAAGGTTACATAGGTTGTATCCGAACGAGATCAGTCCCATGATTCATTGCACCCCAAGTTTGTTTCTGAAAGACAAGTTAGGGAGACTGCTCTTTGCGTTCTTGGTATTAAGGAACACCCTGTATTTACGAACCTGCTTTCCAAGCACCTGGAAATGCCTCATCAGCAGCAGTGAATCCGCCAGCAGCGACACCAGCAACACCTCGCGCGCCTTATGGACCTGGAGCTCAGTTTTACCTCTTGCCAGACGAGCTGTAGTGTGCTGTCAGCTTCCCAGTGATGACATAGGTGACGTGACCATGTGAGGGCGGTAGTGTGTAGAACCACATCGTCTGTCCTACTCTGCTGATATGTTTCTCATGAGCCAATGACATGTACTCTGTCTACAGCATTTTCCTGGAGGTATATCATGTAGTCCTTTGTACCATTAAAGGCTGATTTTTACTTAGAGTCTATGGCGTAGGTAGCTGCAAAGCTGTGTATCCTAGACTGTAGCCTGATGCCTGTAGTTACATTTCTGGAGAGATGCATGTCAGGCTAAAGCGTAGGGTATGTGGCTAAACCATACCTGTGGCTAATCGATGGTTTAGATTCTGCACAGTCATATAAATCAGTCTTAATGATCGATATTTACAATCTGTAACCATGTTTTTCTTTCTGCCCGCCGTGAATGTCTTCTCGCTTTATATCCCTCTTTATTCCGGAGCTGGACTTCTCAGCATCTCAGCAGATATCCACTCAGATGGCTGGGTCCCCCATCTTGACCACAGACTGAGGCTCACGCCTTAGATTTAAGAATCTGTTGATATGTCGGTGTATTTCCTACAGCCCCGTCTCATGTTAGTATATTCCCGTTAAATGATGGTTGTCTAATCAATCACGCTGTCCCTGCTCCTCTGGCACATCTTTGCAGTTTCTCTGAGTTCTCTGACCCCACCTTAACCCCCCCCCCCGCCCGGGGGGG
>JAABNX020000042.1:19218272-19238776 GCA_015163995.2 Mormyrus lacerda
GCGGGCGTGCGGCCAGCAGGGGGCGCCTCGGCGGGTGCGGGCGTGCGGGCAGCAGGGGGCGCCTCGGCGGGTGCGGCGGCCAGTGGCGAGCAGCCAGCAGGGAGTACCTCAGAGGGTGCGGCGGCCACGGGCAAGCGGCCAGCAGGGAGCACCTCAGGGGGCGCTGTGGCGAGCGCCACCGGCACGTGGCCAACAGGGGGCGCAGCGGCAGGCGCCACCAGCACGTGGCCAGCGGAGGGCGCCTCAGTGGGCGCAGCACCCTCAGTGGGCGTGCTAGGCTGGACGGGAGAGTCAGGCGAGCTAGGCTGGACGGGCTGGTCCGGAGGGCAGGGCTGGACGGGCTGGTCCGGGGGGAAGGGTCAGGCTCAGGCGTAGTGGGAGGCACCTTGGCGGGCGCTGGGCAGGTCCGGTATGCTGGGCTGGACCAGAGGGTCAGGCTTGTGAGTGCGGCCAGCAGGGGGCGCCTCGGCCGCAGGCATGCGGCCAGCAGAGGGTGCCACCAGCACGTGGCCATCAGGAGGTGCAGCAGCAGGCGGTGCGGATGCGCAGCCAACAGGGGGCGCCTCGGCCGCAGGGGTGCAGCCAGCAGAGGGCGCCACCGGCACGTGGCCATCAGGGGGTGCCTCTGCGGGCATCTGGGGTCTGTAGCCAGCAGGGGGCGCCTTGGCAGGCACCGCCGACACGTGGCCTGCAGGGGGTGCCTCAGTGGGCGCGGCGGCCACAGGTGTGCTGCCAGCGGGGGGCGCTTCAGCCGCGGGCGTGGCGGCGACGTCATCCACGGGCGTGTGGCCAGCAGGGGGCGCCTCAGCGGGTGCCACCGGCACGTGGCCATCGGGGAGCGCTGTGGCAGGCACCTCAGGCGTGGGGGCGGCGGTGACCTCAAGGAGGTCCCAGCACCTGTCCACCAGCTGACAGGCTACGGGGTCCTCCCTCTGGTCAAGCAGGTTAGTCAAACGAATTACCTCCACTTCCATGGGGAGAATCTCCCCAGTAGCCCCGAGCTTGTTGTAGAGATCAGTCATTCTGTTGTGACCCAGGAAGATAGGCGAACGGGGAAGGAAATAGCGAGCCAAAATACGGGGTAAACGGGGTTTAATGTCAAAGACAGGGTAGCGAACAGCGACAAACATTAATGACTGATCTGACATACAGGGGAAAGACGCGGACTAAATACACAGGATACGTAGAAACTAACAGGCAACAGGCGAGTACAATCAGGGAAATACACGTGGGAAATGAGGGGGCGTGGCGGATCATGACATTAAGGCATGTATTAGTTTTTCTACATCATGGAAGGAGAACATATTTCAAAGCTTTGCTCTGTTCTGTAGATGGTACAATGCAGTTCTAGTAATACTTCTTACGTTAGCATTGAAACATGGATCAAAATCAACAAGGACACCGAGATCCCTGACCACTGTGTTAAGCTGAGTAGGAAGCCCACCAGGGTTGAGGTTATCAAACTTATTTTGAGTAGTTTTAGGACCATCCAGCAGTTATTCTGATTTTTCAGTGTTTAACATAAGGAAATTTTTAGTCATCCAACACCAGATGTCTTCTAACCATGGGAGCTGGGATGCATGATCTGTTTTAACAGATAAATATAGCAGTGTTTCATGAACATGATAATAGAAAACAATACCATGATTTCTAATAAGGTTACTAAACGGTAGCATATATAAAGTGAACAGTAGCGGACCCAGCACTGATCCCTGTGGGACACCATCTTTGACTGGTGGGCTAGGAAGATGCATCGTTCACCTGAACAAACTGTTAATGATCAGTTAATTAGGCGAGAAATCAGGAGAGCACTGTCCCCTTAATGCCAGCCACAGATTCTGAGCGGTCCAAGAGAATATTATAGTCCACAGTGTCAAATGCTTGTAACACCAACAAAGATAAACAGCCACGGTCAGAAGCCATAAGCAAATCACTTATTATTTTGATTAAAGCTGTTTCTGTGCTATGGTTTGGTCTAAAGCCAGACAAATAATTCATTAGCATTATTTTTCTCTAGGAAGTGAGACAGCTAACAGACAACAACTTTTCCAGGATCTTTGAAATGAAAGGAAGATTTGATATAAGTCTATAATTTCAGAAATCACTAGTTTCAAGATTTGATTTATTGAAAACAGGTCTAAGAACAGTTATTTTAAAAGGTACTGGAACATATACAAGCACAAAGAGAGGAGATAAGTTTAACAGAGTAGTGCTAATCAGTGGTGCAATCTTCTTTAAGAGGTTTTGTCGGAAATGGGTCTACAATGCTAGTAGATGATTTGCAGGAGGAAATGAAGTTCAAAAGTTCTGATTGTTTTACAGGAAAGAAAGATTTGGAGGTGTTATTATCAGAATGAGTAGGACTAGCAGAATGCTGGTATCTGTATGTAGCTACAGACGTGCTCTGGATGGTTTGTATAATCTTAGTTATTTTACCATTAAAATATAATAAAGTCATCACTCTTAACCTAATGTCACAACAAGGAATCCAGGGAGTCAAGAGCAGATATAGGGATGAACTAAAAGGCTTTATTCCAACCAAAAACGGGGCAGGGGAAAACAAACCAGACTGCGAGGAGTCAACAATGAAGAAGAGCTAGCACTAGGAAAATATTCAGCATACAAAAGGAATGACGTCAGTGACAGGACTGGGGAGCATAGGGCTGGGAAGCACTTTTATACAAGGATTAACAATGGAGCAATCAAGAGGCAGCTGGAGTGAAGCACATAAGGACAGGAATGAGAGACAAGACAAACACACAACAGGTGTGGCTTGTTGCCATGTTGGGGGGAACAGGAGACAGGCCTGTTTTGTTCTTTTCTATTATTCTGGAGAGACACACAGACCTAGCAGTCACTAGAGAGGTTCTCTTTCCAGGCAGATCTGAAAATCTCTAGCTAGGTTAAGCACCATTTGCACACTAGCTTGTTTAAGTTCTCGTGTATGATCAGACTTCCAAGGGGCAGATTTCTATTCTCTATGCTTTATCTTCTTAAGTGGAGCTACAAGATCATATAACTGCTTATCCGTCAAGGTGGAGGTGACATGGGTCAATCCTGGGAAATGCAGTATTAAGGAAGCGTGACCCAGGGCAAGACTGTAGACCAACACAAGGTGATCAGACACATATCTTGTCATGTGACCACACTTGAGGCTATTTTAGAGATTTAGTTCACAAGAAGCATGTCTAATCAGCCCAGACACTCCCTTAGCAAAAAGTAGTATACTTGAAGTTCATGTTATTAAGTATGCTTGAGTATAAATATAGCAAGTATATTATGGACCATGTACTTGTAATGTACTAGAAAGTATACCAGTTTAATACTTCTTCGGACTAAAATTTTTAAGTTTATAAAAGTATACTTTCAAGTATGCTATACAGGTATAAGGTCATTTTAATTTTACAAAAGTACACTTTCAAGTATAAAAGTATATATACTACTAGTGTACTAGGTATATACCTCTAGTCCACATTTTAGTTTATTGAAGTACACTTGAAGTATACTTTTATGAATTACTAAAACTAAAAAAATTGTATTTTTTGTTATTTTACTAGTACTTATTGCGCTTTACAATACATGCCTCACATTCACACACTGGTGGAGGAGGCCACAATGCAAGGCAGCAACCTGCACACCAGGAGCAATTTGGGGTTCAGTGTCTTGCTCAAGGACACTATGATGGGATCAGGAGGAACCAAGGCTCAAACCTGCAACCCTCTGGTTGGCCAAACAATAGCACTACCTCCTGCACCACCATCTTACTTCTTGTTAGGTTGCTTAGCATGTTACAGCATATTACTTGTAGCATATTATGTATATACTTGAAATATACTTCTTAAAGTATTCTAAAATTTAACTCATAACTGTACACTAGACTGCAATGGATTTACTAAATCACAAAACAGAATGTTGAGAAGTAAAGTATACTAAGTATACGCTTTAGTATTAAAGTATAAGTGTAAGTATTAATGCACTCAGTCTTATACTGATAAGTATATAGAAAAGTCGAAGTCAAGTATACTTCACTATACTATTCTTAAGTGTATAAAATATAGTATATAAAAAGTTAACTTAAAGTATACTGCCTCAGTTTTAGTATAAAATAAGCATACTCGTAGTACACTTGAATGAACTACTTCTTGCTAAGGGCTGTCATGAATGGATAAGACCACCCAGTTCAGACACTCTCATGAGTGGATAAGACCAATCAGCCCACGCACTATCATGAATGGATAAGACCACCTAACCTAGACACTGTCATGAATAGATTGGACCACTCAGCCCAGATACTGTTACACATTATACTATACACTGTTACGCAGTTTTGGGGTACTCCCTTAAAAATGAAAATTAACACCCAATCATGCAGGTTTGCTTACTTCAAAGAGACAAGTAAGTCACTGCCGCATGCTTAAATAATTCAAAATGTAGGTAGGGGTTCTGAAGCTGGTTCTCAGTCTTGAATTGCTGCATTAATCAAAGGAGGTTATTTACATTCATCACAGAATGTTCGATAGCTTTCAGAGGCTAAAAACTGTGAGCTTGTAATTTTACTTAAAATATTAAAAGCAGGCCAACTGCACTCAATAAATTAAGCAGGAATTCACAGGGTTCTTCATTCTTGAGTGAATAGCCATTATTTCGGTGGCTATAATCAGCTTTTGTGGGAGCAGCTGCAAGATGAAGATGAGGCAGCGATTATACACATCACCCTTTAATGGCAGACGAGTTTGTAATAGTGTGCCGGCTGAACGTAAATGTTTTCTTGGATTAGCTGAGTGAAAAAGACGTTACGGGGACAGACTGTTGGGTGACTAATATCCCAGTGGGGTGTTGGGTTAAACTTTAAACAGCCAGCAAACGAAAGGAGAAAGGATTATGGAAAATGAAACCTAGCGTGTCACGGTGGATTGATGCATAGTGCTGTTAGGTCACACTCCCCAAGGAAGGGGTTTAAATTCCTCCCCCAGTCTGACTGTGTGCCTTGTGCTGTTGGGATAGGATCCAGGCCACCTATGTGACCCAGACGACAATAGCTGGTTATATTAGGGAAGGTTCAAAATGAAGGCTAACCCGCAATGCTGGCTTAAGACCCAAGAACCACCTGTCTATCTCAAGGTTGACTATAGGGGTGTGCTGTCCCGACCTTGAAGACTGTATCAGTGCCTGATGTATTCAGCACACCTTTCTGTAGGTTCACCGAGATCCTTTCATTTAAGGTTTAGCAGGTTTTTTGTGAGTCAGTTACTATTCTGAACGCTGCCACCAGATAAAAGCCTTCAGTAATTCTAATTTCTAGATCTTTTTATAAATAATGACTCGCATAAGGAAAATCATCGCATAGTGCAACCCTGTGATACTGAAGTAGGTAAAAATAAATTCTTTTTTTAAACAAGCTGGTAAAACAATACTGCAGAAATTGTGTCGAAAGAAGGAGTACTTTTACCAAACCGGCATTTTCCACAGTACAGTGAGTTTACATTTACATTTTATTTGTTTAGCAGTCGCTTTTATCCAAAGCAACATGCATTTAGAGAAAGCAGGACCAGCCAGTCCCTGGAGCAGATCAAAACATCATGCTGAAACATGAGCTAAAACATGTCGCAAGCTTGTTCAAAACACGAACCCGTAACGCGAACCGAATGCGGTCAGGAGCGTTAGCATATGTGATGTCACCCTGCCACTGACTCACTCCCCCCCCCCTCGATTAACTGAAACACACTACTGCAAGACTGAAATGAAATTAGCCTTTAAGCTATGAGCTAACATTCTTGTGGAAATCTTGACCTGTCAAAGCTCATCGGAGGAGAACGAAATATGGAAAAAGAGTCATGGCAAAACAGCGCTTGATGGCTGGAAAAGGAGCCAGATATGATGCTGATTTGCTGAAAGCCTGGTGTTGGGTGAATACTCATTTCCTCTGCGCTAATGGGGCTATAAAGAGCGAGGGCAGATTTTATTGATTCACGCGCTTTGATTTCCTGTCCGTGCCGCGTTAATCTCCCATCCCCTCACATTCTGTTGGCTTTGGGGTTTGTTAGGCAGGATGGAATTTTGATGCTAAAAAGCCAACTAAAACTGATAGCTAAAGTGAAGGCGGCGGTGGTGTTTGCGACCACTCAAACAATGTATTTGCATATGGGTCCTTGAGGTTTGGGGGCCCTCTGTTGGCCACAAGCAGTTACTACAATAGGGAGGATGGGGGCAAGGGGGCCTCAAAGTGACTTTTTGAGGAGGGTCAGAGAAACAACGAACCTGCCCCTGACTGAAGGCACCGGCATCCCTTCGGGCGAGACGTAGTCTCACGGACACCAACGTATTATGCCTAACAGTCGCCATCGGCCAGGTAACCAGCAGTGAAAATGGCCCTGAAACCTATAGCCCATTCCTTGAGGATTACAGTGGTTGGCCACATTCTCAGGGGAACAGATAAGAGTTCAGATTTGCAGAGTAGCTGATGGAATCTCTGAGAATCTATTCCAGTAGAGACCGATGCGAGGTAAGGAACAGGTGGGGGCCTGAGGAGAAGGTGGTGTGAGGGGGAGGCAGAGAAAAGAGAACAAGTTTGGAGAAGCTGGTTGGGGAGAGCCAAAAGGTGGGAAGGAAGAGAGGGATTGTGGGAAAGATGAGGTGGAGAATCAGTCGGGTTTGGCAGTGTCGAGGGAGAGGATCGCAAGCGGTGATTACGTGAGAGAAAAGACAACGTTTCTATCAAATTGTAAAGGGAGCTTTGGAATTGGGTCTGCTGGTGTTTTCCCTCTCCTCGCATCAGACAAGGAATGAATGTACGGCAGACATACTTAGCCATGGAGAGTAAGCTGTGTTTAACTCCACCCCCTGTCTTATGAAGTAGCAGATGGATGCTCAAGTGTAGCTCGTGTTGTTAATGTTCATCTCTGGGGCAAAATGTTACCACACCCCTGAACGTGACACATCAGTCCCTAAGGAACCCCCAACTTTTTAACCACGCCTGTCAACTGCAACGACGTTTCCAAAATCATGCTGCCATTATCTCACCAACTCTGCCATGGCTCCCAAAGGCAAGGCGAGCCCTTTAGGTCTACAACAGACTGCATGGGATGGCTATCATTACTAAGCAACACCAAAGGCAGGGAGGCCTGTACAGGATCACCAACGACTCATATGACTGTGTTCAGGTGGATTGATTTCATATAGCGGATCATGTTTCTATGGCCAGGTTAAGTGCCAGATAGAATCACACCTGCAGTGTTAAATATTTGTGGAAGACTTAAAATGTGTCAGATGCACGTGCACCGCTTTGTGCGTTTCATCAGAAACAGATGTAAAAAGAATCTCTACACTGCAAAATGACGGGCGAACAATGGTAAATATCCTTGAGTTGATTCAGACACTTTCAACTGCGAGGAATTTAAATGGGCCTTTTTCCTTTGGACGTCTGTTTCCTCGGTAAATTACAGCTGTCGAGCCGTTTACTTTCAATTCTGACTTTTCAACATTTCACCCACAGTCAGCGGCTTCCCGCGCTGAACTGCATGCCGTTGATTAGAGGGAAAGCTTTTCAAACAATGGCGATAGACAGCTAATCAAATTTAAACACAACACTATTATCTCATTGGGGGATGTTTTCTGAGTGAGGAGAAGGATTTTTTAATGAGGAGTGGGCAATAAAAAAGGAAAACACTCTTCCGTGAGCTTGCAGGTACACTGACAGCAACTAGAAAGCAAGATTAAAAACAAGCTCTGAAACTGAGGCAGTTCAGTTCAAATGTGACCTGGGTGCGGGACCGGCTTGAGATTTTTTTGCTAAATTTTAAAGGACAAAGCCAGTCAAAAAGTCATATATATATGCATATAGGCTGTTTTTCTTTCTAGCATTCTGGCAAAAGCTGCTACCTGAAGCATACACAGCCGTCTGAACCAAACAATGGGGCCGATTACGTAAGAAAAACAAGAAGAATTGGGCTAGAAGTCTTTTTGAGGATCAAACTATCAAACCAAAAACTGCCTGGAGAAGCCTAAGAAATAATAAAAGAGGTAAACAAAAGTTCCTATTCCAGGACACAGACACCCACTTTACCTCCCTGAGATCCAGCATCTGGCCACCCCAAACCCCCAAACCCCACCCAGGATCTGACATCTAAGCCCTAAGAAGACAAGCAGTCCAATTAGGATCAGCTGGGTCTCACTAATCGAGCTGTTTATAAACATGGGCCTGGCTATAAATTGCCACAGTGACGTTAAATTTGTTCCTTTATTGTTAAAGTGCATTAAACCACAAGTACCTAACTATCGGGATTTGCGAAGCCTAATAATAAGTACGGGCAGGTAGTGTAGCACGAAACTCTACCAGAAGTGCCTCCTCAGCTCATAAACAGAGGGTTGCTAGTTCACATCTCTGGGGGTGTCCCCGCTGCAGTAGCCAACTTGGGTACTTAACCTGCATGGCAGTGAGATGGATGGGTAAAGTATGTACAATGCGTTTGCGCACACGAGTACTAATCAGGCGCACAGTCCCGCAAAATGTTTCAAGGTAATGTACGGTTGAACCCCCTGACACCTTTCTTATTAATTTAGGAGATACTTTTCTCCAAAGTAGCATTCAAATTTTTAAAAAAGTAGGGTTCAGACAGTCCCTGGGGACCTTGCTCTGGTGCCTAACACTAAAATCACTCAGCTGATTCTAAGATTTGAACTGGCAACCTTCTGACTACACATGCAGAATCTTAATCCACTGACTCACACAGGAACCAACTCTGACGGGATGCAAACAGACAACCTCCTGAGGTTGTCAGATGCGCTACCATTGCACCACAAAGTCCTTCAGAGAAGCTGGGTGCGTTCCCTTTTCACAGAGATGTACTCATTTTATTTTATTTTTAGAAAGCTTTTTTCCCCTCCCTCTTACAGCACTCAGTCTTACACATCCCGAGTTTCTTAGGTAATAATTCTGCTATAATTATATGATTCTAAATTGGAATGCTAAAAATAGCTATTTGTATTATTATAAAAGAGAATAGGCAGAGTGTAGGCATGTGTCTGTGAGGGAAAAGGGGGGTTCTTCTGGGATTAGCGCTGTAGGAAGCAGGAATGACTGAAAGTCTGGTTGAGGCCTAGTTTCTTGAGAAAACTCGCACGCACTAGTTTGTTTCCAGGCTGGGGTCAGTGCCCTGCACTCCCCCGGGAAAACCCAGCTTAATTATGACCCCGTACACGCTGGGAAGGCCTGGGATCCCTAAAGAGCAAAAGGGAAAAACCCCGAGATGAAAGCAGCGTCTGTGAGGACGTTTCATCCCGCCGCCCGGTCCGCGGCCCCAGCGTAGGTGACGGCCCCGTGTGTAAATTCCAGCCCGAGGCCTCGTTCCGGCTCCATGCATCCCGAGCAGATTTTACGACCCTGTCAGAACAGACGAGCCGGGGCAGAGAGCGGCTCGGAGGACCTTGATGTGGTATTTCACAAGCGAGGCGTGCTCCCCTCAGATAAATCTCCCGATAAATGAGAACAGATCCTGGGACATGCCACAAATGTTGGGGGGGGCAGTCCAAGGGACAGAGCTGCTGCCCCCATCTATTACCCTCCAGGGCAGAGAGAGTCCGTGGCAATAAAAGTGGGAAAATCTATAGCGGCCAGGAAGATTGCTGCGTTTATTTATCTGCCGCAACGAAACACTCTGACCTTATTTATATCTTTTCAGTGTTGAGAGCTGAGAGCCAATCACTACTCTCCCTCTCCCCCGCATGGGTGAGAGTCAGACAAAGACGAGTCTATCCTCTGCAGATTGGCACCCCTGGACTACACCCCCCCCCCCCTCCTGCTATGACATAGAGCTGCAGAGCAGCTGGAAACCTGCAGCGGCTGATGAAGATACTCCAGTGCAGCTATCTCACACACAGATGGCAGAGAGCTTGTGTTTCTGTCCAAACCGCGAAAAACAAGGCGCATTTTTCAGGTAGCTTTGCACTGTCAAAATGGCTCTGCGCTCTAGTGGCCCCCTGCTGGGTGTTCAATGGTCGTTATTTTACCATTCATCCCCAAAAATCTCAGTGTACTCCAGTAATAGACCTGAGAGCTACCTTTACGCTGGTCTATAACGCACATGTAATACGCGCCTAACAGGATCTAACAGAAGAGGTGCTCTTTTTGACTAAGAAGCAAAAATGAATGATGGATTCAGAAGCACGTTTTCAGTCCTTAGGAGCCAGAGGAGTTGGCGTTCCGTTCAGGCGAGGATGTTGGAGATTTAGACGAGTGATGGGGGATGGGAGATGAGGTCGATACTGTGTTCGGCTCGGTGTGTTCCCGGATCAGCTGGTCGCGGTCCTGTGCCTCCAGGCCTGTTCAGATTTGCTGGCCCTGCGGCACGCTTTCCAGCCTGTCCCGGGCACATTCAGCTGGGTATTACCCATTGAGAGAAGGGCAAGGCGGCAGCTCTTCCTGCTCACCCCCCGGGTCTGAGGTCATGTGCCGGGACAGCCATTCCGGTGAAGGATTAACAGTACATAAGTCAGAACCGCAGTGGCCTTCTCGGACACCCCTGGAAAATTAAACCCGCGGATAGAGATGGAAAAGGCCGGAACACCGTGGGGACTCGCAGATGAACACAGTGGTACTGCTCACGGAGATGCACTGGTAAGGGACAATGTGTTCCCACTACGTACACACGGCGAGGAAGGGTCGGCACGAGAGCGAGCGAGCGGCTTTCGGGGGGGGGGGGGGGGTTAATCCTCTTACGCAGTGACTGGCCCATCTCTGTCTGTTCCTGCGGCTTCAACCATCCCAAAAAGGCATTTTATTCTTCACGTTCCCTGGCAGTAAATCTAGTAAGTGATGCACTGAACTGCTTTCCTACCTGGACTGCGTTGGCTGATCTTTTCAGTCAATTATGATTCTGATTTTTGTTTTTTCCCTACATGCAATTCACATATATACAAATATTTGAAGGAGCGACACTAATCTGTTAGAACAACAGGAAACCTGCACGGACACATAAGCATCCTCAGAATGCAAGTGTGTTTCTCTAAACACTGCAATTTAAAGGAACAGGGGGAGATGTTATGTTGAAATAATGATTAAAGGACCTTTTCATCATTCTGAACAGAAAATACTGGAAAAAGCAGGGAGATACAGACATGTTTTTAAATGGTAATAGATGGATTAGATTCATAATTTAATTCATGCATAGATAAAACAATGAGAAACATTTGACCTTCAACTCTACATATCTATCCATCCATCTTCTGACTGCGTATTCTGGTCAGGGTCACTGGGTGCTCTATATATGTTCAGCTTAAAAAGTTGTGGCCATGGAGGTTTTATGGATGTAATGCCTATGGCTGTTTGTGAGAGAGGAGCCCTTTCCTGTGCTTGACGCCATGGTCACGGTCTGTTCATTAGGTCTAGGCAAACAGAACGCATTTCATCAGCCCTGCCTCCCATGATGCCGCCCTCTTCCCGGAACCTCCTCCAGAGGCCCCCAAACCTCTTAAGGTCAGGTATGAAAGGCTTCTTTCTGGAAAAAAGCGACTTCACTTATGTCCTTCAAGACTATAGAGTGTGACTTTGGCTGAAATGACAGATTTAAGAGTCATTTTTTCTTTTTTTGTCTGATGCCGGTACGAGAGGAACAGGGAACAGCATGCCCGTTTTGGGAGACCCTCAGGAAAACGGCTGATTTTAATGACACAGAATGTTTAGCTACAAATGAAAGCCCGTGGACATTTATGTGTCTCAGAGGACTTGATTAGAATGCAGTTTTGAAGGAGAATGAATTGCTTGCAGATGATGTCATGGGACACCATCTCTGTTGATTCATATTTCCTGATTTTCTCCTGTCTAAACAGGTGATATTGTACTTTATTCACGTTCGGACCCAAATTGCTCTTTTTAATGCCTATTCTGGCTCTAAGTCTTCCACCAGATATTCCTCCTGAAGCTCCTTCAGTTTCTTATATTTTCAACGGCCTTCGAAAAACACTTTCCCCGAACGCCAAGGACATCATCACAGTGAGAGAAGACAGTTAATGTTACACAGCAGGAAAACCCTGACTGAAAACGATCGAAGACAACAAAGGAAGAAATAAAAAAAAGTCTTATAAGAGGAAAAACCCCTCGCCCCAAAGTGAGCCGGCTGCCCCCGCCTGAGACAAACCGGTCCCACATCTGCAATCAGGTGACTGCGGGAACCGGAGCGGCAATGCTGGACGAGTCAGCCTGAGTCACTGCATCTGCATCGTCGAGGCTGCAGCCCCTGTGACTCGCGCTGAAGTGCGTACATCCACGTTGGAGGCGGTGCCCAGAACCAGAGGAGAGTGAGCGGAACTGCCGAGATACAGACGGTCTCGCCCCAGTAGCTTCCCGTGTCATATCATTGTCGCCGTGCCAACAGTGCCGCCATGGTGACGGGGTCAGCACGGAGCGGGCACTTGCTCACCGGGGCGGATTACAGTACGGCCAGATGGATTGGGGGTTGGGGGGGGGGTCGCGGCAGGAAGGTGGGGGGATGTGCGGGTCAAGCAGCTCTGCTGGGTTGGTCCTTTTACAGGAGACGTATCTGGGTCTGAAGGATCTACGTTTGTGGTTTTGCCTCTGCCCTGTCGCCAAGATCCCCTGAGCTCCCCAGTAGAGCTTTCCTTGCTTTCCGATTTCAGCAGCAACACCATCACCCCCCCCCCTTCACACACACGCACACACACGGGCACGAAGCACCCTCCCTAGGTGAAAAAATGAAATACTGAGTGTGCATGGCTACTGCCCCATCTGGGCCTGCATCAGTGTGCAGCTACATTAATAATTCAGCACGTAATCACACTATAATCACAAACACTGCCACACCATGAAACGGCATACCTGATACGGTACACATGCACCTTCAGGCCAAAGTAATATCTGAAGCCTCAGCGTCGCCACCTATATGCAGTGCGACAATTCACGCCCTGACCCTCTACCAGAAAGTCTAGATAATTCAGGTGATGCAATTCTATGTTGCACTGATCCGGCAGGTTACATTTGATATGATGCCCCTACTGCCTTCTGATGCTTTCTCTGGGTTATGCTCATGTCTTCTTGTGGCCTTTGCCTTTGTGTCTTTGCCTGACCCTTTTGCTTCACCCACATCCATCTCCTGCACGGGCCTTTACCCCCTTTTGTGAAACGTCAACAAGCTCGATAGTTAATTTAACAGCACACTGACCCCCCTCCCCCCACCCTGCTCCCTAGCAGACAGACCCCCTTGCCAAGGAATATCTCAGACAGGGAGCTTTTGCAGCTGTAAATATTCTCTGACCCAAATTCGTTTCTCTTCTGTACCCATTATTTCTCATCAGACGTTAGATCCATCCGAGGGGGCCCCTACAGAAACAGATTATTATCTTCCAAAATAATGTTTCAGACGCTGAGAGTCTGTGGCATTTCTCTGAGCTGTATGTGAAATATTTACTTCTCACTTCACTGTCAAAAGTGGTACAGTGTGTGCCATCTTCCAGATTTGAATCATTCATGTCTGTCTCAAACTTTTGATTGACGTGAGCGATTCCTGAGGACGTGAATGTGCGCGTCCTCAAACCCCGGCAGTCTCAGTGTCCCGGCATGATGCGCAGCAGCGACCTTGCTGGCAGTACGGTGAATAACTGTCCTGGGGTTTCTTCCCGTTTGCATGTTTTTTCATCATAAATGGTTGTCATCCTTGCGTCGGGCTGCTTAGCTATCAGAAAAAGAGCCTTTCGAATTAGCTGATACTTCATGATTTTAAGAACCTGTGCTGTTAATGGATAAGCTACATAATAAATTCCAGATACACAGATATCATTAACTGTCAGAGTTCACTTAGCGATATGCAGCAGCGGAAAGGTGTTATCAGTGTTCGTTTTATATAATGCAGTTTTCAGTTATATAAACTATGGCGCGATAATGGCTCTACACATGGACAGTCCCCAAAACACTCTGCCAAGAGACACATGAATGACCTTGTTTTGATGAAATGACGGGTTTTTAATTAGCTGAATGTTGCGGCCATGTTTTTGAACAATGCCTCCACGCGAGCTGTGAAATTTCAGCCAGTCGATAGATGCAGAGAAGATGCCTGTGCTTGGTTTCGTTCGCTATTCTACGTCTGGCGGCTCACAGCCGTGGCAGTGAACTCAAGGCCCCTGTTTTCTGTTGGCCCACCGCGAGCCAGTTCACACCAGATCTGGAATACAGGCAAATAAATATACATAACTACAGCTGAATGGCAACTAAAGCATCCTTAGATGCAGGGAATTTAATTGAGATGTCTGCTTCATCCCTATTTAGCTTTATTTATGTGTGTGTTTATTTAGCATTGTTCCTGTCTGACCCTTCCCATGAAAAAGGCCACCCTGTATGGAAGCTATTCCTCTTGGAGGGGAGGGCAGCTGGTTTGGGAAGGTGATTACAGCCCTGGCGTGGTGGTCCGGATAATAACGCAAGGTGGCGAGGTTCATAACCGCGATAATGACATCAGGGTCAGCATGAGATGGGCTCACATCCCCCCACCGGCGTTAATGAAGTGTACCGCTCATCCTTTGTCAATGCACAGTGGCCGAATTCAATAGGCGCTCATGAAATAATCAAGGTTTCCTTATGTAATGGAGACTAGCATGTTCCACAAATGAGTGGATCATGCTCTTTGCGTAAGGCAGTACACCAGAGGTACAGGTGCACAGGTGTACTGTGTAGATGTAAGCAACAGGGGGCAGCGAGTGGTTCAGTTTCTTTGCCTGCGATCAGAAGATCGCCAGTTTGTGTCATGGTCAGTATCGTCAGATCCTGCCCTTCGTGTCTTCGCCCTGTTTGGCCAGCAGGTGGTGCTGGCCATCCTGTTCTCCTCCCTGTCGTTTGTCCCTTAAGCCCCTAGTGTGTTTCCCTTGCCCCCTGGACTGCTGCATAGCTTGTGGGTTTGAGGCTGGGTCCCATCTAGCCTCACCTGATTATTAGTATTTATTTGCGTTTCCGTTTCCCCCATATTTGTTCTGCTTTGGTTCCTTTGCTGTTAGGTTTTCCCTGTGTGTATTTTTCTTCCAAGGTAACTCCAAGTTAACCTTTGTAGTAATTCCTAGTGTATGATTAGCATTTCTAGTTTCAGTGATTTCTATGTCTCTTAGTTCTGTGTTTATTTAGCGTTACTGGTTACACATGTTTCTCGTTGTTCTTGTGCTTCTGTTGATTAACCCGTTAATTGACCGTCTTACACATATGTTTTGTTTGCCCCAGTTTTCTGTGTATATTATGTGCCTATTCTCTTGTTGTGTTCCCTTGGCTGTTCTCGTTCCTGGTTTGGTTTCATCCCTAAATTTATTTCCTTTTGGTATCTTGTTGTTAGTCCTGGTTAGTTCTGTTTCTCTGGTTGTGTTATTTTAGTCTTTTAGTTAGTTCTGTAGTTTTCCCTGGTTGTTTTTGGCCCCTGAGGGGTCCTTTTGGTTTCATTGTTTTCCCCAGTGTCTTCAGTTTCTTTAATAAACCTCTTGTCTTGGAGCCACAAAATGGAGCCACAAAGCTGCCTTTTCCCGCCTGTGCCATGCCTCGAGTCCATGACACTTTGAGTCCCGGCCATGGCAGAGACGTCACAGGTCTGTGGGCCCTTGAGCAAAGCCCTTAACCCCCAGCTCCAGAGGTACCGCACTTTGGCTGACCAAATCTCCAAGCTATGGAGAGTAAGGTGGGATTGACAAAGATAAGGATTCCAATGAACTCATTCCTGTGCAAATGGCAAATGGAGGATTTATCGGGTAAGACACACATACCAAGTGTTGGAGGTACTCTACAGAGGCGAACATACTAGATTTTCACAGAAATGGTGGTTGTGATCTGTTCTGTGGCAGGTCTGCACATACTGTATTCCGAGACTGATTAGGGAATGACGTCTTCCGTTGCATTCTGGTGGACACCCACCCAAATTGTCTGTTATTTATGAACATCGCTTTCATTCCCACAAACGACACACTGGTGGGTGCATACCTTCATCATCCCAACAAGCTCCTGTCTTTTCAGTGATGGCCCATATATGGTGAGAAGGAGCCTCAGGCCTGCCGCAGACTATGCAGCCTTCTCCTGCTGAAGTCATTCTGGCCTCATGGAAATGGGCCAACTACCCAGTCCCACCTTTGTGCCCCCCCCCACCCCGTCAAACGAAGCAGTTTGTTGCTCCGCCGGGCACCAGGTGCACGAAAAGGTTCACAGAAGGCGGTCCCCCTGGCCCCTGATAAATCAGCACCCTGGATACTTTCCAGGCTCGGGGCCTAGGGTGGGTGGGGAGGAGGGTTTTCGTAGAGAACATGTGATTGAAGCAGATTCCTCAGCTCGCATCCTACCAAATGACCTGAGGGCTGATGACAGGGTAGCTCACAAGGCCGACAGAGCACATATTTCTGATGACGATGGTGAAAAGTGTGGCCGTAAAACAAGATTACACTCTTCCAGGGCAGAACCGGACACTTTATGTGGACCCAGAAGCACCTGCACTCCCTGCAAAAGAACAACCAACTACTGTTCACTAAGGCCGATTCTCCTGTTGTATAATTACCTTGCGGCGTTCCAGTAGCAAATGCACGTTAATCATGTTACTAACCAAGAATTTCACCCCAGAATAGCAGTATGTCTGAATACAACTGTCGCGTGATTTAGAGACTCATTTCCATGTGTAATGTAATTAATTTCAAATCATGAACATTGGCATTCAAGGAGATGGCACAGTTTCATGTCTTTCATTTTTGAAACAGTTTTATTTAATCGATCTGCATGCGAACAGGTCCCTCTTTAATTTCCCGGGTCGGTATAGAATCACCAGGCTGATACACCGAGTCATAAATTAGGCAACATTTAATTATGTTACCCAGATACTGTGTCAAATTATTTAGCCGTAAATTCACAGGCGGGCAAACTGCTTTATTGCTACATATATCGTCTGAACGCTTGTGCTCTTAAATAACTTTCCGTGCGCTCGGCTCTGCTCTAAGTTTCCATAATCGGCCCCCGTCACCCCCCAACATTAAAAACCCAATCGTGTTTCGATGTTGTCTGCCTGAGTCATTATTTAGTGTGTAGGCAGAGCGGCGTAGCTCTGATCGCCTGGGTGTAAACTTTAATTGAACGTTGACTTCTCATTTTAATGACGCTTTTACCGCGTACGGAAAGTGGAGCAGACGCATGGCCGGCCTCCTCTGGAGGTTCACGCCTCCCCGCTGTTTGAAATCGGCCGAGCGCTGGGCCGGCTGGGCTGGCACGCTTGTGGGTCTCTGTCTAACCGCCACGCTTCGTGTGCCAAGCATATTTGGGTCCCCCACAACTCACGGCACTGCTGTGAAGCTCCGAGGCGCGAAGCTTTATTAACACTTCTGGAAGTACGAAGCCTTCATCCAATTGGACTGACCAATCAGAGCAGCCCTGTTCATATCATACTATTTCTACTGCGTTTTTATCAAGAGACAGCCATACATTATAACTTCTGGCAAACAACCTTAGAAATTATAGGAGAAATAACTAGCTGTTATTCAGAGATATTTATGTCTAAGGATGTGTCTCCTGTAAAATTACCCAGCATTCCCCTTGGTTATTTTTGAGTTAATGACTTTGGGGGCAGAGCAAAACGCGGTGGTGACCGAGAGCGCGAAGATGCATCACCGTGGCAGCCAAACAAATGTGAGCCACTTAGTGTGTGAATGCAATCTCTATTCTCTTCTCATCTGACTCAATTAGCTATGATTTCAAAAACTGTGCTTGTTTTAAAGCAGGTATGATGGAAAGCAGAAACAAGGTTACAGTATGAGCGTCGGTGTGAGCAACACATTTATTAAGCAAACTGTCCTGCAGGTGCTCTCTTGTGTATCAGGATCGATTCTAAATCCCTCACCTACCGTTGGTGATCCAGGGACTAATGACCAGCGTTGACCGTTAAAACATGGCATGTTCCTGTCAGGTCCTGAACACATGCTATGGACTGCTGTCTCCCTCTATCTTAATCAGCTTCCGATACCTCATCAGATTTCTGCTAGAGCCATAACTCACTGCAGAACACTGCAGTTGGCTTAAGTGGTTCTGCGTTCCTGTGGCAACCAGGGCATTAATGATGAAGTTAAGGAACTAGTAGGTGCCCCAATAAATCCATGGGAATGGGTATCGAATGGGCAACTACACAGGAAAGGCCGATATATCCAGCATAAATATGCAAATTGTGTATGTAATTCAGTATAGTGGCTAATTTAGTGACATTAAAATTTGTTCCTGTCCTTCGAATTTGCATAATTCAGTGACAGATTGCCAGTGAGCTGTCCACGTGCCCGATACCATCCTGTGAAAATGTCATCTGCTAATCTCTGCTCTTATTACACTCCCCGTGACCTCTTTAGTGTAATATCTTAGAATGTCTCGATTGCGTCACATGTCACATGAGAACAGGGTCACATAACCGCATGACACCATGTCCACGTGCAAACACATCCGGACCCTTTATCTAACTCCCAGCCAGCTAGTTCACTTCCACTCCATACCACTCTCACCAGTTTAGACACTTCCAGCTGGCAGTGATGAGATGAAAGGCCATCCTCGACCATAAATAGTCATTGTCATTCTGATCACATGCACAATGCCACCTACAGCCCCCATACGTCTCGCCGGTGAGGAGGCGGCTGGGGCGGCACCTTCTCGCATCTCCCTGACGCCTCCTGTCTGCGTAACATTATAACCAGCAGCTGCTGCAAACTCTAATTCCGATTTATCATAATTAATTCCCTGCAGAAAGCCCTTCCTGTATTGTTCTTTCTACCTCACTGCTATAGTGCACAATACTGAGAAAGATTAATTATTAGATTTATTCACATTAAGCAATTAGAAATGCAATCATTGCATTTTTTCCCCAGACCTATACCATTTTGTGTGAAGCGTGCTGTTTTTAATTAGAATTGAATTCCTCCAGTTTTTTTTCTAGGGGCCTGTAAGGATGTAAATCAGCGACGTAAGAAAGCCTTCTGAACGCAACAAGGCTGTTCTGATCCTGTTTTTCCCTGACTATGGAGCCCTATCCTGCCTGAAGGAGCCGTTTGCCTCTTCTCATCGGGGCCCCTTCCTGCCTGAAGGAGCCGTTTGCCTCCTCTCATCGGGGCCCCTTTCCGCTTGAAGGAGCCATTTGCCTCCTCTCATCGGGGCCCCTTCCCAGTTGGAGGAGTCGTTTGCCTCCTCTCATCGGGGCCCCTTCCCGGTTGGAGGAGTCGTTTGCCTCCTCTCATCGGGGCCCCTTCCCGGTTGGAGGAGTCCTTTGCCTCCTCTCATTGGAACCCCTTCCCGGTTGGAGGAGTGGTTTGCCTCTTCCCGTCGGGGCCCCTTCCCGCTTGGAGGAGTGGTTTGCCTCCTCTCATCGGGGCCCCTTCCCGGTTGCCCTCCTGCAGCCTGAAATGCGCAGTGCTGCCGCATTAATGAATGATTCCCCTTGATCTTGCAGCGGCTGCGCCTATCTCCCCTCTGCAGCTCTGTGGTGACAAACCACACCCCCCCCCCCCTTGCCACTTGAAGATGTGGGGTGGGGGCATACGGAAAAGCGGAGGGCTGCTCCCTCTCCCCGCGAGCATGGGGAAACACGTGTGTCTGTAAGGATGGGGATAGGGAGGGCATTCTGGCTGCAGTGTGATTCCCCCGCATCTTTATCTTCATTGCAGAAGAATACTGTGATGACATCTGACAGAATCTTCCCTTGGTATTATCACGGACCACTGGATACAAGAGAATGATTAAGCAGGACGGACACATACATCAGGAAGAGCTTCCAGCACCAGTTAGGTAAATTTGGCAGGTGTCTCCGCTGCAGAAGGAAGCTGTATAACATGCACTGTCCCTCTTTCCTTACTGCCTACTGTTTGGTGGATCTCGTTGCTAAATTACAGGTTAGGGGTCTGTCCAGAGAGCCAGAGTCAGGTTATTCTTTGGGGGGGAGTTGCATAGTGGAAACTTCCTCTTCAACCGCGAGAGAAATTCTCCTCGCTCCCAAGCTCATTACTAATTGAGTCTGCTGATCTCAGGCCCAAACATGTCTCCTGCCTTCTTCTGGATCCCACTGAAAAATAGGCTCGGATAAAAGTGTGAGGTGACTGATTATTTTTTGGGGTTGGGGACCTGACATGAGTTTGAGGATCTATTGAGGAAAGAGGGTATTGGAGATGGAGCCGGCATCTGCCTAGGTGGGGCTGGGGGTACTTCTGAATTATCCATATCCAGGGGGGGCAGCATAACAGCTCCTCCCCTTCCTAGATGCAGCCAGGCAAGCAGCTCCTTCCCTTCCTAGAGGCAGCCTGGTAAGCAGCTGCTCCCCTTCCTAGAGGCAGCCTGGCAAGCAGCTCCTCCCCTTCCTAGAGGCAGCCTGGTAAGCAGCTCCTCCCCTTCCTAGAGGCAGCCTGGCAAGCAGCTCCTCCCCTTCCTAGAGGCAGCCTGGTAAGCAGCTGCTCCCCTTCCTAGAGGCAGCCTGGTAAGCAGCTGCTCCCCTTCCTAGAGGCAGCCTGGCAAGCAGCTCCTCCCCTTCCTA
>JAABNX020000042.1:19247823-19259876 GCA_015163995.2 Mormyrus lacerda
GACGAGAGACTGGCATTACGCTAAACGGACGGTGTTACGCTAAATGGCCGGTGTCACATTAAACGGCTGACCTTCACGACGAGAGGCCGGCGTTACGCTAAGTAGACGGCGTTACGCTAAATGGCCGGTGTCACGTTAAACGACTGACCTTCAGGACAAGAGGCCCGCAGTATGCTAAGCAGACAGAGTTACGCGATTCGGCCGGCGTTACATTAAACGACTGACCTTCAGGACCAGAGGCAGGCATTACGCTAAACGGATTGTGTTATGCTAAATGGCCGGCGTCACATTAAAAGGCTGACCTTCAGGACGAGAGGCTGGCGTTACGCTAAGCAGACAAGAGTTACACAAAACGGCCTGCGTCACATTAAACGATCGACCTTCAGGAGCAGAGGCAGGCATTACGCTAAACGGCAGGCATCACGTTAAGCGGCTGACTTTCAGGACGAGAGGCCAGCGTTACACTAAGCAGACGGTGTTACGCTAAACAGCTGGTGTCACATTCAAAAGCTGACCTTCAGGACAAGAGACTGGCATTACGCTGAACGGACGTTATGCTAAACAGCCGGCGTCACGTTAAACGGCTGACTTTCAGGACGAGAGGCCAGCGTTACGCTAAGCAGACGGTGTTACGCTAAACAGCTGGTGTCACATTCAACAACTGACCTTCAGGACGAGAGGCTGGCATTACGCTAAACGGACGGTGTTATGCTAAACAGCTGGCGTCACATTAAACGGCCGACCTTCAGGACGAGAGGCTGGCATTACGCTAAATGGACGGTGTTACGCTAAATGGCTGGTGTCACGTTAAACGGCTGACCTTCACGACGAGAGGCCAGCGTTACGCTAAGTAGACGGCGTTATGCTAAATGGCCGGTGTCACATTAAACAGCTGACCTTCACGACGAGAGGCCGGCGTTACGCTAAGTAGACGGCGTTACGCTAAATGGCCGGTGTCACGTTAAACGACTGACCTTCAGGACTAGAGGCTGGTGTTACACTAAGCAGATGGTGTTATGCGAAACAGCCGGTGTCACGTTAAACGACTGACTTTCAAGACGAGAGCCCCGCAGTATGCTAAGCAAAGTTACGCGAATCGGCCGGCATTACATTAAATGACTGACCTTCAGGACCAGAGGCAGGCATTACGCTAAACGGATTGTGTTACGCTAAATGGCCGGCGTCACATTAAAAGGCTGACCTTCAGGACGAGAGGCTGGCGTTACGCTAAGCAGACAGAGTTACGCAAAACGGCCTGCGTCACATTAAACGATCGACCTTCAGGAGCAGAGGCAGGCATTACGCTAAACGGGCGGTGTTACGCTAAACGGCAGGCATCACGTTAAACGGCTGACCTTCAGGACGAGAAGCCAGCGTTACGCTAAACAGACAGTGTTACGCAAAATGGCAGACGTTGCGCTAAATGACCATCCTGCAACATCCTGTGCTCACTTTTGTTTATTTGTTCAAGAGATTAAATCATGTTGCTTAATGGCTGCACTATCCTCAGAAGGTTAACGGAATCTGAAAATTAAAACTGCTAACGTGCTATTGCTGTGTTCACATGCTGTGTGTCAAAAGCCTTTCATGTTTCATCTGCATTTCTGATATCCTTGTGCAAGGTTTTAATACATGCACAAACATACAACATGCGGATGGCATGGAGAAGGTGGTTTCCTGTCAACAACAAGAACAGATCTTTCTATTATTTTGAGGTCATATTGCAGTCAGTTAAAAGAAAACTATCTGTGTTGATTATCTGTTTCTTGTTTCAATTTAACACTGACAAGCTTCTCAGGAAATGGCTTTACAGGGATTAACCTGTAAACTTCAGGAAAATGCAATGTGGAGCGCAATTTATTGCATGTACATGTATGAACTGTATATAAATATATTTAGTTATGCTTCACAAAAATACATATTCTGCATCAAAACATGATTTAGAAATAGCCCATTAAACAATAGCTAGGGCAGTAATTGTGTAGTGCGTATCAGATCCTGATTTCACCGCAAGGCTCAGACTAAGAGCAGTAATGCTAACCTTCTGTTTGCTACGCTATTAAATATTTTACTACTGTCGTTGCAAGCAATATAATGTAGGGATCAAATGGCACAGAAATCGACACGTGCACACATACAACACAGTAAACATCACAGTACATCTGTGTAGTCTGGCATCATAAATCTTGACGGCTACAGCGTGTGGGCAAACACTCAGCAGTCCAGAGACAAGACTCCGCGGAGAAGTCCATTGTCAGCTGCTGTCTTTGTTCCCTCTGTCTCCTGAACCCCTTAATCACCGGGATCACGTACGGCTGCAGATAAAACAGGAGGACTCGCAGCTGCAGGTGTCACTCTGTGGGGTTTCCTCCCAGCCAGCGGCAGAGGCTGCGAAGCAGATCTCACGCACCGGTTCCCCCCTCACTTCTCGAAGCTTCTTAGCCGCCATGAACCCTTGGAGCTCCATAAATATTACGCCGCGAGCAGGCCGACCGTAAAAGGAGACGCGGATGCTTGGAAGACCCCTGTGAAAATAATCCCTGGGCTGGGGGTGAGTTTTGTGCGAGGGGGCAGCTGGGAATCGGGCCGTTGTGCGATTTCCACCAAGGAGGCCTTTGATGGGGCTCAGATGCAAAGTGCTGACCATGAAGGCGAATGTGGAACCAAGACTCAAAGGGCCTAAACTGATGACAATGACCTTCCGCCTCTGTCAGCCATTCGGTTTATCCGAAAGCAATGGGCTTTCCGTCGGTAGCAGGAGGTACCTGCCATGTTCGCCTGTCCGTTGACGGGGCTGCCGACGCGTTGCAATTCTTCTGGGGCTGGTGAAGGAGATTTTAATTTATCCTGACTGGAGTAGGTCAGGTGAAGCTAACTGTCAGCCCTAAAGACTGATTACAAGGGAGTGACCCGATGAAAAGACACCCGAGAAATAAAATTGACTGTGAAGCCTTGATGGAGAACCAGACGCATAGCATTGCTCAATGATACAGGATGACTTTTATTGTGCTGTGTCAAACAACAACTTTTTTTTCACTGATTACTTTACATTAGTGTCAAAATTATTTAGTTGCAAGTAGGTAACCAACCACTTATTACAAAATGATATCTGAAAATGATATAAGATAGGACTGTACTTTGTTTTTCAAGTATCTGGAATAATTTAGTCAATGCAAATGAGCCTGCATATGAATTCTCCACATATATGGGGGAAAGTTGAGTAGAACAGTTATGTTAGATGAAAGCAGAACATCAGACGCATGGATCGTAACCTTGGAGTTCAAATCCTTCAAAATCCATACAGCACTAGAAATACGGCGATCACTCAGGAGCCAGCCGTCCACAGCTGCCCCGCGGCCTTTAGTCTGACCATTTGAGGCTGGCTAGGTTCACGGATCTAATTTAGTTTTTCTAAGGCGTTGCAAATCAAACCAAGTTTCCTCTACACAGTTGAATATGAATTTCTAATTTGCTAAGGAACAATAATCTCAGTTGAGTTATATACATGAAATTGTAGAATGAAAAACACAATTTTAGTGCACAAAAATGTAATTGTGAGGTTGTCTGGGCTGCACAGGATATGAATGATTCCAAAGTAGCATGAAAGAGACGTGTTCAAGGATTTGAGAATTTTTATTTGCCCCATGCAAGGTGTACAATCAGACTATAACCTGCAGTGAAATGCCATAACAAAGAACAGTAATAGCAATAAAAGAATAAAACAGAAACTATGCATAATAAACACATAAATTATGAAAGTTTTGCTGATAAAGAATAGAATAAAGAAAAATAATAGATGTGTGAGAGAGTTCACTAAAGTGCATGGTGCATATATATGGAATATTGAATTGTAACTGACGTAGGGAGATTTAGAAATCTGATGGCTTCAGGGTGGAATCTCTGTCCGTGCACCTACAGAAGCATCAGTGACGCATTTTAAAAGATGGGGTCTGCATTAGGAGACCCTCCCTTTATATATCCAGTCCCCGCACAATGCTGATGAACGGGGGGATCGTTAATTTTACTCAAGTTTAAAGTTATGCTAATTGGAGGTTCAGGGAGAGACTGTGAAGATGAGAAAACTGGATTCCATGATCTGGCCTTCAGAAAGCGGGTTTGCTGATGCTCTTGCTTGTTGCTGCCCTGTAACAGCAATGCGAGCAGAAGCCTGCCGGTGCCACGGCAAAGTCTGGCATTAGTGGTCAAGATTCAAGATTCAAGGGGTGCACTGGAGTGCTTATTCATTGAGGCGGGTACAAAGAGACTAAAGACGGTACAAAACAATATAGACAAGTACAAAACTGGGTAACACTTTAAAGCAGTTATGTATAATACATTATAGCTATCTTCATAATGCATTACAACAATGTATTTTATATAATCTACTTATAAAAAGGCATAACGCATTATAGCCATGTTTATTATGCATTATGAATGCCCTATGAAGCTCTAATGCATAATGCACTATAGATTCGTAATGCAGTACAAAGCATCCTTCATTCTTATACTGAGCATTATAACGCATTATATATTATTATATATAGTGCAGTATAGATTAGAGCATTCATATAAAGTGTTTGTAATATTTTATGAATGCATTATGATGATTGCTTTAAGTAGAGTATTACTGCTCCAAAATTGCTGCTTCATGTGTAAAACAGAGATAAATCAAACGTAAAAGAAGCAAAAACTGAGAGAGAGCTATTTACAAGTCTTTGCCATTTGTTGACACCAGAAGATTAGGTGGAGATCCTTCACAGCTGTCCTACTTTATTCTGCTCCCTATGGATATCACTAAGTCTAAACTTCCTGGAGTCAGAGTAAATGTTCTTAAGTTGACAAGGACGAGGAGCACCTACAGATTAAATGCCCCCTCCTCAGCAGGCACCTGGCCCTCGTACAGTAATGCCGACTACAATGACTCTCATAAGGACAGGAGTCACTGACCTTGGTGCGCCCCTGCCGCTGCCCTGGGTGAGCCTGGCGGCGCCGGCCATTAGTCGCTCGTCCACAACGGGCCGTGTGACTCATCAGGTTTCTAGGCGCCGTGAATGATTCGATAGGGTAAACAAGCAGACTGCCTCGTCTGCCTTTTCTGAGCACGAGATTTTACGTGAGCCCCGTATTGACTGAGATATGAGACCCTTCACTCTGACTATGATCCTAAAATCCACCCATCGCAATATTTTCAGAGGGAAAAAAGCTCCTGAAATGTCATGATTAAAATCACGGCAGTGAGCGCTTTGGGATTTCTGACTGCAGTATTTGCTTCGCTACTAAAATTCAGCCGTTCATCACCTTTCTCAGAATACTAACCCCATGCATGGTTTTTACATTTCATTATGGAGCAGCCGCTTTTCGGCAGCTCATGAAAATATCTTCTTCGTACAATCAAGTTCACTTTATTGGTTGCTATGGTGCTAATTATGTGAATGTTGATGGTGGAAAACACATCCGTAGAAAACTTTCAAGCGGTGTATCATTTTTAGAAGCAGCCAGCGGCCCCTGGATTGGCGTCCCGGGTCTGGCAGCTCGTGAAATGAGATGGGGGGGTTGGGGGGATTGGAATTATGGAAACATTGCATTCTTTTCAATGCCAATATCCATCAGCTTTCAGATGCGGTTTAGTGAAACATAACAAAGTGAGAGGGGAAGAAAAATTATATACCGTTGTGTAATCACAGCAAAAATTACAATAACAGTCACCCCCTTGAGGTTAAAGTACAGAGAGGCCGCATCTTTGTGATGGTGGGCGTTTCTTTCACCGCATTTTCATGTCATGCTGAGATTTCTTTGACCCTTCTCACGATGATCATCTTGTCATTAATAGCTCACATGTTGAGTCATGCGTCCATCGTTGCATTCGGTATAATTATAAAGAATCCCTCGTCATCTTCGCTTAGGAATAGTCAGAGCGATGATGTCATCACTGTGCATCGCACCGCTCCTGCCGTCTTGGCATCGCCCGAAGTGCGGCCTTCACCTGGGCCGCGGGGCGCTTGCAGATGGCGAAGGAGACACAGCGAAGTCACCTTGACATCAGCACGCCATCATCATAATGCAGCCACTGGGGGGTGGGGGTGAATGCAGATTGCACTAATATTCTGCTACAGCACCTCCCTAACCCACCACATGCCAGCCCTACAGGACTGAGGAGGTGGGATTCTCTGGTGTTACGCGTGACAGCATTTCCCATCATGCTGTGAACCTGCATGTGCTTTGGCCAGGTTGGCAGGGGAGTGGGTGCAGTACGTTTGGTAGGGAATCTGTAATGGGTTGGGTGTTAAAGCATCTGCAGTAGAGTTAGGGGATATGCCCATGTGGTTATGGTCAGGGCACGTATAGTGTGGTTAGGGATATGCAGTGTGGTTAGCGATATGCAGTGGGGTTAGGAGATGTGCAGTGTGAATAGGGATGTGCAGTAGGGTTAGGGGATATGCAGTGTGGTTAGCGATATGCAGTGGGGTTAGGAGATGTGCAGTGTGATTAGGGATGTGCAGTAGGGTTAGGGGATGTTGTAACGGTAGTAAAGCTCCAGTATGCGTGCAACTCCAGGGAGACAAGGAGGGATTGAAACAGGGAGACAGATGCAAATGACAGGCAGAGCAGTGTCCATGTTTGTCAGACCCGATTAAACGATATTGATCATGCAGAATAAGGAGGTGCTGACTAACTGCAGTGGAGGTGTCTCCCAGGAAAATGACACGCAGACAAAGATGGAGGCAATGCCGTCAGAAATGACCCAGAATGACAGCATGGTGAAGGTCGCACGGACCAGCAGGACCTGAAACACTGTATGGGTCATGCTTCTAGCCCAGAACGGCAAAAACTGTATGACAAAATATAGACTTTCTTGAGAATGTTCTCCCAGAGCTGTGATCTTCTGATGTGAATTTGGAAGGAGGATTGCTATGTCTGTCACAGATACCAAGTGGAGTCTCAGGGTGGGAGATGTTGGAGTATAGGGGAGGCTGATGGTTTGCAGAAAGCCACATAATGGAAAAACACAGCAGGCTGATCAATAGGATCGACTGGGAGCATCTCAGAGAATCCCGCTTTATCTGTGTACCTATTTATTTTTAATACACCACAGTATACTTTTAACTCCTGCTTAACACTATTTTCCCTTCTATTGCGGCAAATCTTGAGTGTAAGCACCAGTAAGGAGCAGGATGTATATTTTCCCCCAAAGTCTGTAACGAGTAACTTTAGCGGCAACTGTGGAAATATTCCATATGTCTTTTGAGAGGGAAAGGATAATTGACGTGACAAAAGGCTTTTGCAGGCACAGATTCGGATGACCCTATGGAGAAGCAGAAAAATGACAAGCAGAGAAAGGATTCAACTACTCGGGGAAAAAAATGATCTGGGGATGCTGGAAGGTCTGTATTTAATCCCAGAAGTATCTCACCTCAAGGAACTTGAAAATATTGACCCACTTAAAAGCCTTTTTTATTTGCTGAGCTGGGGTTTTATGTTTTTTTTTTTTCTTTTGCCCTGCCCCGGTGCCAAGCCCTTAGAGGCAAGCATGCCCAGGGGCCCCCAGAGCGACACCCAAGCCAGCCCACATTGGAAGGGGTGCCCAGGAGGACACAGGTCCCTCTGGCACTGATAAGTGAGATGCTAAACACTTAGTGAAAATTAAACACATCGATTTGGATCTAAAAGCAAATACTGGCTTTCCTCGTCACATATGAGCACCCCAAACTGAAATGCAACGTGTATTGCTTTATTAAACATTGTTCCCGTTACACTTCAGGGAGGTGGCCAAAGGTGACCCTGTCTCTGAGGGCAACCACCTCCTACCCGGCGCCTTCATTGTTTCCTCGCCTGCTGTGCTGGAAGCGAGGGGCCAGAGGAGCAAGGGCAGGATAAACCAGCGTTATAGCAGGGAACACCAGGGTTATGGCAGAGAATGCTGGGATTATGGCAGGGATCTCTGGGATTTCATTGGGGAACTCTGGGATTACGGCAGGGAACTCCAGTGTTTATGACAGAGGATGCTAGGATTATGGCAGGGATCTCTAGGATTTCAATGGGGAACTCTGGGATTATGGCAGGGAATGCCAGGGTTATGGCAGAGAACACTGGGATTATGGCAGGGGTCACGAATGTGATTACGGTAGGGAATGTCCGAATTATGGTAGGGAACTCTGGGGTGACATATAGGATACAACAGCACCCATATGAGCAGAGGTAAGAGCACCGTGGCGTGAATAATTCTCTCCGAAGGGCTTACTCTCAAAACAAAGGACAGAAAACTGCTCCCTATTTAAATATCACCTCACTAAAGGATGTCACGTGGCCCTAATGATTCTAAGGTCCTCATGTTTCATTCATTAGATTTTTTTGCCTATATATTTTCATATAGAGGGAGAGTTCAGGCTAATTTCTGGAGTTGGGGTGATGCTCTGGATGGGTGTGGGTCACACAAACTCTTCAAATTTAGTCATAATCAAAATAGTAATGAATTATGATGTGCTGAGTTGCTTACCATGAACTTTTTTCTTGGATTGGAATCGAAATAAAACAAGAGAAGATGAGCCCATTTAATAAACTTGTAAACCAGACTGGGGAAAGAAATTCAGGAGACTCGGAGGTCAGGCCTGACATTGAAGCGAGCAGGTATGTGGTGATGTTCCTGAGACGATATGGGTCATGGCGATGTGACCCTGGGGTGGGGCAGAGCTGGACGGGTGTGGGCCGGACAGTAACAGGAAGTCGAGGTCATGGATGTCTCCGAAAACGCAGGCAGGGTGGATGCTAGGGGAGGTATTCCTGGACAGCTTCTCAGGGTGACGGCTTCTCAGCTAAGAGCCCACTCAGACACTGGGGGCCTGATAAGGGCCATGTCACCCACAGCGATCCGTCTGCTCTCCCCTCAGACTGAATGCAAGGACAGCGATCGGCTTGTGATTGGCAATCGGTCCAGGCACCCTCTACCCTCACTGAACTCTGCTAGGAATCCCCAATCGCCGTAGCTAAAACTTCACTGGGTTCATCTACGGAACGTGACAGACTGATAATGATACCTCATATAATTTTAACGCCAGGAGTGGAATAAAAAAAAGGGCTGTTCAATTCATTAAAAAAATCACCGAAAACACATCATAAGTAATAAAATCCATTATCCATCCTTTGATCCATATATCCAGATGAGGGTCACTGCGAACACCACGCTATTATAAATCCTAAAATGAGTCATTTAAATTTTGCAAAGTAATTACTGAGAAAGCTGCTTTTCCCACCACAAGCAGAGAAACAGTGGGTGGGGTTTAAGGTTTTAAGTCATGTGACTGAATGGACTGCATGCCCCAGTCTCAAAGGAGCCACTGCCTTCGCTATCTCGAAAGGAGCTTCTAATCCGGTATTAAACATCCATCTGTGTAAGGTTATGTTGCCATGAACGTCACGCGCGACTGCAGCTTGGCAAATCCGACACGCTGTTTTTTTTTTTCCCCATGAACAGAAGTTTGAGCGTTTTGTTGTACACAAAGGCGTGTTTGGAAGGGTGAAGTTGATGGCCATGTGTCTGCTATCCCACGTAGCAGATCACAAGAGAGGTGGATTAGAATGGATGAGCAGCACTGGTGGAGGTTCTCGACCATTTCAACTGAGGGGGGAGGACTAGGGCCAGTTGTTCTGTTAGGGGGGCCAGATGCATTTGACCCTAAAGTCCTTGATTACTTGCACTAAATTGGCAGCATTAAGAAGCAAAAGACAATTCTGAAAACCGATACGTTATTTATGCAACGCTTTACAGCTACATTTTACAGTTTTTGACAATAACTCACTCTGATTTCTTGTTTAGACTGTGTTGCTTCCACAAGCTTGATCATTTTTTTTCTCAGGTTAACTTTGCTTTTCACCACCTGAAGCGACTTGACCACCCGGTGTGTACCCGTGTTAAGTGTCCGTCAAGATAATGCGTTTACTTTTGTGTTTCTCCTGTTCAGAGTGCACAAAAATTTACCCCATGTCACGCCCAGCTCGTACGATCCTCGTGTGTGCCACACCCCCCTTGTTACCTCGTGTTAATTCCTGATTGTACTCACCTGTTGCTTGTTCAATTCAGCCTGTCTTGTGTATTTAGTCTGTGTCTAAGTCAGTATGTGCCAGATCTGTCATTGACGTTAGTTGATGTTGGTTCTCGTGCTTCCCCATGTGGTCCCCGTTCTTGCAATAAACCCCAGTTCTACCTTCATTGATGACTTTGCTTCCTTGTTTCTCTGTTCGTGCCCAGCGAAGTGTGACAGAATGACAGATCTCCCCGAAAACATAGCGCAGCAGACCGAGCACCAGCATCTCAGTCTGCTGCAAGATGTTGTGTATTGGCGGTCCCAACCCGAGGTCCAGGAGGACCCCAAAGCCCACGATCTAGACAGCCGATGCGAGGACCTCCTGAGAGAAGAACCCCCACACGGACACGCGTACCTCCTGCAAAAGGCAGGAGCGGCGGGTGCCAGCGTGACATAGTGGCGACAGCAGCTGGCGCAGCGGGCGAGTGGCCAGCAGGAGGCTTTTAATGCGGCGGATTGCAGAGGTGACATTGTGTTGTCCTGGGGCTACTGAACTGCCTCCCATATTGATAGAGATGGTTCAGCCTTCCACCACCACCAGCCAGAGGAAAAAGTGACAAAATAAAAAGGAGAAGCTGGCAGAAGCCCCAACGATATTCCTGGCCAGTAGGCAAGGGGAATCCCTGATCATCTGGGAAGTCACTCCCGTTACCAGCCCCGCCGATGAGCAACTGCCACCTTTGGCGGCTTATAACTTTCGAGTAGCACGCCTGGGCCAAGGAGGGATAAGCGCGGTAAGGGACGCCATCCCCCGGATCTCCAAGGCCCTTAAAGGGGTAACGCCTGCTTGCCCGGCGTTAACCCCGGCGCCTATTCCTGAGCTGCTTGTGGTTCCTGAGCTGCCCAGCGAGGCTCCGGCTGCGGCGCCTCCTGCTGGCCACTCGCCCGCTGCGCCAGCTGCTGTCGCCACTATGTCACGCTGGCACCCGCCGCTCCTGTCCTGCCTGTTCCGGCACCTGCTGTTGCTCCTGCCTTGTCTGTCCCAGCGCCTGCTGTGGCTCCTGCCTTGTCTGTCCCAGTGCCTGCTGCGGCTCCTGCCTTGTCTGTCCCGGCACCTGCTGTGGCTCCTGCCTTGTCTGTCCCAGCGCCTGTCCTGCCTATGCTGCCTGCCTCACCCGTCTTGTCAGAGCCCCGAGCTGGCCAAGAGTCGGTAGTGCCTGCTGTAGCTCCCCCTGCTGGCAGAGAGTTGGTGGTCGCTACAGCACCACCCACTTTGCCCACAGTGACGCCTGCAACCCTTGCCCAGTCTCTGCCTGTCCCAGTCCCTGTTCCAGTCCCCCGTAGTCCCTGAAGAAGTCCCAGACTGTCTGACTGCCGCTCTTTCTTCCTTGGAGAAGGAACTCGAGTGGGACTCCTCGGGGACCTCCCTAATGACTCCTCTTCCCTCGCCCCAGCACGGTCAACTCCGACTGATACCCTGCTTGTCAGTGTCCAGGAAGGGGAGAGGACACAAACGCAGCGGTCGAGCCCCGCCCACCCTGCCGCCTGGGTCACCCTTGCTCGCCTTGGCTGGGGCTCGGGGGGCACCTGCGGGTCTTTCGGTTCTGGCTTGTCGGTCGCCTGCGGGTCCCCCTCTGGGGCTTCGTCGGTCGCCTGTGGCTTCCCCTCCTCCGAGGCATCGGTCGCCTGCGCCTTCACCGGCTGGGGCTTCGCTGCCGCCTGCTGCGGCTTCCCCTCACTCCTTCCCTGTGTCGGGCTCGCCTCCGATTCCCTCCTCATCTCTCCTGGTGCTCCCTCCGGCTCCCTCCTTAGCTCCTCCGTCTGTCCCTCGTTCTGTCTCCTTACTCCCATCGTGGTCCCCTCCTGCTCCCTCCTCCCTGTCGCCTCCTGGAACCAAGTATATTATCTAAAATATACAATGCAAATATACAATCTAAAATCAATAATCTAAAAAATAGTCCTCTCCTGGAGCCGACACCTTATCGTGGTGGAGGGGTTTGCGTGTTCCAATGATCCCAGGAGCTAAGTTGCCCG
>JAABNX020000042.1:19269241-19290179 GCA_015163995.2 Mormyrus lacerda
TCCGCTCTGTCACTGTAGATGTACGAGCTGCCCCCTGTCGCCCGCCGATAGACTCCGCTCTGTCACTGTAGATGTACGAGCTGCCCCCTGTCGCAGGCCGGTACACTCCACTCTGTCACTGTAGATGGACAAACTGCCCCTTGTGTAAAACCTCATTTTGTCATCGCAGTCATATAAGCACCCGCTTCCCCCTCGATCGCTCACGCCTCCCACGCCTGTCAGCCTGCAGACTCTCCACTCCGTCCCCAGGGGCTTCCTGTCGCTCGCAAAGGTCCCACAGAAGTGCAACTGCTGAAAAGAACTTACTGGTGAAACCCACAGGACTTACTGTCAGTGGGTATAAAACCTGGTGCAGTTTTTCCGTACAGAATCATAACCTTTTTATTTGCCCAGAGCAAAAATCATAAGGAATGTGTTTTGGTGCCATCGAAGGTATGAAGTATAGAATTATACAATATAGTGTACAATTCAGACATGTATCCCAACATGCACACAGACTTTAAGAACTTTTAGAAGTAACCATGGAAACTGAACAATCACCACAAACATCCATTAAAAAATTCAGTTATAGTAAGTGCACTGACAGTCAGGGGTCCACCTTTCTGGAGGATCTGGCTGGAGGTGAGGTAGGTAATGAAAGCAGCAATCGCCAGCCTCCTGCAGAGCACTTAGAAGACAACAGACATGGTGAGACACAAACAGGTACATTCATGGAGATTTTATTGGAGCAGCAGAAAGAATCAGCTCACACCAGTGGGATTTCAGCACAAACATCCCGATGTCATTCCGCTGCCGCGTGATTTATCGAACGCCTATAAATGCGAGGACAGATATTCTCCGGGGAGCACGGACCTCACGCCCGTCCCAAATGTGTCTTTGCATAGTTAAAGTTCAGGGATGGACAGCAGAGTCATTGTGCTTGGAGGATCTCGCCGTCCTGTAGAAGCTATCAACACCGGGCCGCACACGCCTGCAAAAGTCATCTGATTTTAAACAGCTCAGCATGAGCCATGAAGCACGCTCCCGTCCAGCCAACAGACCTCCATGACGCCGACAGGAAACAGTCCAGTCGGCCAGGATGGTAACCTGGGGGCAGGGCGCTGCTCTTAATTAGTGACAGGTGGAGCTGTGGGAGGAAGGAGGGGGCCTCAACAGACCCACAAAACGCTTTCCGACCGAGCCGGCCTGGTCGCACGCACACGCTCTACACCTCAGATTGACTGCAGGTTGTCGACTTTCATCCCCGACGCGCTTTCTAACACCTCGATTCCCTATTTCATCAGCGTCCTTGTTTCCTCATGCTTGAAATTAGCAGAAGAAGAAAGTAACCTGAGATGCAGCTGTTTTTGTACAATCTACCTCGTGTAGGTGCAGGTGAAATGACGCCCTCCAGAGGTTTCTAGGCAGATAGCAACTGTCTCCATGCTCAAGCTGGAATTCCTGGAGTGCCCCCCCCCCCCAACACAACATGACATCATGACGACTGAAATAAGACATTCTGACTTTATGGACTTTAACACACAAGTATAATATCATGTCCTCAATGAAATCAATATGCAAACACATGGATGGCAAAGCCATTACTGTTCAATCTGCGGAAAAGGACCAGAAGGGAGCAGCGGAGGAACACCGATGGCGCCGCCATCCTGGGAACACAGCGTTTCATTACATCCCCCAATTGCTGCGATAACTGGAAGCAATATACTGAGGAGCACTGGAGAACCAGGCCGCCACACCGCCAAACCGTCTAACCGAGCCACGTTCCCCCTCAAAGGCGGAAATGAGATCAGTGGCTCCGGCTGAGATGCGGACATCAGCAGATCGATCCCTGGCTGAAACGCAGCCTGACAAACACAACCCACAGCTGCGATTTGTCACTTACAATAGCAGGAAATCAACTATAAATTAACCTGATAATAAGCTCTCCTTTTACAATTTATAATTTCCCCAGGAATTCCCACTGTCCCCATCCTCCAATTTCAGTGTCTAATGTTTTGCTGCCCGCAAAAATTCTTTCCCTCTCCCCGGAGGCCAGACTTCTCTGTGTCATGACCTGCTCTCTCTCCACACCATTCAAACAGCCCGGAGACCCATGGCAGACTCAAGCTTGCGGGAGGGAGCGTGGGTCGGACCGGCAGGTGATTCTATGCTCGGTGACATGGCGTGACCGTCACCTGTCTGATTAATGGAGACAGCGATGGCTAATGACTGGCTAAGGGCTGGAACTTAATCAGCACTTTATTGATTTAAAAAAAAGCGGCTGAGAGAAAAAGACAGACATAACTGTCACCGTGTGACTCCTAGGAAGCACGTCTCTATTCAGCCCTTGATGGACGGGTGAGCCGGGGGGGGCATTGCCTGAAACAGGGGAACGCAGACACGAGCAATGCGGTTGTGGAACAACACCGACGTCTCAGCTCTGCCTGGGACCAGACGCAAGTTTGGAGTCCGGATCCTCATTCACCACGCCGGATGTGAAATGAAAACGGCACGTTACCTAATTGGTAGCCAGTCTCATGTCTGACGTTGAGTGCCTTTCACATAATGGCCACTGGAGGCGCTATAAAGACAGGGTGCGTTTTCGAGTCCACCGTGACCTTCACCTTCACATGGGGGAGGGGGGAAGGGGTGATAAATCATCGCCAGAGACCCCCTGGCTGTGACCACTCTCCAGGATATGGCTGCTCGCTCGGTCTGTTTCAGGGCAACACAAACATGGTCGTGGTCAGGATGACCGATCCGTCAGGCGCTGCTGCATCATTCAGTAGACCCCAGCAGCTTGTATCAGAAAACCTGGTTATGTTGCGGTGATGGAAACGCATTCAACAGCCATATCGATTTCCACGACGAACAGGGCAAGAGGGCAGCATTATCTCATAAAGGAAGAAATGTCAAAAACATATAAATAAAAAAGATCTTTCTAACTTCTCCATTAGACAATAATAAGAACACAATACACTACACTACTAAAGACGTCACAGTTTTCTTTAGTGTTCAGGATCCGGGTGCTGTGTTCAGGCTGAGAGAGAGTGTGTCTGAAGAACAAATACCGTAATCATGCGTTTCTCTCTGTGATAAATGAGCAAAGTGCCACCCGAGTCCTTTATTTAAAATCCTGGTGATGCTGGAGTTTTCATGCCGCTGCGTTTTGCAGGGCTTATCGCCATGCCGCCGCTGGGGTGAGATACGGCCAGCACTCCGCTGGTCAGGCACTGAATCTAGAGAAAGGCAAAGTGAAAATAGATCACGTAGATCGGAAAAACAGAGACGTTTCAGGTATCCTACATAGATGAAACTTTAAGGAGATATGCGATACCCCAGAGTTTGTGTTTTTATTGTTGCTATGGTAACACCCCATACTACTGATTGACATTTTTACATTAATGCATTCTATATCCATTTCCTATTTATTTGTGGCATGCTGTGGTGTCTCGCTAGCGCCACCACCCTGCAGACGCCGTTACAGCATTGCTTGCCGCCACCTCTTGCTGTCGGGATTAGAGAGCGTGGTCATGCCTTCTGACAGGCCGAGATCATCTGAACCAGGCCGTTAGCTAAAAATTAGCACTTGGAAAATTGGTTTCCGCGCAATAAACACAGTATCAGTGCACAAAATAAATTAAACAATCAAACTTTATTATTCAGCGATAATATGTTTTGCAAGTGAGGGCTCATTACGGTGTCTGCTTTTAATTAATTTTTGATGCTTGCTCATTAAGGCAGAGTTGTATCCTCATTACACAGTGGCGGTCAAATTGAGGTGCCCTTTTCTGATTGCTTGTATTTGCCGTTCCAGGCCCTATTGGAGGCGCCTCTCTGGATAACAGCACAAGGATGTTATGAATGTCCTCCACTAAATGGTGCAATAATCCGACCTGAATATGAGCACTTGTCCTCAGACACATGACTGAGGAGTTTGTTTGGAGCTGGTCACTCTGTTTACCTATTTACACAGCCAGCCGTCTCATTGGACCCGCAGCCAGCCAATCCGGGGGCCAGAACTGGCCGCCAGGGTCTCGCCTGCTGTTCTCTGTGGTGATGGAGCCACTTTCCGGCTTAGTTGTGATCCAATCTCCTGGGCTTCCAGCCTTCCAAACGTTCCCATAGATGCATCACACAAGGTTGAAAGGTTTTTGTTGATTGGCATCCTGTATGTCTCTATCTGTGAGTGTGTGCGTGTGTATGTGTGGATTATGTTTGTATTACAATGTCCCCTGCAATGTAATAAAAACCTGTTATTTTTGATGTTGTGGGGACTATTTTTCAGGTCCCCACAAAGATCTGTGAATGCAATCAAAAAACCAAAAATGTCTCGTATTTTGTTTGGTTGAGGTTAGGGCTGGGTAGGGGTAAATCTCATCATGTTGGGATTAGAGTTTTCCCCATAGAAATGAATGACGTGTCCCCACAAAGATATCACTACAAACCTATGTTTGTGTGTGTGTGTGTGTGTGTGTGTGTGTGTTTGCGAGGGGGGGCATTACATAGCACACTCCCCCGAGTGTGACGTACCAGGTCCAAAATCTCCTAGACCTTATTTATATATTATTAAGGCTTCATGTTACTACATATGGAGGCTGTTCAGCTGTCATACTCAGACCAATAGGGTGTAATGGGCGTGTTTGTAATTCAGACAGGGAAAAAAGGCCCCCACCTCCCGGAGCGCCGTCGACGACACGGGTATTTTTGGAGCAAACAGAGAAGCTGACAGCCCCACATGTTCCCCATGTTCCGCGCGCTCCCGATCAGCACCGCGCCCGTCTCATGTTGCCCCCGCCACCCCGTCTTCCCTGCCAGCGAGTCGCGTTCCTCCAAGATCTGGGCCTTCCTGGGAAATTTACATTCTTCAGCTCCTGCAGCTGATGCCTCCCTCCTCCCTCCGCAGCACCGTTTTTTTTTTTTTTTAAATGACTCCTCTCAAAGTACGTTCACCGTGGGGGTTCACCGCTGCCCCCTGGAGGACGCCGTGTTCCTGCTGGCGCCCGCGGCTCCGCTACGCTGTTGGTTGTGGTAATTTCACCCTTTCGTGACCGGATTTGTTATACCCCATGGAGGTATTCATCCACCGCAGTGAGACCGCTTTCATAATCGCACGTCCCCCACCCTGCTCATGCAATGAATCAGAGGAAGCGTTTTCACTGCGACGCCGTCTCCATGACAAGCCGTGCCAGCCACCGTAATACGTGCACACTACCACAGAATTGGCATCGCTGCGGAAGGCAGTGGAGGGGCCCGGATCGGGCTCCTCTCTGCTTAATCTCTGTGTGTTTACCCCGAGCAGCGAGGCCGGAATCGCCAGAGTGAGAGTGCGGAGTGTGAGTGATCCTGACAGCTTTATATCGCTCACTTTACCTTCCCGTTTGGAGAAGATTGAATCAGCACCACAGACACTGCATAGCAGAAAATCAGGTGGCGTGTTACGCTGTGGCTCAGTACAAACGCATTTAACACGTTATACCAGTAACATGTTCAATAGCTGCCATTGTCCATGCCCAGTTTGCCCGGAAGTGATTCACAAGGTGATTGCAAAGCAGGATCTGTTCAGAAAAACGCTGTTTCCCTGTCTGCCATCTCTGCCTGGGTGGATTTTGCTTTCACATATCCGGTGTCCTGTAAGGGCGCTGCATAAGACAGTATAGAGATGGTGGGTCACTGCAGTGAGCAGTGCAGTTTGTTCCAGAGCATTCTGCATCGGTCAGGGAAGTCGGAGGTCCTGTTAGGACAGCACAGTGGAGTAAAATCGGTTTCCGCTACGACGGGAAGCATGTTTCTATAGAAACAGACAAAAAAAGAGGTGATAGGAGGCTGGCAGGAAGGAACGGGTACTTTATTTGGGATGGCAGTCAAAAAAAGTAGAGAGGTAAACAAAAGACAGATGTGTGGGTATCAGCATGTTACAATTTAGGGTCTTCAGTAGGGCGTGCGGTCGGGCATCAGGGTCTGGGTGTGTTTCCTGGGTCTAATGCCAGGTTGTCATGGCACCCGGTCAGACGATGCTCGTCACCCGATATTACCCTGCCCCCACGTGCCTGTTCCCTACCCCCTCTTACGATAATGTACTCAGAAAAAGGCTCATTGACTCTTAGAGTGCTAATTGGTGTATGCGTCAGACCTGGAGCTCATCTGTGATGCAAGCTGGCACTGCCCCCCCCCCGGCCACAGCCCGCTCCATGGCATGGCTCTAATGGACCAGCGTTTCCCTGGCAGTTTGTCCATTTTGCTCCCTCTCCTCCGCTCTCCCCGTCGTTCTCGTCTTCTGGTCCCCAACGGAAATTCTTCCAGAGCCCCCTGACCATCTGCTGCCTATTCCCTGAACCAGATGCTCATCCCAAAATCAACAGTTTCCCTTTTCTGATTTTTGGCGCCGGGTGGTCGTCTGGCGTGGGGAGCTGGGTGGCACACTCGCCCACTTTCAGACTGCCAGCCAGCCCCCGCCGGGTTGCCAGATCTCGTGCCGTGTGTGTGGTTTCAAGTAGCAGAGGGTGGGTCCGCTTTTTTGACTCCTCCCCCAAACACGCCTGTCATCTGTCATCCTATCAGCACTGGGGGCCCCGTATTGTCCAACCCACACTGTCTGCCAACATTGTTTCAATTTGCTAGATAGCCACACAAAAACATGATACCCTTGTTTTTAATCCGTGCTACCATTTAAAAAAAAAACTGAACAAAATTTTCCAAATATAAGCCACCCCCCCCCACCAAAACCCAAAAAATGGATGCAGATTAGAATCAGCCACACAGGCAAATTGGCGATTTGTAATCTGTGCTAATGTTTGTTCATGGTCTTGACTCTTTCTCACTTTGACTCACAATTATATTGCATCCGCTTGTGCGCTCAGCAGATTAAACTGGATTAATTTTTCCTTACCATTTCCCCATTACTGACAGATGTAATTTCAGTCTGGAAACTCCACATCGCGTGAATTCCTGCCATATGCAGTAATTACAGCGATAAGTTACACTTTGGAGGGTGGTCTGTACAAACTAAAATTAAGAGTCACCCTGAATTGTTTGTCTTCCTTTTTGTGCCACTATATGTGCTTAGACCCACCTCCTCTACAATCTGATTGGTTATCTCTCTGGATCAACCATTTTTCCTTTTGCCCTCAGAACATTTTTGCGTAAGTAAAACTCCCACAAGCTCTGCCTTTGAGTTCCGACTATGTTCAGGCAATCCTGACTTAGCTACCTCATGCTAAAACCTGTCTGGGGGAGATTTTATAATCATCCATCCATTAGATTCCCTCTCCACCTTCAAGAAACACCTCTAGCAGTGCCGGAAATAAAACTCATCCTGAGACAACTACAAAAAGTGAAAAAAACATGTCACGCTACATTTTTTACTGAACTATCTCAGTTGGCTAGTATCAAGAATTCTTGATTGTCACCCTTGACTCACCTGTCCCAGGAACACCTCTACTCCCCTGACACCACTCTATGTTCCCTGACGTAACTGGGCATTCGTTGGAAGCTTAGCCCAGCTGCACTCACACCTTGTCGACTCCTTAACGGTCGTATATTTGTAATGTGTTACCTGCCTCGCTTCTCTGCCGCTTTGGACAAAAGAATCCGCTAAAGGAAATTTCTTGTAAATTTTGCCATACAAGGGAAACAGTGAAGAACAGCAGGCTTCAAATGACAGGAGAGCATTATGGAGGAGAGAAGCGGACGTATGATTGGTCTGCTTGAAAGAATGAATCAGAAATGATGCCGGATAGACCAAAGTTAAATTACAGCCCCAGGCAGAGCAGGAGGTACCCCTGCGATCTCGCACCTCCCTCAGGCCTGCGGGTCTGCATCTACCCAGACGGCCCTGGGTCTTTTAGCAGAGCAATCAGTCCAACCAGGACCAGCTGGGCATCATTAACTGAGGCTCCGGCTGGAGTGAGCCTAGTGATCCATCACCATGGAAATGTGACATCACCAAAACGGAGCCTGATGCCATTCTTGCACCCTCCCTTGAGCCACCACCCCCCCCCATTCAAATTACATGCTTTATCTACACTGCAAAACAATGTATTTCGTACCCTCCCGACAAGTGCTTTAGGGTGAGACCGTCTGCCAAAAAAACCAAATACAAATACAGTACATGTATATATTCACAATAGCCATTGGCTTGGCTCCTCAGCGCCTTGGTCCATCTCCAGTCTCCATCCAACAACCCCCATCGAGAAAAACGCTATTTTCTGCATCAGGTCATTCTGTGTGATATGTCACCACTAACAATGTTCAGTTTCCTTTTTTTAATTTGCACTTAATTTCTGGACACATGCTGCGCGCCGCATAAAATGGCTTAATTAAGGAGCCGCAAAGAATTAACCAGTGAATTTGGTCCTGGAGCTACTGTTTCAGGTGAGTTTAAAGAGGAACCCTGGAGAGGATGTTCCTGACGATACCTTTCCAAATGAGCTCCAATGAGATGCGTGCTTAGCAAATCGCTAACGTTAGGGATCATCTCCAGTGTGTCATTTTTAATTTCTTTGCGCACAGATGGAGTGGTAACTGTATAATCTGATTTTCAGCCTCATTTTCCTTTTGTGATACTCTAAATGATTGTGGGGAACGGGCTTCTGAATTAATGTGACGAGTGGGGTGCAGCTTTCCGTGATAATCAGCCGTGCCTGGAATCCAGGCCGAGGCTCCTTCAAAACCCCCGTCTGCACTCGCATCATCCATGTCAGATTTTCCCTGTAGGCAGAGTTGCCAGAAATTCCGCAGTTTAATCAAAATGCAGCAAACATTCCCAGAGCGCAGAAACTTAAATATCAGGCCCTGTGCCGACTCCATGGCCATAAGCACAGGCCAGAGTCTGTTTATTTTTGAATTAAATACTTTTATAAAAATAAAATGCCCTCCACCCCCACCCACCTGCATTCAGATGGATGCTCTCTGCTATGAAAACTGCAGCCAGCCAGCTCTACCCAGGTGCCCCCCCTTCAAGTAGATGGATCATCACACCATAGGCGGGGAGGACCCCCCCCCCCCCCATAGATGGGTGGATGGACGGGAGGATTGGTGTTGGAAGGCCGCAGTGCATCTCATTGATAAAGTGCTCATGAAATTTCATTTTCAGGGGCTGACAGAGGAAGACCCACACCTCTCTCTCATTCTCCTTCTCTCTCTTTCTCTCTCCCTCCAGTAGTAAATTACCAGAATTACCTCCTTCTCTTGCTCTCCTTCAAAGACATGAATGGGAGAGATAATGACTCGTCTTTTTATCCGGACTTGGAAGCGTTCTTGCTGTGGCTGCAGTAAGCCCACCTTGCCACACGGGGGCTGGGGCTGTGTAAGGGCTGTGAGATGCCAGCTTTCCACCCATCCCTGTGTCACATGGTTATGTGCCCTGATGTCAGAACAGTGAGGAAATGTGTGAAGGGAACCCATCACTCATAGATGCAAAAATGATGCAGAATTGGCACTAGAACTGTAACCCCGAGGTCCTTGAGTCCTGAGGTCTGGAGACCCCACCTACACACCCACCTACACACCCGCCTAGACACCTGCCCATACACCTGCCTACAAACCTGCCTACACACCCGCCAACAAACCCGCCTATACACCCACCTAGACACCCGCTTACAAACCCGCCTATAAACCCGCCTATTCACCCACTTACAAACCCGCCTATACACCCACCTACACACCCGCCTACAAACCCGCCTATTCACCCGCCTACACACCCACCTAGACACCCGCCTACACCCCCCTAGACACCCGCCTACACACCCACCTAGACACCCACCTACACACCCCCCTAGACACCCACCTACACACCCACCTAGACACCCGCCTACACACCCACCTAGACACCCACCTACACACCCACCTAGACACCCGCCCATACACCTGCCTACAAACCTGCCTACACACCCGCCAACAAACCCGCCTATACACCCACCTAGACACCCGCCTACAAACCCGCCTACACACCCCCCTAGACACCCGCCTACACACCCACCTAGACACCCGCCTACACACCCACCTAGACACCCACCTACACACCCACCTAGACACCCGCCTACACACCCACCTAGACACCCGCCTACACACCCACCTACACACCCACCTAGACACCCGCCTACACACCCGCCTAGATACCCGCCTACACACCCGCCAACACACCCACCTAGACACCCGCCTACACACCCACCTACACACCCGCCTACACACCCGCCTTTTTTCCCATGAAACCAGTTTTAAATAGGGAGGTAATTGTTGAATCTCTTTATATAAAACTTTCAGTCACCATGGAATAAGCAACATTTTCCTTATAGGTGAGAAAATGTCTGATTATTCTTGCAGCCTCTTGGGACAAAAGCTAGAATATAAATGAGATCTAACTAGTAATTAGAGAATGCAGGGTTTGAATGCCAAAGTGTATGGTAATCCATGCTTTACCAATCACAGCCGGACTTAAGCTAACGGCAACTAATGAAGGAACCAGCAGGATGTAGGTTAAGCCCCACCCGTGACTGGCAGCATGCCCTAATCTCTGGCATAGCAGGATTTGAACCCGGGTCTCACCCGTGATGTCTCTCGACACCTGATTCAAACACAGCTAGGACACGTCAGTGGCAACCCAAAGGCTTATGTGGGCAAGACATCAGCAGGAAAATCGATATCAAAGCAAATCAATAGAAATCACGCGGTTCGGTCTCACCCCGGACCACAAACACGGCTTTCTGGAAAAGACATTGTTCCGATGACCTCATAATTCCATTTCTTTGCCAGAATCACTCCCCAGAGTGGCTTGTTTTCAGTTACCAGCCCCTGATCTTCAGCCCTAAGTTGGTGCCTCTGCCATGACGAGCTTGATTTGAAACTCAGCTACTGCGAGGAATCCGTTCTAATCGAATCCTCCTCTGCGTTTGTTCTAAATATTCAGTGTCACGTTTAAGCAGGAGGCAGAACGCTGTCACTCCCTAAACGGAGAGCGCAGGGTGAATAGATTTCACAGCGCTGCCGTTTTTATATATCACAGCTATCGAGCGCTCGAGGGAGGAGATGGCCTTTGTGGTTTGGAGGTGGAAGCTTAAAGCGCATTTACATAAGCGGACCCTTCAGCCGGAGAAAGTGCCTCGTTCGGGCGGCGATAACAGACGACAGTCTGGAGAAACAAACAGCACTCAGCTGAAGCGAACATGACAAAATGCGACGTCGTCTGCATCAGTGCCGGTCGAGGACCATGCGGAGCTTTAGGCAAGTTCCACATTCTCTGCGAGCTCCTCTCGCGCCGGAGGACTTCACTGTCAGTAAAGTTTGCTGGGGGTGGAATCTCTGCTAAACCTCATAAATGCTCCCTATGTTACGAAATGGGCCCTGGGTAGCCTATGGATGTATGAGCTGATGATCACACTGACGTGCAAGAGGTGGCCAGCAGGTAAAACCGTGGCACACTGGGCCGGGGGGCTCAGTGACATCACCTGCAAGTGATGGAGTTTTTTCAAGCTTTAGATATAGATCCTTTTCAGTGATTCTTTTTCACTCTTTGACTCACCGAAGCATCAGGCCTGAGCGAAATGCCGATCAATTAGCACATGCCTGAGAAAACTGATCTGTGTGGCACTGCATGTTTGACCACTGGCTATACATAGCAGCTTTGATTCACCGCGGCAAAAAGCATCCGTGATCACAAGGATGGCGCCGACTCACACGAAGGGCCTGCCGCAGCTTTCGAAGAGGCTGTATCACCCCGAAAGCCTTTCCCAGGATGAGGTCACACCTTTTCATAATCCTGCTCACTTGCCCAAAAGCGAATGATCCCATGATATATTAACAGTAATTCCTCACCTCATTGCACAGTTATGAAAGAAAAGTCGCTGCTACTGCGCGAAAGGTCCAAGAGATACATTTATTGTTTTTTTTGAGAAAGCAATGACATCATACTGTTGACCCTGAGATTTGAACTCATGACCTTCCGATCAGAAGCGCGAGGTCCTGAAGTGTGCCATATCAGCATATTATCTGCCTTCACAGTTCTCATGATACCCACCCTTCCCTGAAATAGCCGTCATATTTAGGATCGCCGTTTCATGTCCTCAGCATGGGGCAGACATCACACGTTCTTTCCTCCGCTCCCGGTTCTGCATCAAAGGCTGCATGGCTCCTGCTCTGGCATTAATTAATTCCTTCCCCCCTTCCGCTCTTGCCACTCACAGATTTATCATCCCGGCGGCTGGGCTGATGTTCCCTCCGCGTATATTTCTCGAGGAGCATTGATCTCTGCCTTGCACTTTACCTCAACTGACACATCTGTCTAACCTCATCGCTGTTCAGTGCTTTAATGAGGATACGGTGATTACATTCGATTTTTTTTTCCCACGTGGATTAAAAAAAAACACACGCGCACACAGAACTGCCCTTACCACTTTCTATTTTCCACAAGGATAAAAATCCCTTTTACTCCTTGGCTGGCTTGAGTTGGTATTACGAGGGAATTTCAAGTGTGTCCGATGCCTGGAGACCTGAAGCAGAGGGTGGCGAGAGGCCAGGCAGTGCTGCTGCTGATACTATCCCTCCTTTCATGACCCTCACCAATCGTGGGAAATTATGCAGGCAGCGATGTGCAAAAGCCCTACAAGAGGACCCTGGGAGCTAACAGGAGCTGAGACCTCCTCTGAGGAGGCCCGATAACCGCTCGCGCACTTTAGCGTGACGTCCAGCACTCGTGTGCGTGGCTTGCATATGTTCGGGGGCCGACAGTTTGCCCTGCACTGAAAATCAGGAGGTGTGTCGTGTTCTCCTGCTGGATCCCAGAACCGCGCAGGCCCCCTGACCCAGGGATAATCAGCATGAACCCCCTGGACCCACATGTAGGTACTTCTGGCCAGATTCCTGAGCCCCAGCCCACACCTGTTTCAGGGCACCTCAGGGAGGGTCTGCATGAGCACATGACCTTCAGTGAGGCCTCTCTCTCTCTCTCTCTCTCTCACCCTCTCTGATTCTCATTCTCTCTGTTTCTCCCTTTCTCTCTCTCTCTCTCACCCTCTCTGATTCTCATTCTCTCTATTTCTCTCTCTCTCACCCTCTCTGATTCTCATTCTCTCTGTTTCTCTGTTTCTCTCTCTCTCTCTCTCTCTCTCTCTCTCTCACCCTCTCTGATTCTCATTCTCTCTGTTTCTCTCTCTCTCTCTCTCTCTCACCCTCTCTCATTCTCATTCTCTCTATTTCTCTCTCTCTCACCCTCTCTGATTCTCATTTTCTCTCTCTCTCTCACTCTCTCTGATTCTCATTCTCTCTGTTTCTCTCTCTCTTGTTCCATTTGCATAATGATCAGGTGACTCACAGAGGGTTCACGCAGAGAACTGCATGGCTACATCAGTTCCGAGTCCCCGTGAAGCTCATCCGGGTGTAGCACAGGACTGAATATTATATCTCCCTGCATTAGTCCAACATTCAAAATAAAACAGGCTTCTATAAATAAACATGACACTACCATGTAATATCATCTGCTTGGTATTGGTCCGGTAATGTTCTCTTTTATTATGATGTTCTTAGTTGTGTGTGTATCAGTATATAGGCTGGCTGGACAGGGTCCAGGGTTTAGCACATTTTAGCGTTTAAGGTACAGTCAGTTCCCAAGGTTAAGATCATCTGACTCACTCACCCTTGTGAACAGACTGCCATAAAGCCTAATATATAAAAAATTCTGTTTAGACACAATGGTTCGTAATAATGGACACCTGTACCACTTTGTTACTCTTAATAACACTGCATGGCGTCAGCGGTTCATCAGTTCCAGGTACAGCATAGTCCCATGCGTAGGTGCTTTTATGATTCATGTTAAATAATAATTAATATTATCTATTCTATTATTATTTTTCTTACTTACCTACAAATTTGACTTAAAGACAGACTTATGGAATGGATCTCATTCATATCCTGCCGACTGCCTGTATTTTGTTTTGCCTGCGTAGGTGTTACAATCTTAGAAGGCCACGGTGACACAGCGACAGATCAATGCAGGAATATTACCCCAGCAGGCAGTAGTTAATAACAATTGATAAAAAGCACAAAATGATACCACTACAGACAAGCAAATGGTGTACACATGTACCGACATGTACCGACATCTTCTTGGCCCCATACTGCTTACACTTGTACCTGGGTATTTGCTGGAAGCTCAGCCTGGCTCTGCTTCCTCCTAGCTGAGTCCCTGACAGCCGTATGTTTGTGATGTGCTGTCTGCCTCATCGCTTTGGCAAAAAGCGTCTGCTAAATAAAATAAATGTAAAATGTAAATGTACAGGAGATGCGCGACGAATGCCTTTGTAGCGTACGTGTATAGGAACTTATGTTTGCCGTGTCAGTACACTGGGGGGTGTTTATAAGCTTAATATAATTATCTAGCCCACTCACAGAGGCTGTACACCTGTAACTGGATTCCCGGGGAAGGTCATTGAGATCCCCCCCCCCCCAGCATTTCCTCTCTCAGGTACAATGATCTTTACGCTGCTAATGGCCATCACCCACCTTACTCTTCATTTGACCATCATTTTCGACCTGTAATTTACCATCCCGGGCTCGTTTACCGCTAATCATATGCTAAATGGGAGAAAGAACAGCCCACACGTCGCTGTGTCGATGGGGCACAATCCAGGCCCTGGTTTATGTACTAGAATGAACCACCTACAGAAACCAACTTTTCATTCTGGCACACGGTCCTTCCCAAGAATTTGCGTGATATTAACTGTCTACTGACCGATGCCTCCATGCGAACGCCATCCATTGTCAGAAGCTGTCAGCGTGTGGAGTGATGACCAAGAGGAAGCCCACGTGAACCTCAAATCAGCACTTAATGGATCTCTCCGTGTGACGAGTCCCCTGTCCATTCATCACTCTTACCATCCATATTGTTTCGCTCCACTGTATCTGGTGGTCATTCTTCCTTTTAATGTACAGGAACCACCTGGCCTGTGGGCGGGATTCTGCTTGCTGATTGGTGGAGAATGAGCCATGACAGATTACCGGCACCTGCGTGGTTGAACATCATGTGGCGCCCTAGGTAACCTAGGTAATCTACACTGCTAGCGCCCCCTGTCCGAGACAAAGTGAAATAAGCTTGCTAGGAAGATGGTGCCCTCATTAGCTGCCTATGTTGCCCAGTGGGTTGACAGATACTGTGATCAAAAAAAGTATTTGGTTCTAATCGCCTCCAAAATACCACAGTCCTGCTCAGTGGTATTTCAGTACCAGTGAAGCACTAAGCATGTGGGATTTAAAACACGTTCCGGTACCTCTGCCAAGCACCGTTATGCTGTTTTTAAAAGTGAAAACTGGTGACCAACGGGCTTGAGTGTCAAGAGACACGGCACCGCGAGCGAGCCAGAGGCCGACCGCAATCTCCGCACGCGTGCTTCCCGTGCAAATTAATCTCCGAGGCGCGCTTTTGTTGTTGCAAATGAGGAGGCAGTTTGCCAGGTTGCACTTATGGTCCTTTCGGAAGGGGAAGATAAAACATTCGAAGGCCAGGAAAATAAGCTTCAGAAAGCACCGGCAAGTTGAGCGAGATCAAAATCAAGCCTCTCAAGTGAGATATGGTGTTTTAAGCGGCAAAGTGGAAGCGCACCGTTAGTAAGACGCCGTGTTTTGGGTTCGGATGCAGTTTGCATTGGGACCACAGCTTCGAGCCGGCAACTTTGAAAATGTTAGATAAAAGCCTGAGAAAGAATATAATCAGCGTGGAGCAAACCGTGGGAATCTAAATGAATTCATCAGAAGAAATAAATCAAAGTGGATCTGTAGGTAGGTGTGCATCCAGTGAGGTCAGTTTCTCGTCACCCCTGAGCGGACCAATGCCAAGTCCATTTGTTAAAAGACCAACTTAATTCGAGGCTCATTCTGAGATAGTCTGCCTCCGCCGTTTACCTCCATCTCCTGCTTGTGTTCCCTCATTGAACAGTATCTCTGCTAAGGCAAGTGGCGACGGTAGGAAATTACGCATTTCAGGCGTCTTCAAATGCTTTACCTCGTCCATGACTGGCTCCAAGATCAGGAAGGCCGTCTTCGGCAATTCCCCCCCCCAAAATTCAAAATATCTCATTAAGCCTCATTAAGTGGCTCGCTCTGGCCTCGAACTAGCGGCAACGGATCTGGGGGGGGAGAATTAATGATCAGTGCCAAGGGGGTACCCGCTGACAGACGGGGGAGAGGATGGGAACGGACTGGTCGTTTTCGGTTTACGGGCCCGACCTGAGAGCAGATGAAAAGCCTGGAGGTGCTGACTGGTCCCCAGAGACCGGGGGCATGGGGGGGGGAGGGGGGGCAGCTTGAGAAGGAACAGCCTGACAGGATCGCCACGGAGATGGCACGGAGACACCACAGAGACGCAGCGGAACTCGCTGTCTGACAGCATGAAGACGCTGACAGTTATAGACCCTCTGAGGCTTATAAATGGCTCCTTTTCCGGCTTTCCTTTTTAATTTCTCATTTGCTACCTTGTTTGTGTAAATAAATGCTCTGAACAGACAGCACGTCACCTGGAATAAAGCTGCCATTCTGTTTGCTTCTCTTCCTGTCTGTCAGATTATCGCTCTTGCAGCGTCCATCACGGACACTGATGTTACCACCGGGTTTATATTAGCCGTAGCAGACAGCAAAAATCCACACGCATTGCTGACATCTCAGGATGAGGGAGAGAATGAGCAAGTGTGTCTGTGTGTGCGTTTGTCATTATTACTTTGTGGGGACCACATTTCCTTACAATGTAATAAAAACCAACTTCTTACCTTGTGAGGATAACCTCAGTTTTAATAAAAACATTTCAAAAGTCATTTTGTTTGTAAGGATAGGGCTCGGTAGGGGTTAAGATTGTCATAGTTAGGATTATAGTCAATAGCCTGTAGAAATTAATGGAGAGTCCCCACAATAATAGGAATATAGGATCTGTTTGTGCATATGTGTGTGTGTGTGTGTGTGTGTGTGTGTGCATGTGTGTGTGTGCATGTGTGTGAAGACACTGGAGGAGGCTTTCATTGATTAAATGGACCCATCTTACAGGCATATGGACCTCTGCACAATAGAACAGGCTGTTACATTGTGAGGATGAAGCATTATTCTGTCAAACACACAAACACCCCCCAACCATCCACCCGACGGCATTGTGGAGGGGGGGGGGGGCAGTGTGTTCAGTGAGAGTGTAGGCCAGGGAGTAGATGATTGGTATGCTCATCGGTGGAAGCCATCAGAGATGCCGGTCGTTAATCCCACGATTGCCCTTGAGAAGGTGAACCGGTGAGGCCGTCTGGTGTCCGTCACCCCTGCCAGGAGCCGCAGCCTCATCTGCCGCCGCATCACTTCCTGCTCCTCAGCCAGCCCTCATTTCTCAGCCGCTTGAACAAGGTGGAGGGGGATGGACACAAAAAAGCAGATCTCATCCTGGCTCTGGCAGCAAAACGGATCTGCATCCGCGTACGTCTCAAAAGCTACGAGAATGTTCCGGAATTTTCTAACAAAACAAAAATAGGCGAAGGGATGTGGCCTTAATCTGAGTTTTTTTGGATGATGTGAAGCTGATGAGATTTGGGACAGAGCAGAACGCGGCTGGGCACTTAAACAGGGCAGCCCAAGAGGATGCGCATGGCAGAATGAGAGGGGAATGTCCTGATTCAGTGTCCGCAGCGGGTTTGCAGAAAAATAAAGCTGGCTGTCATTTAGACAAGAAGAGTTTTATTAAGTGTGACAGGTTATCGCTTTGTTAGCCTTGATTATAAATCACATTAGCTTAATACATGCTACGCTCTGGCATCAGTTTAATTAATATTGTAATAGAGTTCATTTGTTTTGTGTTCAGAAGGGAGCATTTAACTTCATCCTGTCGTGCAGTTTTAATGAACACTGAGAGAATACATTTCTTAAACATGGTGCCTTAATTTGCCACTATTCACTCTTCAGTATCAAAGACCTTAAAATGGACATGAAAGCCATAAAATATCCAAAGCACTCCCATCCAAACATGCCCCAGCATAGTGCACTAGTCACCCCACATGTTCTTAGCGTGTTTCCAAGCAGAAAACACCAATGAACATGTGCACCACGTGTGCCCTGCCTCTGCGAGCTTGTAACTGACAGTCTGCCACATAAGGCGAGTGGCTGATAATCACAGCACCCGTCGGCGACGATCGGCCCTGACTCTGCGCGACGACTCGAGCATTTCACAGCTGTCTCCTGCCGTTTATTAGGCACCGGGAGCAGGCAGATTGCCCCACCTACCCCCATGCTGTTTCACATCTGTTTCCAGGGGGGCTCATTTAAAACCTGCCCTGTTAGCGACTCTCTGCGGCGACCGGTGTGGGATCCGCACGCGTAATGCCAGGGGAGGTTCGTGTGAAACCGAGAATAAAAATGGCCATTTGATATCACTGTATAAAATGACCTTCGCTCATTACTGTGGATAGAGTTGCCACCTATGGAATTAATTAGCTTACAGACACGTTGCTATCAGAAACACCCACTACATATTTCTGCTGCATTGATGCACTGAGAACTGTCAGTTACTGATCTTTAAAGATCTTTAAAGCTCCTGCATTGAGCTATTTCTTACAAAGGGACTAGATTTTTATTGACAGCCTAGACTGTTGCTGGAACCGTCATCATAAAGGATAAGATCTAAGTTTTGATTCACGTCCTCAAAATGCCCACCCACCTGTTAGGCCACTTAGGTGGTAGGATAAGCCATTAATGGGGAGTATTACATGCTTATCAGGCCAATCAGCAGGTCAGAGAATAAAAAGCACAGAAAAAAAACTGAAACAAAAAACACAGAAGGTTGCCCTGACCGCACAGGCCCCTGGTAACCAGCAAAGCCATATTAAAACACTTTATTAAACCACCATATTATAATGGTATGAATCACACTCTGATAATACAGTGCTAACATCACTAACAGCATTATCTAACTGCAGTAACACAGCTAATTTTAGGTTTATAATGAAATAATATATATTTACCGTACGATTGCTTGTCTGAAATCTGAAATCGTGAGTGTCACGCCAGATGCATGACAGTTGGCAACCCTGTAACAGCATTAACACTAATACGGCTAACAGCGCTAACATTGCTAAGACGGCTAGCAGCGTTACCACCACTAACAGCGCTAGCATCGTTAACATCGCTAACACCAATCATTCCGTAACTGCGATATGGGAACGCAGTAACTCTTATTGGCCCCATTTTGCATATCCACAAACATTGGCTGCGAGGACATGTCACAGGAATGCGTGCAGCTGTCACCAAACCAAGCAGAAATCAGAAACCCCCAGCCCCGCGATTGAGTGTCTCAGTCATAAACTCTACTGCCAAGGGATAGAAAAACATCACAGGCCTGAAGAAGAATCTTCAAATAATCCTCATTGATGAGATAGACAAAAAATCTGACTTCAATCCTCCTTCATACTGCAGTGGATCCAGAGATCCATCGTCTACCACTGTTAACTGCAAGTCTCCAGTGCTGCGCCATAAAATATTAAGCACTGAAATTAAGCAAAATGTGCCCGCTAATTTCACAGTATTACATCTTTCTGTTTCAGTTGCATGAACAACTTGGTGTCTCAACAGGCTCAATCGATTATTTCTTATTAAAATTTTTTAGTGTTTTGTGAGATACAAGAAATTACATCTTGTGGTCCAGAATGTGGCATAACTGCAGTATCAGAGTGGAAAAAGAAGTAGTCTAGAAAATGCGCTGATGTAGAAAATGTACTCAAGGGAGTCTGGAGTGTGAAACCACCTGCAGACAGGACAGCTCTTAATGCCTATGTTTTTTTTATTTTTAAATGAAAAATGATATTCTCCACACTGAGTATTTCCATGAAAGTGTATAAGCTGACATGTCACATGAAAAATATTATGCTCTGTGTATGTGTCACTGTTGTGTCACAGCCAGTGATTGAGAGCGGAAGTGTTTTACCAAGCCGCTCGTGCCTGTCTGCCACCCCTGATCCTTAAGATGTTGGACACAGAGCCAGCTGATGGATGCCCAAATGCAGGTCATTATGGACCAAATTATGAGCCTCTTAGCCCTGTGCAAACAGGAAAATGATATCAGTACACTACAAAGGGGTTGTCATGGAAATTTCATCACAGCATTAGGGCACCAACATCGGCCCTGAACCACGCTGACAGTAACTTTGTCAGAGCCCAGGGAAAAGTGTCTGGAAGATTGTTTCAATATTTAGGCTGGACGTGTGATATTGGGGGGGGGGAACAGATCTATCTGCCAGAACTCAAACTCCCATTTCCAGAGTCAGAATTCATTTACAAAGCCTTCAGTTATTTTTTTTATGAGGAGGGAAGGCGTGAAAAGAAAGGTTTTCATCCAGCTTTTAAAAGGGACTTCCCAGATGTTACTGTGGGGGTTTGGAGGTCAGGGAGGAGGTATGAAAGGGGGAGCCCTCAGCCAATCAGCTACCTCCTCTCTTTCAGGCTGATGAGGTGAGCACATCGGCCGTTTCAGAGCTGGTTTTTCACCTTTTACTGATAATGTTTTTCTGTGGAAGCCTCGCTCCAGGCAGTTAATCCTGCCCTCCCCCCCCCTCACACATCCCCGCCCCCAATGGCACCTCGCCTGGAGTGGCACGGGATTTGAGGTACTGCAATTGGCAGGGCGTCCTTGAGAAGGGTGCAGTGGGCCAATGGCATGTCGCTGACATTACAGTTACTACAGATTCGGCTTGCGTCCTTCCACATCGCACAGTGTGTCCCGTAACATGACATCCATCAGCATCCCCCATATTAGCGTCATGAAACTTTAATTGCTGATAACAAATCTGGACTAGAAAATTATATAGCTGGTTTTTATTTCCTTAACTGAGACGCTCCTCACTTGCTCTCCTGACGTTCCATGTCTCATCGGGTTAAAGCGGATATTTTTGCTACGTGGCGCCATGTTGCCTTCTCAGCCCCCGGCTCCAGGCGGCGAACAGAGAACGGGGGTGTGAAA
>JAABNX020000042.1:19292769-19312530 GCA_015163995.2 Mormyrus lacerda
TGATCAGTGTTTATAGTAGGCCTCCTGGAGAAAGGAGGGGGGTGTAATGATCAGTGTTTATAGTAGGCCTCCTGGAGGAAGAAGGGGGGTGTAATGATCAGTGTTTATAGTAGGCCTCCTGGGGAATGCGGGACTGACACTACTTCACTGTGACAGAGGAGTTTGCTGAGGACTTTGAGGAATGGGCGGAGCCAGATCCACCAGCATGGAGATACCCTAGTTCTGGGGGGGGTTATACGAGAGGGCTGCCAGGTGTGGAGATGATCCAGAGGACACAGTTTGACCTGAATGCATGGACAGGGTCCCCCTAGGTGTGTATCGGGGTCCACTGCACCACACATGCGCAACAAGAGACTTGGCATGGGGGTTGCTGTACCAAGCCTTTGTTTAGAAGGCATGTCCAACAGGAAATAAATGAAGCTGGTGTTCCATTCTGCCCGGGCTGGGCCCTGCAGGGGGGTCTTTCACACACAAGGACCCAGTAATGACCTGAGCTTCCTTGTCAATTGCATCGTATAAAAGTGTCTTCCTCGCTTAGGATCGAACTGCTTCAGGAACAAAGGATACGATTCGTGTTTGCACACCTTTTGTGCGGACGGACCCTGTCTCAGGTCTCGGGTTCCAGGTTTCTGCATTGGTGGTCTGTCGCTTTTCTCGCCCTCTCCTGTCAGCGTTTCAGGCTCAGGTTGCTTCAGCTTCCTAATCTAATTAGCAAATGTGTAAAATAACATTGTAACAATTCCCTTCGCAAACAGCCACTGCTTTCTTGTAAGTAGCTCGGAAAAACAAGGACGGCGAGGGTGAAGATGGAGGCTGAAGGCTTCAGACACGCATCGACACACGCCTGAAGCTGCTTTCCCATCCGTCGCCTTGGCAGCGCATTCCAGAACACGTGTTCCTGCGACGCGACGGTAATGTCACCTCTAACAGGGAGGCGAGCCGTCCCGGCGAGACATGGGCGGGAGACACATCACACCCACACACACATTTTAATGAGCCTGGAGTAGAGTGCGGCGTCCCCACGGAAACACCCGTGCAAGGACCCGCCAAAGTAACCCCTCCCACTTGCTTCGGAGAGCCCTGGTAAATACAGTGGTCTTCTCTGGGTTTGACAGCATGCTCTGTGAGTTCCATAATTGCCATAACCACTGGGGGCAGAAGAGACTCATGTCACTTATTTACCCCATCAAGTCTTCATTTTCCTCCTTCATTTCTGGTTTGCCCCTAAACACCTCCCTTACCTAGACGCTTGGGAGCAGGTGAGCTGTCAGCGATTGCTGTGGAAAACACCGGAACACATGTCTTTCTGGCAAGGGAGCACATGGGGCTGTATGCAGGGGTGCATTAGCCAGGGTGTGGCGCTGCTGAGGGCTTACTGCTGGGACGGCATACGGCAGCAGCTGCCATGGGGCATGGCAACAATGTCGTAATGCCAGGGGAGACAGAGGCAGCTGGGGGAGACGCAGACTGAGAGAGTGGGGGACAAGAAAAGAGGGATATAAATAGAGAGAGAGCCAGACAGAAAACAGGGAGACACTGAGAAAGAAAGTGTGTAAGAGAGAGAGAGATAGGGAGAGAGAGAGACAGGGGGAGAGTTAGAGAGAGAGGGGGAGATGGAGAGAGAAAGAGAGGGAGAGGGAGAGAGAAAGATAGGAAGAGGGAGACATAGGGAGAGATAGAGAGAGAGGGGGGATGGAGAGAGACAGACAGACAGAGAGAGGGAGAGAGGGGGTGAGAGGGAGGGTATGAGACACTTAGAAAGAGAGGGAAAGAGAAAGAGAGATGGTTCGGAGCCCCTGTTTACTAAAGCAAAAAAGGATAATTAGCTAAGAATATGAGCTTGACCAGTGAGGGGATGGATGGCAGATGGACTGGGGGGCAGGAACGGGGTGGAGGCTGGAAGGGGATGGGGCAGGAAGGTGTGGGGGCAGAAAGAGGATGTGGGTAGGAACTGCGTGGGGCTGGAAGGGAATGGGGTGGGGGTACCATAATTCTACACATTTTCCTGGCATTTTATGCCAGGATTTAATGCCTTCCTCTGCCCCCCACCCCACTCCACCCCCAATCCCAATCATTGATGTAGGATTTCAACGTCAGTATTTTGTTCTGACATTCAGGAAACTGGCCAGTCTTTGGAAACAACAATGCTTCAAAAAATAGGGTCATTAGAGTAAAATGAACAAATTAGCCATGTAGCATTTGCTACCAAGATGTGCGGCATCAAGCAAAGGACCAAGGCTACCGCTACATTGCCTTTTTATGTAGGACCTGCTGTCTGTCCCCTGTGAGATGTTACATTGCTGCTCTCCGGCTGACATCCCGGTTGCTCTCTGCAGTTCCGGATTTAAGGCAGTTACCCTTGGGAGAGTTTTCAGTAGCATTTCCTGGCTTCCTTCTGTGAGACACTGTCACCCCTGGGGAGAAGATCACCCACCCACCACCCTCCGTACCGGTGCACCGGTCACTACTATTGCCGTGCGAGTTGCCATATGTCATGTCATGCCCAGCGTCCCCTGGCAGTGATGAACTCTACACCGCGGTGTCAGATGTTTCCTCTCAGCAGCCGCTCTGGGCAGCGAGTGTTTGGAACCCGGCTGGGCTGCGGATCTGATAGGCTGCTCGTGTCTGAGCAGCGAGATCCCTGTCAGACCAGGTGGAGTGCTGTCTTTTGTTTGCGTTTTCGTTTTGCTTGCTTTGCCTGGTACGGGGTAGACAAACCCCATGTGCTCTACGTGCAGAATGCCGCCCAGGTATAGAGCAGATGGGACATCTGTGAGGTCTAATGACCAGCAGTCTAACAAGACCTGATGAAGCCCAGCTAAGCCTAAGGAGGGCCGGTGTGGGCCCAGGAAAAAAGAGCCAGGCGAGGATGCAGATGGTTACTGCACAATATTCAATTAAGCCACCCCTCAGCCGCGACCATGTGAAAACACAGCTCAGCGAGCGGGCCGTGCTCACGCATTATTTGTTTGCGGTTTTCTTGACCAGACAGTTGGATTGTTTGCTACCCTCCGGAATGAAATCCAGAATCTTTTTCAGCCTATATATATATATATATATATATATATATATAGCAGCAGTGGCACATGTCTAATCTACAGGACAGAATATGCTTATTAAACGTTAAATTTAAAAAAATGAAGCCTTACTGAACCCCATCAGTCCGTCGGCGGCGTTTTCCAGCTGTTATTGTCCTTGGCGGTTTACCGTTAGGATTTGCATCGCGGTGTTTCGTAATGGCCTCAATCTACTCCATCGCTCTCACTAATCAGACCATAAAGTAAATTGTTTAAATTCAGCTGAATTGTTTAATTTAGCTGAAGAAATACTACTCGAAAAACGGTTGTTTTTGTTCACACTCCCGAGGGCCGCGGTGACCTGCCTCTAATGGGAGTTCAAATGAGTGACTCCGTTCCCGGTAAATAAAGGCTTCTGACGTATGTATATATATTTATGACATGTATATATATATATGGGACAGCTGGGAGGAGTGTTTTCTGGTAGCCGATTTGTTAGGCCGAGTGTTTCGAGTATGAGCTCTGCCTTGCACATTGGCGCCGAGGTTGCAATCACCTCACGATCTCATGGTGAGGGACGTGTTTCGCATGGCTGTCGTGCTGCAGTTTCGCTTTACATATCTGCCGGGAGCAGAAGCGACCGGTTTCGCCATGAGCATGGGACCCGTTTGAAGGCAGGTATTAAAAGCGGCGGAAAATGTCTTTATCAGCTCAGGCGGCTCACAAAGGCGGCCCGGAATGTCCCTAAATTAACTCATTTTGAATGGGATGAGGGGGGGGGGCGATTTCTGTGTCTCTGGATAAAAAGGGTGTTTTAATTAAGTGACAGCGCTGTAAATGGAGCCTCATGCTCGTGACAGGAAATGAAAGCGGGAGACGCGTTGGTAAATAAAACCCCGGCAGACACCGAGCGCAGAAGTAGGTCACTCCCTGTTCCGTTAGTGAGGACGCCAACAGCCTTCCCGGGCACACATAGTCAAAATCCCCCTGGCAGTGGTCTGAGTCTCATCTCCAAGACGGTTCGTGGATACAAACTGAGAGGCAGGCCCTAGGAGTGATTGGTGGTTTGATAGGCCAATGGGAAAACAAGGGTTGGCATGAGGGAAGTTGGCAGGAACTACAATCAAGGGAAAGCTGAAGAGGTCGGCGTTCATTGCGGGATGTGACATGTTCTTCTGAATCCTGTTTTACAGGATCCTCCCACCCATCACGGTCCTCCTCTGTCCGGCTGCGTGACCAATAGTTAAGCATGTTAAAGGTAAAGCCAGGCCTTGCCGCTCCATCCAGGGGTCCGGAAGCTTGTCTAGCCAGAGCTGCCGCACGCCGCTCACCACATCATTTCAGGAAGCAGTGTGAGATGTTGCTGGCCGGTGCAGATTTTTCAGGGGGTGTCTATTTATTTCCATTTCACCTCCCGCTGCGGGCCGCCCCGGCTGGATCCACAGCAGATATGAAGGATATATCTCTGGCAAATAGAGGACGTGTGACCTCGCCTTGTGCTTCCATCCCAAATCCCGAGGGTGTCGGATTGCGCTGGTGAGCTGAGAAGATATGAAAGGGGCCACAAACTCTGAATGCCTCTAGAGTGGTCGTTTACTTTATGGGCCACTGGTCTTTTATCTCACTCGTGCTCTCTCTTGGCATCGGTCTATCTCGGTGTCGATCTCTCTTGGCGTCGGCCTCCCTCTTGGTGTTGGTCTCTCTCTATGTCGGTCTCTCTCAGTGCTGCTTTGTCTTGCCCCGCCTCCCCGTCTCCCAGCATCTCTGTTTGTTTGTCTCTCACTGACACCATCTTTGTCTTACTCCAACACACTCTCTGCCGAGCAAAAACAGACGTTCATATGCAGTAGGAGGTGGGGGGGATTACATGGGGTGAGTAAATGAAATGGCAGACCTGCGCAGACCACCACTGGCTTTGGCGTCCACAGCCAGGGGTTGGGCGCGGATGCTCGCTGTTGCAGGGGGCAAAGGTGTGGGTGTTTTTTCAGGCAATTTTAATGGGCTTCCCTGGAGTCTGATGTAATCTGGCCTTGAGGTAAGGGTGTCCAGCATAGAGGCCGGGTTGGGGGGGCGGCATAAGGTAAGGTACCACTCTCTCACTCTCTCTTCCCAAAGAAGCTGCAAAAAGGTTGTCCCAGCGAAAGTCTTCGCTATGGCAACAGGGAAGCAAGAGGCAGGTCTGGGAACACTTTATGGGGGGGGGGCATTGCACAAAAGAGGCCAAAGATAGATATGGGCAAGGGGGGCAGACAACTGAGAAAGGCAACAACACAGCAGCCTTTATTGTGAAACCTGGGAGGCTGTGTAGGCGGGGCTGTTCTGGCTAGCCATGTCCCCCCCCCGGTACCTGGCTGCTGGCCCTCCTCATGTGCTCTGCCCTGGTCCTGGGAGTGTTCTGTCCAGCAGGGGAAACCCTGAAGCCTTGGGTAGAATTTTCCACTCCCCCTTCAGCTGCTTAGTGTCCTGAGGTCATAGTTGCAAGGAGAACCTAAGACGGTGCCGCCCGCTGGCTTTATGTAGATTTCTCATGTCAGGCCTAAACAGAAACCCCCCCTCCCGGATATTCCCCGGTAAACCCCATATGCTCCTCCTTCCACTCGGCACCATGGCATGGAAATGACGGGTGTGGATTCCACAAAGTTCCGCCAGCATGTGATGCACCTGAGAACTGTGCCAGCTAGAGATAAAAATCACGCTTGTGAAACTGCTTTAACACCTTCGGTGATTACGGTCATGTCGATTCTGATGGAGGACAAGCCATGGCCCCCACACCTCCTCTCTTCCACCCGTCCCACAAGGTTTTGCGTATCCTTGACATGAGGCACATCTACCTGCCCCCTCCCTCACATCCCTGGTCTCTCCCTCTGTGCTCTCCTTCTCTCCCTCTCTCTCCTCATGCAGGGACATCTATCTGCATGCAGGACAGCTTCTCACTGAATCCCAGGAAGGTCCAGAAATAGGAACAGCACTGTATGTTTAGGGTAGATGGTTCAGAGCCAGTAAATACGAGGACTATCCGCTAAGCACAGCCATCATGCTACATATAGTTAAATATAATATATATACATAATCCCATATAGCCTTATATACAACAAGGCCCTTGTGCTATTTACTATCTTCACTAAAATAGATCATTTTCGGATGAGTGGGCAATGTTTTCATTATTTTCGGTTGTTTTTCAGAAAAGGTCTCATTCTCGCTCTGAAGACAAGAGGTAATGAAGATAAACCATGCACCCCCGTTGGACAATGAGGAGCCAGCTTCTGCGTCGGGGGGGAGCTGACCCACCAGCCCTCTGAAAATGCCATTCCAAAAGTGCGACGCCGATGAAAACGATGAAGAATATGAGGCAATTTAGCAAATTGGCCATTTTGTGATTGGTAGAGGGCGCAGGGGCCAGGGTGGGGGAGGCTTGCGGGGAGCACTGGAGTGGACATTATCGGCCGTCTGAGCCATCCCGAGTCCTTTGTGCGGCTACGACGCGACCCACGGTACGCGTGAGAGAACACAGCCGCGCCGAGGACACCCAGCAGCAGTTTTGTGTTTCGGCACAAAGAGAACGAGGCAAACAAAAGGTCAGAGACAGCGGTGTGTCAGAGAGAGCGGGAGCGACACAAGCCCCCCTCCCCCCCCAGTTTACGGGGGAACACGGGCTGCTGAGATTAACAAGGCGGCTCCTTAATGACGAGGCGGCGACAGCAGCCCGGCGATTAATGACAAATTAATCACTTTGGAGGAATTCCACATGTTATCCTGGCTCTGTCGCCGTCCACAAGTTACTTTGTCTCCGAGTCCCCTGTCCTTAGTGGGACACTGAGACCTTTTACAGATGGACAAATGTCTGTCATTTGCAGAGCAAAAATCCAGCATGATGTTTTGCATACTCCAAACATCAGCTGAAGGCAGGCAAGCTCACAAATCTTTGGAGTGCCAATTGAGTCTGTGATGGAATACTGTGATCTCACCTGTGAGCAAATATTGTTTTAGGATTCTCAGTAGGTAATCAAGAAGCGGAGCAAAGAGAGACACATAATATGAACGATTCATCACTTTCATGACCGATTGTCATGACCTGCTTGTATGGTACGATCCTCGTGTGTGCCAAGCCCCCCATTAACCACGTGTGCTACCCCGATTGTAATCAGCTGTTTCGAGTGATCTCTGTTTAGTCCTGTGTATTTTAGTCCACGTCTGAGTCCGTTTCCCTAGGTCTGTCATTGAAGTCTCATTGTGTAGTGTTGCCGTCCATTGCCTATTCCATGTCCCTTACTCCCTTTGTCGATTAAATCCCGTATTCCCCAATCCTACATCTCCTTCTCCTGCTTCTCCATCTCATGCACCGCTACTGACCCTGACAGAATGATAGACCTCGCAAAGAAGACACCTGACCTCACGGAAAAGGAGAACCTCATCCTCACGGAAGAGGTCATTTATTGGCTTTAGCAGCCCGAGATCCGAAAGGATCCTGCAGCACGGGCTGGGAGCAGGGATATCCTGGAAGAGAGGTGTGCAAACCTCTCCAGCGACTTTGAGAAAGGGCAGCAGAAGAGATGATGTGGCAGGTAGCTTTCGTTAGCGGGCTACCCCACGGTCAGCTGTCTGAAGCATCCCGGAGCTCACCAAAAGCTGGGAAAAAGAAAGGAAAGTGGGGTCTCTGAAAACAGGAGCACACACCGGAGCTCTTCCTAGGAGCTACCTGGATCTCTGCTGCTTCTCCTGCCGGGTGTCAGGTGACACCCCTCTTGATTCTGGACCCAGTGGTGTTCACTATGTACATGGCCACCGCCACATCCTGCGGTATCCAGAGCCTGTTATTCCAGGGAATGCGCCTGGCCCTTAAAGAGGCCAGGTCAGTTGGGGATGCCATCCCGCGGGTCCCAAAAATCCCCAGGAAGATGGCGCCCGCGGCCGGGGTGCAGTCCACTGCTCTATCCCTCGTGGTTCCTGCCCCGGCAGTCAAGGCTGCACCCCCCTTGGTTCCTAATCTTCCTGCTCCAAGTTTGCCTAATCTGCCTGTTCTGCCCATGCTGCCTCCCCTGCCTGTTCTGCCCGTGCCTGACTTGCCCATTCCTGTGCTGCCGGACCTGCTAGGTCCAGCGGCCAGTGCACCTGAGGTCCCCGCTCTGCCTCCGGCTGCTGCTGCACTAAGGTTCCTCTGCATCCGCCTCCTGCTCCACCCGAGGTTCCTCTGCCTCCACCTCTTGCTCCATCCACACCTAATGGGCCAGCTCACTCCATAGAGGCTCCGGCTCCAGTCCCCCTGGCTCCAGATCCAGTCCCCAAGAAAGTCCAAGTCTATCAGATCACCGCTCCTCCTCCCGTGATGGAGGGAAAGGAGGAGCTTGAGTGGGACCCCTCAGGGACCTGCCTAATGGCTCTAATGGACCCCTCTGGTGAGCCACCCCAGCCATCACACCAGTGTGGTGGATACTGGTGGGAACTCCACCTTTCTGTGTCTCGTAAGGTGAGAACACAAGTGCAGGGGTTCGCCTGTGGATCCTCCGGCTTCCCCTCGGCTGTCACCTGTGGTCCCCTAGGCTTCTATTTGGCGGTCGCCTGCTGCGCCTCCTCGGCCGCCTATGGTCCTGACTCGGTTGCTGGCGAGCCTCCCCGCTCGGTCGCCTTCACCTTCACTGGCTGTAGCATCCTCTTCACCTGCGGCGGCTCCTGCTCCCTCCTCCCCTTCATCGGTCGCCCCTTTGTCACCCTCTTCCCTTCGTCGCCTGTCCCTCCGCTCCCTACTCGCATCTGCTGAGGGTTCCTTCACCTGCCGCTCCTGCAGCTTCCGCCTTCTATCCGCCAGAGCCCCCTTGTGCTCCCCATTGTCCTCCGTCCTTTCCCTTTCAACCTCCTTGTTTTGTCTCTGTTCCTTGCCCTCCTGTGCCTCCAATGTTCACTCCTAGCCCTTTTGTTATACCTGTTAGTGTTTCCCTGATGTCTCCTTTTGTGGTTTGTCTGTCCGCGTTTCCCATTCTGTGTCAGGTTCTGTCCTGGTTGTTGCCCTTGTGCCTGTTTTGTGTGTCCGTCCTGTTCCCGGTCCCTGGTCAATGTTCTTTCTTTTCTCTTCCAGGTCCCGTGTTCCCAGTTTCGTCTCATCCTGCGCTTTCCCTGAGACGTGCCCGGAGTGTGCGCTTTGGGGGGGGGTCTTCTGTCATGACCTGCTTGTACAATCCTCGTGTGTGCCACACCCCCTCATTAACCAATTGTAATCAGCTGTTTTAAGTGATCTCTGTTTAGTCCTGTGCATTTTAGTCCATGTCTGAGTCCGTTTCCCTAGGTCTGTCATTGAAGTCTCATTGTGTAGTGTTTCCGTCCGTTGCCTATTCCATGTCCCTTAATCCCTTTGTTGATTAAATCCCATATTCCCATACTTCTTCTCCTGCTTCCCCATCTCGTGCGCTGCTACTGATCCTGACACCGATGGCTCTTCGTAGGTGTGCAGCGATTTTCCATGAAAAATTAAACAAGCTCACGGTTTTCTGAAGTTTCTGAGTGCCACAAGTAAGTCTGACCATGCAGAAGCCTGTATGAACATCAGCTTAGAGCTGATGATCAAGTAGGTCATGTAGTCTCACTGGGCCGCAGTGTTGGTGATGATGCAGCACCCTGCCTTTTTGGGGATGGGGGGGGGGGGAGGGCGTTATGGCAACGTGAGCGAATGTCCACAACGCGATTTGATTAGAAGAGAAAACTAAAGATTGTTCCATCCACACGAGCCGCTGCAGTCAGGAATAGGCTCTTCATCTACAATGTTCATTTATAAACAGCAGATGAGCATCTTGAGTTATTGAGATGCTGATTGAGCCCAGTGAGCTAGGGACTGTAGTAATAACCTGCCGGTACATCAGTTGGCTGCCTCTCCCCACACCAGCACATCACTGCCATGTCGTGCTCAAAAACTCAAGGGCAAATGTGGTCAGCTCATTCCGTATCCCAAATATCATTAATTTGTAATCAAATTCACCCACAACCTGCAGGGGAAAATCACGCTGATTTGCTGATGTGTTTGTTATGGAGGTGCATTACGCTTTTCAAACAACATTGCGTACATGCTTGTGTGGGCTGTGCCTGTGCAGTTGCACATAACTATAAAATAAACAGAGATGAAAAGTCAAATTAAGGGAAACTGTAGATTACCACCTTCAGGGCCATACAGGAAATAAACTTGAAATATTCATTAAAATTCACGTAAATATTAGATCCCACTGGGTGACGAGGCGTGTCTAACTGGATGAGGAATTACTGGAAATAGACATTGTGGAATCTAGTATCATAATCATTTAGCCTGAGAATTCACCACTTTAATATAAATTTTATATCAGACTTTTCCTGTGATTTAATTGGGGGCAAGTTTAACTGGCTTATTGTCCATTGTGCTGAAAATTTTAATCTGTTTCCTCTCACTCATGAAAACATCCCCGGCTGCCTCCCCCATGACACCCCCATATCTTGACACCCAGCCCCCCCACCCCGTACCTCCACACACAGCATTGTCTCTGGACCCCAAAACCTTGCCCTTCCATGACACCACCCCACCCCTGGATCCAGATGCCTCTGGTTCTGGTTCTGTATGTGTCGGCCCTTATGCTAATAGGATTGAACAGTACTGCTTTATTAATCCCCATGGGGAAATTCTCTCTTCAACTCCCCCATCTTACTCTCAAGACACAAACACATACACAGGTGAGAGAAAGCTTGGGGGTGACAGCACAGGGTCAGCCAGTGTGCAGCAGCCCTGGAGCTGGGGGTTAGGGGTGGGGGGTGGGGGGTCATGCATCCTTTTTTTTGAGCGACCACACATCATAGCTTGGCCTCAATAAAAAACAACACATACAGTAGGTAATTTAAATATCCAATGCTTTAATAAATTATTAAGATGCAGTATATTCAGTTATCTGTCATCAACAACGCAAAATTGCCACCAGAGTGAACACAATTTTACACTCTCAGAAAAAAAGGCTACGTCACTGGTACAATTTTGTTCCCCAAAGTAAAAACAACATTGATGTACCCCCTAACGGTACAAAAATGTCCCTCAGAATCCATTTATGTACCTTAAATGGTACTTTTACCTAAAGCCAGGGTTCAATTGGCGGACCTTGAGGGTACAGTAATTGTACCCTCAAAGTTACAAATTAGAATTTTTTCTAACAGTGTGCATTTGAAAAAAGTGTTTAAAATGTTAGTGCATTTAGCCTCCACTATACTTCATACTTAAAATAACATCTATTCCTCTTTATATTAAATGCTTCCAAACTACAGATTATGCAGAATATTTTGTTTCAATAGCTTGACAGTTTATGAACTCATAAACCAGTATAACCGTCATACACAGCCGACAGCCTGTATTTAAATCAAATCAGCATTTTGAGGCTTAGCTATAGGTTACACATCGACATGCATTTTGAGGGGGCAGCCTAATCGTCCGACTATTAGAAACTGAACAACAACAACAACAATAAATAATAATAATAATAATAATAATAATAATAATAAATAAAACAGTTAGCACTGTTGCCTCACACTTCTGGTACCCAGGTTCGAGTCTCCCCCTGGGTTACATGTGTGTGGAGTTTACATGTTCTCCCTGTGTTGTCGTGGTTTCCCCCCACAGTCCAAAGACATGCTGAGGCTAATTGAAGTTAATAAATTGCCTGTGCATGTGTGAGTGAATGGTAACAGTGTGTGACTGTGCCCAGCGATGGGTGCAGTGTGTGAGGGTTGTTCCCTGCCTCGTGCCCATTGCTTCCGGGATGGGCTCTGGACCCTGCGACCCAATAGGATAAACCGGGTTGGAAAATGAATGAATGAATAATAATGCCTCTATTGAAGAGACCATACTCAGGGACCCAAAAGCCACATCACTCTTTCAGCACTCAACCCAACAACCTTCTGATTATAGGCACAAAGACCTAACCCATAGAGCCACACATCACCCTAGTACTATAATCAGACTCATTCCTGCCTCCTTCCTGAGGTCATGCACTGCACTTTCCTATCCCACCTGCAGCAAATCCGCCATTAATAAGCCCCAAACCGCCCCAACGTCATTACCAAATGTGATATCTGTGTTAAGGCTACCTGTGGACAGCCAATCAAAGCTCTTTCCCCTGCTGGAGTCCATTGCAAAGGACTTCTTAATATAGCTTCAATCTACACCTCATAAAGCAGGTGATCTTAGAAATGTGTTTGGATTTTAACCAACCTACATTCAGAAGAATAATTTTACATACATTATAAGTAATAGTTCAGAAGTTTGTAGTCTAGGTGGGAAGGTTAAAAGCTCATCAGTGTGACAGCATAGTTTGAGTGTCTAATAAGTTATATATATAAGGCTATAAGTATCCGAACTAGCCACCTGAACTGAGTACTGTGGTTATGCTTTCCGTAGTCAGAGGCGTCGTACAGTCAGCATAAGTTTCCCCTTTGAAGACATTTACCCATTTTCTACAATCTGCTTTCCACGAAATAACCAGAAATCTGAAAACCGACAAAAGCAATCATCAAGGCTGCTTTATTCTAATAACGCTTATCAGGAGCCATAAAGCAGAATACGGTGCCGATTAGAAACAGTAAACAGGTGAACGCTAAGTACGGGAAGATATCAGTGAAGGTTTGTCAGAAATATGCTCACAGTAAGATTCTGAAAAACGCGTATTTCTTCATTTTCGATATTTATTGTATGAAAACGTCGTTTGGTATTTATATAACAATAAGACTTCCCATGTGTTTTATTTTTTTGAATTTCCTAAAATCATAGAAGACAGTATAGCAGTATAATAGCCTTTGAAATTTACAACGACCATTCGCTGATGGCTATTTAAACAGCGGCAACAGGGAACGGGCACAATACGTAACAATTTACATATTCATATTTTACGGCATTCTGAATATATTCAAAACTTGCAAATTTCTCAGCATGCCAACCTCAGCAATTCCTTTAAACCCATAAATTCCCCAAAATTTGTTCTCGCTACCTAACACATATGCAGAACCATGCACCCGCAAATACATATTTTTATTTAGTGCAATTATGCAAATATAAGTGCGATCAAACGTAAACATATATCTCGACATTTAAGGAATCTTGAGAATTGTTGCCACGATGTAATACACTTTACCACGAACTAATAAATTGCAATACACTTAATCAATTCGTTACTGTTGGTGAAGGCGACTAACTGTTGTCGATGGTTTTTAGTTTTTCAGTCAATTCTGACGTATTTAAGGCTGTTAATCAACCGCATTCAATAATGCGTTTGCCTTCATTATGAAGTTGAATTAGAAACTCTTCGCAGAGGTTGTTCAAAACGTTTTACTTTGAAATACTCTATACTTTGCTATACTCAATGTACTCTGTTCTGCTAACACATGAGCTCTGCATCGCTTTATTTAAACATGCTTGCGTTTAACTTCCCACGGCGTGCATATTTAACGCAGCACGCTTTTTTGTGGATGGGGGCGAAACAAACGTGGTTTGCATGCATACAGAGAGCCCCCGCAGCCCGGAACGCGCTTTGCCGTGCGTCTGCGCTCCGCTAGGCTGCGCTGTGCGCGTCCCCGCCACCGCGCCACCGACTCGCACTTTTAGCGGTGGATCGCGCAACGTAAGCGACGCTGCTGAGCCGAGCGGACGTCTGAGCCCAGCTAGCTGGCGCTGAACGCATCCCCGCTCAGAAGCGAGCCGAACCCGCAATCTAGGAGCTTTTCACCCGACCTGTGAGACCGCGAACGGTAGGATCCTCTGTGTACATACACACACACACACTGGGGGAAACACACGCACACACCGGGGGAAACGCACGCATCCCTCCGGGGGTCCGCCGCTTGCGGGACATGCGGGGTACATGAAAACTGCTTTAAAATCACAGAGCTGCATGCAGAGAGGTCTGCACGCTGGCGCCTCTTATTTGTATTTAGTTTTAATGCTGTGTTGGGGTCTCTCCCGGCTGCGTGCAGCAGCGGGGACCTGCTGATTAACTATTCCGCCGTTGCTCTGCGGAGCTCCGGCACCGTTTATAACGATTTAACTCAGCAGATAGAGAAGGTTATCAGTGACCAGACCAGTTTCTGTGCATTATAGTATTTTCTTAGTCTTTTTCCTTTTGAATGGAGGTGCCGGTATAGTTTGCGCAGGGCATTCATTGCGATCATGGGTATCCCATGCAAGCGGGCTGTGCATCTCCCCTCCCGAGTGTTGCGGATTCACCGGATCATTAAAGGCTTTAACTTTGCATTACGGGGAGAATCTGGAAGCTCCGGTTCGCCGACTCGAATTCCTGCGGTGGTCTCACCGCAACTTCGCCCCGGACACTAATTCGCCTAGACGAGGCGCCGGATGGAAGACGCAGAAATGCGGCGGACTGTCAACTTTATCTCATGCCCATATACCGATATTTTCTGTTAGATAGTTAATTATTCAGCAGTTTTTTAAGAATTCAGGTCGTTGTCAAATACTTTCCAGGTACGCCTAATATATCGAGATTGACGCCTATAATAATAATAATAATGAATGATGACGATGATGATTATTATTATTGTTGTTGTTGTTTAATTGTGGTTCCCAGTTCTGAAAGCAGCGCTGGATAGGAATGGCTCTCGTGTCTGAGACCGGTGCTCCATGCGCGGTCCTGCCCTGCACCGGGGCACCTCGGCTGGCTCCCGGATTTGGTGCCTATCTGCAGCACATTGTGAATGCATTTATTTCGCGAGGGGAAAAAAAGGGTTTTTCCATATGACAAAAAACGCAATTCTGCGCGCTACATCTATAAACTCCAAAAGCACGAAGCAAACCGGATTACCTGAAACTTGCAGGAAATAATGAAATGCGCCAGTTATGTGTAAGGTTTTTGTTACAGGCTTGTTCAAACGATCCGCTTTTCAAATGGTTTTAGCATTTTCTATGGCTCCAGGAATGAATAGGCGATCTAATGCCAGGCGTTTATTGTGAGCGTTTCATTTCTTCTTTTGGCATATTGTTATATTAATACTGTGTTATATAATATGCACATTCAGATATATAAATATAAATATAGAGTTATAAATGCAGACATTGTTTGCGGTCGTCGCGGTATTAATGACTTTTATCCCCACTCGATCCCTTCGTAAAGTCCGCTTGCCAAACAGCTCCGCTGAGCATCGTTATGTGGCTGATATTTGAGTAAACCCGCACCCCCTCCACCTGTTTCCTGTGTATCGCTCTATTCACACGCTGTGTCCCCCTGCCCCCCCCCGCTGCTGTTGCGGACCCTCCTATTGATTACCAGACACGGGTTCCCAGACCCCCCCTCGCTGACAGATTGCCCACCTCTCCCCGGTCACCCGTACGCTGTCAGACCGCCTGTGCCAGATGTCATCGCATTATCTGTTTGGCATGCTCTCTTTGCCTGTGTGTGTGTGTGTGTGTATCCAGGAGCCTCACACCTTGCCGGAATGTGGCCCTATGCCATCACTGTGTAACAGCGCGTCTCTGTCTCTAGGGGGCCAGGGGGAGGGCGTCCGTGATGCAGCTCAGACAGGGGGTCCTTCCAGAGGGCCTGGAGGAGTGTAGGCGGGTGGGGGTGGAGGTGGTGTGCGTGTGTGTGCGTGTGTGTGTCTGTGTGCGCTTCTGTGTGTCCGTCAGAGACTCCACGGGGTTGTACAAAACTAATCACAGTCCAGGCATGGCTGCTAAGATGCGTTTTTATCACACTTAAGTTACCCGTTACGTGGTTCCGCAAAGCATCCCCGTTATCCTGTAGAGAGTGGCAGACTCGGGGGATATGGCCAAACCTGGACGGGGTGCAGAACAGAGAGATGGACCCCTGCATGTCCCACGAGACACACGGCTTCAGCCCCCTGTATGACGCTGAGGCTGCATGTTTGATTTTCTTATTAACAGGTTGTTAGGTTTATGGATTTCCAGAGCCACCCAGCGCTGTGCTTGATGTCAGTGTGCGGCAGTATTGAGGTTTTATACGTTTTTATTTTTAAAGATGAGTTAGATTCAGCTATGTTCATTTGCATATGTGTATTGATCGGAAAGCTGGCGTGCGCCGAGATCCCTGTTAGTGGGATTTACAGCGACGGCGAGGTTTTTTCTCCGTCGAGCTAATTGACGATTAAACATAGAGGCACTGTACCTTAAAATCTCAGAGGACGGGTCCGCTTAAGTAATGACTCCTATCCTGTATTAATGGGGGCACAATTATTCCAGAGTAATGACTTTACGTCAGCAGATGTAATTAAATGGCACAGTTTTAAGTGATCTTTCCCGACGCTTATCCTCGAATTTGGTTTATTTATGAGGGAGGTGTTGCTAATTGTCTGTGCAGGTATGAGGCAGTTTAGTTTAAGTGGTTTAAGTTGGTGACCTTCATGAATAGTGTTGGATTCCCCGGGGCATGTGTGTAGGGGGCCTGTTGGGGTCAGATGCAGATTGGTTGTGCTGGGGGGGGTGGGCGGGTGCAGTATAGGATGCCATGTAAAGCATTAGCAGTGTTGTTAGCTGATATTGTAAAGGACATATGTCTGATTAGCTCTGACTTCGTAGCAGAAAGCCCTAGAATTGTTACCACTTAGGCTATGTGCCATACACACAACCTTGGCGCGGTGTGTGGCTCTTTGGATTAGGATTCTGTGCCAGTGATTGGAAGGTTGCTGGTTCACATCCCATGGTTGGCAGTGTAATCATATCATTGCTGGGCTCTTGAGCAGGGCCTTTAAGGCCAACTGCTCCGGGTCTGACCCCGCCTCCTCAAATATATATCACTGTAGATAAAAATGCCTGTCAAATGAATAAATATCTAACTTTTTAAAGATTTAGCTACTTGCAGGACATTTGGGTCGGAACTGATATTTAAATAAAAGTGGATGGAACAGGCTGTGGATAAGGTTTCAGAAACAGAGCGATCTGTGTGTGTGTGACCTCTCTGACAGCCTGTCCCAGCATGCTCCTCTTGTGTAACACGGAGGGTGAGAATCTCCTGAGCCAGCAGAAATGAGTTACCTTGGTAAGCACTTGTACCCCCGGGTTACAGGGTCACAGGCTTCTCTGTTGCCTGATTGATCCAGGTCCTTCTGACCCCCCCCCCCCACGATCTCGCCATGACGGCCATACATTGGCTACCAGTAAGTTTGATAAGCTTGTGATTGGCTATCGGCTGGCTTCTCCCTCATTGTCTCTCACTCTTTATCCTGCTCCACACTGATCTTTTATTTTTGCATTTGACAGAGCAACAATTTGTCATTGTCCTCTGTGCGCTGTGAAAAGTTAAATACACTGTGCGTGTAAAAAGAGTACATTGTGCTTTCCCCTGGGTCTTTCAGATTGTCCCAGCTTCAACATACCTAATAATCAAAATTTGACAGGTTATGATTTTTCGGAGTGGTTTTTCTGTTCCAGATTGTGTGTCGTGATGTCCTTGTTGAGCGGGAATTAAAACTCGCCACACGTGAATGTACTGCTGTAACTGATTTCACCCGCTCTGACATGAAATCGGCCATTAGGTGGTACAGCAGGTAGCAGCCGTCTTTAAATGCGCAGTCCCCCCCCCCTCGCTTGGCAGTACGGTGATGCACCGTTTTGTAAAGCTGGACTGACTCTTGGCCTTTCACTTATCGCTAAAGTGGACTGAATCTTCTCACAGCCAGTTGATGGCGACGCTCCGACCCTTGGCTGGAGAACCAGGGATTCATTTTCTTTTTTTTGTGGTGGGGGGTGGGGAGAGAGATGTTGCTGTTCAGCACTAAGGGACCTTGTGTCTGGGGGCCAGCAAAACAGTCTGTTTAAAATCTGACATTGAGTCAATAGCTCGTTAGCGCTGGATTTGAATAGCTTGCGAGTAGGATGTGATTTGGCTATAAAGATCAAAAGGAGTGGTCTGTTCCCCATCCAGCCTACCATATGCAGGTAATTCGTTAGTAATTAATGAAACAGGTGTGCTACTGGTGGGAGAGTGTAGCTGGTGCAGCTTTGTGCAAACATTCCTGAAGGCATCTTTCGTGGTTCCTCAGTCAGTCCTGCTTTCCTGCCTAGTCCAGGCCCTAGGTCAGGACTATTCAAATTCCGGTCCTCAAGGTCCCAGTCCTGCTGTTTTCCAGCCTTCCGTTACCTGTAAGCCAGGTGTGAAGCCTCTGGCCAATCAGAATCAGTACGTATTAAACTAACTGCCTGGGAGAAGTGAATACAAGGCTTGGGTTTGGAGTCAAAGGCCAGATTTGAAGAGCCCTGCCCTAGGGCCACGTTAGGGTTATACCTTATTCTAACCTGCAGGGGCGCCCTGGTGGATCCTGCAGGTTCGGGCAGCAGGCGGATCGGCCAATAGGAGCTGCTGAAGCTGAACAGACAGACTGTCTGGGGTGTTCCTGTGGCACCTGGGTTTCCTGTGTCTGTCTCAGCAGGAGCTGATTCTGGTTTGGTGCTGGATCATCAGCAGGTCGGCTGCAAGTTCAATCAAGTCGTCTCCTCCCCAGAGGACTATAATCTCACTGGCATGCAGAAGAAAAAGCTTTTGGAATAAAATAAGGCATTTTTCTTCCCTTTTTGAGATGTATGGCCTGCCAGCCTTCTTTTTAATGCCGTACCTGCCGGTAATAGTCACGTAGAGCAGCGGCGACCCACTCAAAGCAAAGATGGATATAACGCTGTCCCCTGGCCCCCGTCACATTGGGAATGCGAGGGGCCGCTCCCCCCACCTCCCGTACCCCGTTACTCACCCAGCACGTTACTCGTTTGTCCAAACCTGCGCGTAACGAGGACGTAAGTGGTTTAGGGTCCTTTGTTTTGCTTGGTAACGACGCGTGGAGACCGGACAGCGTTTGATAGATGAGACGGGAGGGGTTTCCACGATCGCATCCATTATGGCTGAGAATGAAAGGGGGGGGGGGATGGGGAGCCGACAATCGGTACCATGAATCAGAGGCCGGTGAGTGCGACGGGCCCCAGTGTCCTCTGGGTAGGTCGCGCTCTGGGGACAGCCCTGCTCATACATCACCCCGTTTATTAGCAGGAACAAATCAGAGGCCGGTTTTCCTGACTGTGAGTCAGGTTACTCCCCCTCACTCCCCCTCCCCCCCCAGCTCGACACGCCCCCCTCTCACCCCTGCCACTCCTCGTCCCAGCCCCATAGCCAGGGCAGAGATCGGTGATTGGGGTCCTGCTGTCATTGGAGGGGGGGATGGGGAGGGGGTGTCATAGAGGGGATTTCTTAGCTTGGAGTGGGAGGGACGTTAACCTGCCCCCGCTGGCCAGAAGTGGGTGCCGAGGACTTGCACACTGGAAACGGGAAGAAGAGAGAGAGAAAAGGGGAGAGAGAAATAGAGAGACCCTCTCGCCCGTGTCCAGCCCCCCCCCCACGAGCACACTGACTGCACTGTGTCTAAGCTCTGGTTGGCATAGCACTGCCTAAACATTCCTAGATGATAAGTACCAGGCTGAGTCAACACTTGCAGGCCACGCTGACCAGGGCACTGAGAACATGGGCGAGAGCAGTGGCCTGTTAGACTGAGCGATTCAGGAGGATCTTAGTCTCACCGGAAACTGGCCACAGAACGTGAGGGCGGGGCCATAAACACAGAAGCTTCTAGAATCGTCCCTGTAACTCATTAGCGGCTCTTTGTGTTCTCTTTATGTTCCTGCCAAAGCACTCAGGAAACACTTGGAGAACATTTTGCTGTCTGCTTGTAGACAGATGCAAAAGGAACATAAATAGGTATACGGGGGGGAGCAGGGGGAGAGGGTGGGTCAGATTGAGCGGGGGGGGGG
>JAABNX020000042.1:19327519-19361820 GCA_015163995.2 Mormyrus lacerda
TCTATATAGGGAATACCTCAGATATGGGGTTGGATATTCAAATTTATTTGACCTTTTTAGTTAGAGTTACTTAGGCCAGATCAAAGCTAAGTCTACTCCACATTTCTGTACACAACAGGCATCATTACTCAGTGCTAGGAGATCACTTCCTGTGACTGATGGCGTCTAACTGCTGTTCCTTTTGGATGAATCTACTAGACCATGCTAACTGGCCCTCAGACGTCCTTCCCACACCCCCCAGTCCCCCCGAAGCATGCAGCTCATGTCCAGCAAATTTGCTACTCTCATTTTCCAGCCAATGACCAGCCAGACTGGTGTGAGCCATACTATGAGGAAGAGACATGGGAGGGAGAAAGACCCAATAGCTGTAATGCACACCTGACTGACCATCAATGTAAAAATCTCTTTTTTCCTAATAAGGAACTCCTTTAAGTCTTTGCTAAAGCCTACTCCTCACTCTATGCATCATCCCAAACACCGACATTACACTGATCGTACGAGAGCATGAGCGCGTGCCGCTATCGTGCTTGTCTGCGGAATTACCCGGAAAGGTCACTCTTTCATGATCAAACGGCGGTGGTATCTACATCAAATATGTTTGCCGTGTCATTTCCTGCAGCTGCCCACGGGCCCTAACGATAATTAGTTCTGAGTAAACGAGCAGAGCATCTGACCTCTGCACATTGTTGACTTACGATGGTGGGGGGGGAGTAATTGTTGCCTTGTTTATTTGTGCCGGTAATTTCTACCGAGAAAATCCCAGCCTATTGGGCACACGTTAGTTGCTGTAAACTGAGAACCGGTGGGATTTGACTGTGGGGACTGAAATAGTGTCCGTGGAGATGCCTTTCCTTTTTGTCATAACCCGAATATGGTTTCTATGAGATCCTGATTTGTTGTTGTCATGATTACTTAAATAGGTATTATCTGGAATTCAGCAGAGCAGTTGGTCTATGACCGCTCTCAGGCACTCATGAGCTTTTACAGAAGAGCACATGTCCATGTGTTGGTGTCCAGAAGAGGGCCAATTGAGGGCCAACTATTGACCCGCAGCAAATGAAAAGTGCACAGCACAGTATATACCTTCACCTTCCCCAAGAAACAAGGCTGTCAGCTTTCGAGATGCTCAGGGAGGCCCCGGTTGCCTGAGTGTGTTTGGACTAAAGAGACTCTGGTATAGGTTTATCTGTGAGTGTTTGTGTGTGTGTCCAGGTATATCTTACTTTGTGGGGACCAAAAGTCCCCACAACGTGATGAATACCTGTTTTTTTTTTACCTTATGGGGACCAATTTCCTGGTCCCCATATAGGAAAACTCTATTTTATAAAAATCTGTGACTACAATGAAAAAACTAAAAATGCAAAAACTCTTGTGGTTATGGTTAGGGTTGGGTAGGGGTTATGGTTGTCATAGTTAGCATTAGCATTTTTCTCATAGAAATGAATGAGCGGCCCCACAAAAAATATGATACAACAACTGTGTGTGTGTGGGAGGGGGGTATTCATGTTGCCCCACCCTCACTGAATATGATAGTTCAGGTTAGTTCTATGTTGGTTACGGACACAGACTTGAAGCATGGGATTTGGGCCAATAAGTGTCAAGTCCATTCCTGTGATGGGGGGTAACAGGGGAAATTAGGTGGTGTTTGCCAGGGAATGCTAACAGGACCTGAGTTTGATGCCCCCCACCCAACATGACCAACCTTGGCATCTCCGTGTTCCTCCGAACACCTCTGGTCTCCCCAGAATGCCTTCGTGAGATGACAAAGTTGCCCCCCCCCACCCCCCGCTTATGCCTGGAGGAATATTTAACGCTTGCATTTGTTTACTGGGGAGGTGAAAGATACCATCGCCCAACCACACTTATTTAATTGCTGCAATTGTAACAATCTGAAATCAGCTCCTTGCTTTCATCTCTGATGGTAATGAGCAGCAGATAGAGCGTCTGCTACAAATCAGACCTGATGAGTAGGACTCCCAATTTCTATTTTTGATTATCGGTTTTGTTTTGGCGCTTGTATTAATTTGAACCATTTTCTCAATCGTACAGTCGTATGGAATTTGGTAGGCGACTGTTTTATCAGCAGAATCTCATTTCCAGCCAAACGCTGCGGAGGTTTATGCAGGTTCTGTTTTAAACAGTACGTTTGGTGTAGCAGTTCAAACCTTTTGAATAGCAGCTATATTTCTGTTACTGTAGTTCGTGAGTTTAATGTCTGGATATGAAAGGAAATCGTTCTATTTTGTCTGTAACATTCATTATACGCTTTTGGATTCTCTTTCAGGAAGTGAGAATCTCAGAATTTTAGGGGACATTTCCAAAATGCCAGATAGTAGATGCAATACAAAGACAGATGTATTTAAAGCACAACTTATCGTGTTGATTTAAGCAATTAAACATGAAGTTGGTCACTCCGAGCAGTTACCGGTATCTTCTTAATTATTATCCATGAAACATTATCCTCAAAGCCCCTTTTCTGTGTTTTCTGTGCACGCTTATTGCGACAATTATGGCTTTAACTGTCTGGCTCAGTTAAACTTCTCATGTTAACGTTTGGGAAACGTTTGACACAGTGAAACCTAGGCTTTCATGCGTGCGAAAATAGCATAAACAAATGCTTTGGGGGAATTTAATTGTACAAAACACAGTCTGAGCTTTTGAAAGATCTCCTGTGATTTCTTCTGACCAAAGTTGGAAAAAATAGATGCATGCACAGACGTAACATGGAATTTTCCAAACTGGAAAAATAAAATAACTACTTCTGTTACTTTTCCCCTGATATTCAAACCTTGGAACCCTGATATCAAAACGAAAAGCTGATGTGAAAAAGGAAATCTTTTTTATATCATTTTACGATAACGAGTAGAAGTCCCTATTGAATATTTTCAATCGCTAAATATACGTCATGCTTTTGGAAAAAAGAACATTCACTCAAAAAATGGTCTCGTTTCTTCTCAACGGGTTAAAACATCAGAGACTGGACCTTGTGCTTTTCAGGTGTTGCCACAGTATACATATTTGAAAGGACCTCTTAATTTAGCATGGCGCGCAAATAACACAACTGACCGAATCTGTATCAGCTGTTTATAACACCGGCACAGACCCGTCATGCTCTCCTGGAGCGTCTGCTAAACAAACACTATCTAATATGATGTCCCACATGTGGAATTGTCACGGGATGATTGAAAGATTCAGAGTCAGAAGCACTCGGAAGAAAGGGGCTATTAAATTTTAACTCCATGCTCAAGCACGAGAAAGGGGCAGAAATGATCTTTCGTGCTTATGTTCTCAATAAGACTGCTGGGTTTCCCTTTCAGCATAATTTGCAATCCAGACAATCTCCTTCCTGACGCACCGGTTTGGTGCCTGTCATGCGGCCCGCCGCAATTACGTGCAGTTGCCATGGTGATGCTGACTTCTCCAGCTCGCGATCAAACGCGATAACGTGGCACGGGTGCGCGGAAATTCATTTTTCAATCAGCAGCTTTAGAGCCTTCGACTCATAGACAGAAGAATGCCAAGGACGATGCCCTCAGAAGAATGCCAAGGACGATGCCCTCACAGGTGAGGATGTGGCACAGTCTTGCATACAATTCCTCTTCTGCGGCAAGGATCGTGTCCAGGACTACACAATAGCGAGGTGTTGTTTTGTGCCTACTAATATTCAGCGTATGTAAATAACGCTTTTGCCCACAAGTCAACCGGATCTAGATGCTAATCTAATCGATCGTGACGAATCTTTGCGGGAAAAGACGGGCGTCTCTCTTGACGTTGTTAATTCCGTGAGGGAGCTGTTTTGACATGGTTTATCGAGACCATCACCAGGTCATTTACAACAGCCCTTAGATTCTGAGGCCAGGCTATCTGTCTTCGCTGCTCTGCTTACAGACAAGAAAGACATGCTGGTCGCATGTTTTCCCACCTTCTGGAGAAGTGGGAAGAGGGCTCTTCTCCTGGCAGTCCCACACTGCGGGCCGCCTCCTGTGAAAGTGACTACACAGACCATGTGACTTCCTCGCTACCCAATGAGTCGCTAAGACCACATGGCGCATTCATTAGCGCAGACTTCTGGGCCAATAAATCAACAAATACAGAAGAATCACCAACACATCGCATATTTTGACTCCACTGTCTTTCAGTAGAGTCCCCAAGCTTAGGTCCTGAAAGGTATCAAATATGAATGGTTTAATGTGGAAACTTTTGGAGAGTATAAGGATGAGAGCAAGGTGTGGCATTGAAGGAATCTAATCTGAACCAAGCGAACAAGAGACACCTCAATCAGATTAATCAGGTAAATGATTTGTTCGGGAGGCTAATTGAATCATCTGCTTTACTTAGATCTTCTACTACAGACTGATGTAAAGGGAAACTGGAAAATGTTGGATGTCTCAGGTGTTACCTGATGTTACCATCATGGGCGTCGCTTCAGAGAGACTTGGAAATCCGCCATACGGTTTAGAATGACGGCACTTGTGGAGGATCTCTCAGAGCGGGACTCACTGCTGGGTGTCATAAGCTGGCACGACTGGCCCACCAATAGATGCCCAGGGGATGCATTTCGTAGGTGAATCCCTTTTGCTGGAGTAGCGCTGCAGCAGATGGCAGAGTCAGGTTAAAGGTCAAAGGTGTGGCTCTTGTAGAGGTTGCATTAATGTCAGCCATGATGGCTTCTGGGAACAGAGACACTGGCTGTGTCCGAAATTGCGCACTTTTAGTGCACGATTTTAGTGCGTAGTGCGTTCACACTGACAACTAAGTGAAAATTCAGTGCACTGAAAGTACCTGGATGGTGCACTGAAAACAGCCAGAAAACACAGTGCAGAATGAAGGACACTACGCGCACTAAACGGACGCCATTTTGACTCCGTAGCGGAAGGGGAGGGACTTTCGGCAAGTTTGCAGATATTTTGGCTCGCTGGAGAATCGCGATCAAAATGCTAGTCCGTCACTTCCGGTAAGTGCGAAACGTTAGTGTTCCAGTTAGGACAGCATTTATCCATGGTAGTGCGCACTACAGAAGGAAGTGCGCACTACGCACTACATTTCAGTGCCCTGACGCACGTGCGCGATTTCTGACACAGCCTATGAGATTTTCATGCCCCCCTCCCAGGAGACAGCTCATTAATGGACGAAATGAGAGGCCGAATGGGGCCGGCCGGATCTTTTTAACTTGTGGTGTACAACCAGCTGAGCCATCAGTTAGCATGCTCTCAGTCAGGCCCATGGATCGTCTGAGGTTTGCAGGGTAGGAGTTCTGAAGGATCATGTCAATAGAAGGGTTTAGGAACGCCGGGTCTCCACACGACCATAAACGAACACCTGTGATCATTGCCTACAGCGTTCTTTATGGGTCTTGAAGCCCTGGAGGATAGAAACCCTCAGAAAAGCAACGCTAAGTCGCTTTAGCCAACAGGATCTGCTAAGCACTGTCTGCGTTTGGAAACTGCAGTGATGCTGCCAAAAGAAAATTAAAAAATGACGCTAGGAATTGCTCGAATGAAGTGGACAATCACTGCAAGCATGCTAAGATACTTAGATATTTCCCTCATTTGCAATTATTAATTTGGCTCATCTGCTTTAAACAAAACATTTGCTCTTTGCTGAGACAAATTCCGCAATTAGTAATGATACTCTTAGCATGGAACTCAGACAGGCTGTATCTCAGGGTATTTGCTAGAAATAAGTCTACTTTGAGGATGCCCACTGGGGATTCAACTGTCTTAGCTTTAGATTTCAGATTGATGGGCTGGAACCGCATTTTGAAAGCCTCTATGTGCCCGTGTTTCTGCGTACACGCACAGGAAAAATTTTTAAGATATGCAGGCTCACAATCAATGAGACAACTAAGTCATTTTGTGGGTGCTGATTCAATGGGGCTTTTCAAAGAGAAAGTTAATGAAGTTCTTGGATCAATATGAGTAACTAGCAGCTAGTTGGTCAGTGTGGTCATTTTCCCATAAAATTACCCCTAAATGTTAACATTTGGGAGTCGTCCGCCGCAGCCCAAATAATCTCTGCAGAATAATGAGGCGTTCAAAGGATGTTCCTAGGAGAATGAAAGCTAATATAAATTACATTTTTGAAAATCAAAGAAGAGATATGCAAGAAAACCAAGCACTAAAGCCCTGTTCGTATTTTCGTTGGTTGGCCCGCCTCGTTTTTGGGGGAGGCGCTGGAGGGTTTCCTGCATGTGTTTATGATAAATAGAATTGAAAAATATCAAGTGGGGATTTAAAAAATGGAAACCTGCACTTTAAAAATGAGAAGAAAAACCCAAGATGCTGCCACATGAGGTTTTGTTCAATGATCCTCTTTTTTTCTTTTTTTTTGTCCTGTTGCTCGAAATGAAAAGTAGGTCTGAAAGCCACCCACACGATACCCAGCAGAGAGCAGCTAGACCCAACCAGCACCTATTTAGGGATTAAGCTACTGCCAGTTGGAAATTCCTTGCAAAGTGAAAAAAGACCCATGGAATGGGATAGGAGTGCTCTCCATCATGCCACGTTCATTCACAGGCAAATCAACACAAGCAGAGTATGATTTGGTGCCACAGTCGTCTTGCTGATTTCCTGCTTCTGTGTTTTTGTCATCTTTTGGAATCACGCTTCCTTACTTTTGCAAATCTGCGTTAAGGAATTGTGTTTTCCCCGTCATATTTTTATGAAATAATAAACTCAGCGCGTGACGCTTAAGTTGCATCTTGTAATCATACCGGAAATTAAAAACTTGATTTCATGAGCACTCGAAACAGAAATATCACTTTAAAACAAATTAATTTGAATATCCAATTTAGCATCAGAAATAGAGATTTTATGCATGTAAAGGTAATTTTGAATACACAAAACCTCTGAAAAACTTTAGTGAACCCCTGTATTAACTAATCTCCCTGCTGCTTTCAGCCATCAAGGATCATTTAAACATTAGTAGTACACCAATAAAAATTAATCTAGAATATGTAAGAATTACTTGGGTCTTATGGTCCACTCTACTAAAAAAAAAAAAACAAGTTTAAACTTAAGTAGGCTGTACTGTGTAAATAATCAGGTTAAGCGCAACTCAGAAAGCAGCTTAAAAATAACATGCTATTTTGTTGCAAGTCCTGACACAGCATTAGTTCTGAATATTTGAACAGAAGCGAAATATATTTGTGTCTTTAGGCAACCCTTTTGCCCCGTTGAAGCCATTTCTACATGTGTCTGTTTAAACTGGTAGACAGACCCGATCAGTACCGCTCCAGTATGGAGCCTGACCCTGGAAACAGGGGGAATGAGTGATTGGGCCTCGGGGGGCCTGAGTGCTGGTGGTCGACCCACTGCTGTTCAGCTCGTTATGGCTGGTCCCAGTAGCACTGGGCCGGGACGCTTGGGGCTGCAGGCTTTGGCCAAGCAGGCCGTTTAAGGCAAGTTTTGTACCAGCGGGGGCTGTGCATTCCACGATAAAAAAGTATTGTGTGAATGGTGGTAGGAAAATTGCATGTTTATATGTAAAAAGTCAAAATATTTATTTTTCATATGTATGCTAACAGCCCCAGACTTGTTGCAGCAAACGGGTGGTGATTCGGTTCAACTGCCTTGTGACCACCGACGCTCAGCGTTCCTCAACCCCGCCGACGATTAACGCCCCTCAACCCCGCCGACGCTCAGCGCCCCTCAAACCCGCCGACGCTCAACGCCCCTCAAACCCGCCGACGTTCAGCACCCCTCAACCCCGCCGACGCTCAGCACCCCTCAAACTCGCCGACGCTCAGCGCCCCTTAACCACTTAGTATCCCTCAATTCAGCTGACACTTGCACATTTTAATCTCCCTGACACACGTCTTCCCACCGTGTGTCGCAGTTTCGCTGAACCGATAGTCACGAATGTGACAGTGCCGCGACGCCAATGGAGGGCCACAGAGAGAGCTAGCGGATTTCTCACTTGCGGTATCAGATCCTGCAGCCACAGCCCGTGGGAGTATGGGCTGCTTTTTGGGAGATGTGATTTATTCATTTTTCTTTTTTAACATTTGCGGAAGAGTGAGCCCTGCTCACAGATGCGTATATCTGAGGTAATAAGCCCCCCCCTTCACCTGTGCACACCTCTGCGCTGCATGGTGTTGCGAAGGGCTGTAAAAGCGGAATCTTTGATTGAAATTAAAGAATTGTGTCGTATCCCCTCTGGTATGCAAACATGTTTATATTATCGGTGTTAGAATCGAGCGAATAGACAAAATGATTTCTATTCAGCTCCACAGCCAAAACAAGAGTGCAACCCCCCCACACACCCACTGGGGCTTTGGATTGGTCACATTCCTGCCCTCGACTCATCGAGTGAGCAGCTGCATGTTGGGATCACTGGGACAAGCAGCACTGGTGCAAATAGGCGCACAGGTTAATGCAGCCGGTGTGTCATTACAAAGGCTTTTAATGCATGAGCTCCGTAACCTTCCGACTACACATCTTTGCTCAATTATACGTCTATAGCATGGAAATGCATTATTGTTTCATAACGGTCACGTGAGCTCGTATGAAAACAGTCAACTGTTCACGGGGGCCTGTTTCGTATTTTAGTGGAAATGAAGATTTTCCGTGAAAATCTTGGACTGCTTTTCCCCCGGCCGCCTCCCTCCAGCCAAGTCCTGTCCCCACTGTAAGCTGAGGCATCGCAGGAACATTCTGGAACCTCATTTGGGGTGGGGGGGCATCTATGGGAATCACCGGGACAGTTCAAAGAGTACAGCTTGTGGCCAGCTAGAATGGCCGCAGAACCATTCTTTGAGTGTGGGAGGCTACATTTACTTTTCCCCATAATGCGAGATTCCTCTTCTGTGCTCCGGGGTCAAGCCCCCCCTGGGCCTACTAATGTTAAAAATGTCACTTTTCATAAGGATCTTTCCATAGAAACGAATTATATTGTACAGTCTGTCTTTCCATCACGGAGACACACATCCACACACACACACACACACACACACACACACGCACACAAACATCGAAGAGATGAACGGATTAAAGAGACCGACCCAGACTTTATCTGTTCAGACGGGCTAGACAGCAGCATTAACACCCTGTATTTCGCTGTTTAGGTCTGAGATTCCTGGACCCAGTCCAGGCGGTGAACTAGGGGACGGGTCCAACAGGGTTACTTTTGGAGGGAAACAGTTTAATTATCATTCCCGGCTTTCTTATGTTCTTATGTTCTTATGTTCAGTGCCACTCGTGTGGGTGGTCTATCCCAGTTAACAGCGACCGAAAACGCAACGCAACACGTGTGACATGAATCATAAAGTCCCTTTACGGCCCCGAGGAGTAGCACTAACAAACACGCTGGTGAATATTATTCCCTTCGACTGAGCTAATCTATGACATACAGAACGTCCCTAATTGCAGTGAACTTTAACACGTTGTTCACATCTCCCTCCTGACTACATTAACAGCTGACCAGCTGCAAAAGCTTGTAACAGTGTTATTGTTTTAATGTTACAAGAAAAATTCTAAAACTGCTTTAAAAATTATATTACTTATTATTAGTTCATTAAAACAATGGACTTTGAAATTTATTACTTTGAAATAACACACTGAATTCTCACTTAATTGAAATATCCATCATGTTGCATTCACATGCAATTTCCTTTGTGGTTTTACCATAATTATGAATATACACTGAATATAAATATTCGCTTAATCAGTTAATTATCACTTTTCAGAGATACAAAGCTCTTTCATACGAGAATGAACGTGTAATACAAATAGTTTCATTTTCATAAGCAAAGCGCTGTGAATGATATGCATGACACCCCTCTACGCATTATAATGGTATAATAAACTATGAACAACCTTAAAGAGAGAGTTACTGTTGGAATGCTATGTAAGGTCTGTACACTTATGCAATCCCACCACATGACCGGCATGCAAATTTAACAAGTAGCGCTAGCATGTACATTACGATATATAGACTTGCATGGAAACTACACCCTCAATCTCAAGCTGGTTGGGAGGCCCCGCCCACCAATGTGACACTGACTACTACCTCTACCATATTTGCTGTGAGTGGCTGCTCAGGAGACATATTGTAAATGACACACGGCTGTTCTGCACTGTTTGTAAAAATGTATCTGTGCTCTCAGGCTGTTGCTGAAAATTTTTCTGTAGGTCTTATGATGAACTTTATATATATATATAATAACATATAATACTGATTGTAACTGTTTCTTCACTGAGAGTCTGAATTTAGAGCAAAATTTACTGCATTAACCAGGAATGCTCAAAAGATTCTGAGGTAAAAATGTATCTGGAAATAGTTTTGAGGATGACTGGTACCGTGTTAATAAACACACTTTCTTCCATACAGTGTTTTTATAACCTTACAACATGACTTTTTGAATTTCCACTAGAGAGTCCAATTTCGATTTCATGAATTGGGACAAGACATTGGTTTTCCATGTTAAAAAGGAGATTAAACTGCTGCCTTTTGAAGGCGAATTGATTTATTTGTACAGTACAAATGAGAAAATGGTTTCCCTAATTACAGTGACTGTTAAACTGTTATTTCATGTGGAATTATTCATGTGCGATGCCCTGGTATGATAAGAACCTTTTGAAGTTACACTGTATACGTTGAAAATTGTTTCTTTTGAGTTTAAACAGGAACAAATAGCACTCCTGTTTGACTGCTGGGAATCAGGAATTAGCTTTTGCTGTTAGCACAATGTATCTAAACTATTTTTTCCCTGAGGCTATAATTGGCAACATTAGTACACCATATAGCGTAATTAACTCTCTGCAAGTATCATATTCGTGAGCAGAACATGACAAGTACACAGTCACACACATGATACACATCCACACATGTAAATGAAAGGGAAATTCTACATCTCGGATATGAAAGTATTGCTGATTGATGTAAACAGCAGCTGGAAGAGGAAGCCATTTTGTTTCAAGTTTATGTGATATTTACTGTTCTCATTATTTAACCCTCATGCAAGCTGAAGCTTTTTCCAAGTTACAAGTAATGAAATACGGTACTTTCTGAGTCTCCATGTGAAAATAAAAAAGACAGTAATACAGTGAAAACATGCCTCGGGTAATCGGCTGACATTCCTTGCTCACAGTAAAACAGAACTACATCTCCCATCTTAAATCCCATTTTGGGCGGAGGGTATGATCGGCATGCTTAAGGACGTATCACAAGTCAGTTGAGAAGTTTCTATGTCGCATTTTAAAAAAACCTCAGAATGGGTTATTGGTGACTGAGCTGCGGATGCGTATCAACCTATTTTCCCTCTTTTAAAGGGGGGTTCTAAAAATTCTCAGAAACTGAGGAGCAGCTCAAACACCATCATAAAGCTTTAAGGGTCAGTTTCACAACGCTCTGTCTGCCCGAACACCTTTTCCAACTTAGGCGACCATTAAGAGCATTTATTTGGAGCCCGAGATCTTTGGAAAAAAAGTGGTGGACATGCTTAAGTAAGTTCTAGCTAATTAATAAAACTATGGGCCACCGTTAATTGTGCTCGCATCAATCTGTTATATTTTTACTAATGAGTACTGCTATAAATTTTACTGTAGGCGAGGAATTTTTATTACCGTTGAGGATCTTTTGATCAGGTAAAGAAGCAGTTTGAGGGCAAGGGTGGACAGTCTTTACGGTGTACAGTACAGCGTTGAGTTACCGCAGTGTTCAGTTCTAACTCTCATTAGGATTCCTGCATTACACGTAACGTGACATCGCTGTCAATAAACCACGTCGCCTTGCCATTAGTCAACGGAAAGACCTATTATGGCTCTAGGGGCAGAATGATCTGTTTAAGAGGTGTGATTTAAACAGCATGTCACAGCAACAGGTCACACAAATGAGGTGCCATATTGTCCGAACATCACCGGTTATAAGCACAAGTGATACAAAGCTGCAGCATTTTTTTTAAGTAGCGTTTAGCGCCAGACTTCATGGGAAATGACGTGAAAGAACAGAAGTAAGGGAGTGACCACCCACTGGAAAACCCAGGGTACTACAGCAAGCTGAATGATACCCAAATATGTAGTGTGATCATATTAGGGAGGACGCTTTGAGCTACGTCAGGTTTTACAAACTACTTTAAAACTGAAAGGCTCCTTCCTGTGCTTGAATAAATAGTTCAATTCTTATTTTGTTTTGACTTGTTTCCTTGATTTTAAGACTTATTTCACATTAAATATTAGTGACACGTGCATGATTATAGGAGACCGACCAATCAGTACACAGCAAGACCTTGGTGTGAAGGTGAAGTGAAATCCAGGTCTTTTTAAGTGAAATGGTTGTTTATAAATGCTGTCCTAACTGAAAGTGTCCTCCCAAACCTGGATTATCAGGTCACTCTACAAATATGACATCACGTATTGTCAAAATTCAAATATGTTTTAGAGGATTCTTGCATTGAAAGTGAGTGGAAGTTCAGGTAAAGAACCAGAAACTATATAAAATTATTTAATAAAACTATCAAGATTACTATAGACTAAAAATCCAAATCATCTCCTTCCTTTTTCTTTGCGAAGCTATAACAGGATGAGATGGATATCAAACGATATAACTGACCTCGCATGACATTCATTTTACTACGACTCACATGGGTGCCACGTTGCATAAAGTATAATGTTTTCTCTTTCGGTTTTTTAAACTACACATTTTTGATGGTGATCATTTTATCGCGAACACTCCCTATAAAGGCCCCATAACGAAGAGAAAGAATACATCGTTATACAAGTAAACTCATTTGCATATGATCGCTATTTCAAAGTCGAGCCTTCGTCAGGTATCGACCACTTCATGTTGGACTTGAAAACGCACATTGCACCCTGCACCTGAAACGGGGATCAAGCCTGCAAAGCCACTCAGGAAAAAAAAAATGGATGGACAGTTGACAGCTGTTTCCTGTTATGTAATCGGATGCAGCTGTGTCTCTTTGAGAGCAGCCATCTTTGTGCTGGAGACATTTCCCGGGGTCAACGGTAGGAAAAATAACAGCCCTTTAATAGTGGCCAGAACAGGACCACCAAAGTTTCTTCTCTGAGACCTGAGCTGCTAAGAAGCTCCTGCCATCGTTTTACGTGGACATATATAGGACCGGACATCAGTAGCCATGGTCAGTTGGGGGCCTGTTAAACGTGTTCCTTTTATTTACGTAATTCTACAGAAAAAAAATTTATGCCGCGCAGAAACCTTGGCTACGGCAAAAAAAAACCACGATCAATAGCTCTCCGGTGTTTTTGTGACAAATTATTTACTGTTAAATTTAAGGTTTCAAGCTTGCATCACCCCAGTTGGGAAGGTGACAAAAAAAAAAAAAACAACAACAAAAGAGCCCAAATATTTTGTTAATTCCCAAATAGTGATGCATAAGTAAAATTTGTGCAGGATCTTTTCATTGTACTTGAGCTGTTATAAAGCTGTATAGCGTAGTGCTTAAACACATAAACCTGTGACCTGTGACTTTCTCCCTCATGTCCCCCGAGGCGCCGCGCCCTAATGGCCTGGAGCAAAGCACTTAACCTGAACTTTCCAACGTGTCGCTTTGAATTAGCGCATTGGCTAATTGCAGAACAATAGCTGCGCAGGCCACACAGAAACGTCTCAGTCATGTTATATAAGACTCACAATCGACGCAGGCTGTGCGTCGCTGCCTGTAGACAACAAAGCTGCCTTTTTCAGTGACCACGTGCTGTTTCCTGTTATTACTTTATTGCTAGTTTTCCCTGTTGCCATTGCGTGTGCTTTACGGGTAAGGGGCACTGTCAATGGAAAAGACAGGCTTAATGTTCTTTAAAAGCCGGTAAATGCGTTCAATCTCAGCTTTCTGGGAAACATTTGGCTGCAGTTCCCCTGTAAATATTAGTTTGGGTTGTTTAAGCCTCCCAAAAAAATAAACATTTAGCATATTGACTAGATTAGCATACTTGTCTGCCCTTGATATTGTCTAATAGCATGAGACTAAGTATTTGCCCCTTCAAATCAGGCTGATCTGAAGGGACCACCCTTGGAGATCAGGGAATTGCTGTACCTTGAGTGGTAATTTTTGTTTGTTTGTTTTCTTTATATATATAAATCAGGCATTTACAATGGTTGTAATGATAAAAATTACTGTGATGCTAATGCTCGTGGAAAAGTGCCCCGTTGATAGCAGTTGACGTTTCCTCTGCCCTGTGTGCCCCGTGGCCATGTGCTTACCTTCTCACCTTAATTGGTGCGAGATCCACCAAGGTGGAATTTCCATCACTAGTAGCTAGTGGTGTTTGCCTGTGGATTTACGGTATCCTACGGCACACTGTCAAAAGTACATCAGGTAATACCTGAGTCAACAATGGAGAATCTGCTAAAGACGGTGACATTCCCCCTCCACCCACCAGACAAATTCCTTGTTCCCTGTACATCTTAGATCTCTACAGGATGAGGTGTCTCGTTCCGTCGGCTAGGTCAAACTTCTAGAGCAGACAGCGCCTGAGGAGGTATGGCAGTAAGTCACAAGACCACATGTAAATCCTCTCCAACAGATGTTTGTGAAAAGATTATTACAACATGTTGATAGGTCATAACTTGGTGCCCAGACCTTGTAATAGGAGGCAAATTGTAACAGCTCGCACGCTGCTCCCTGGGGACCGCGAGCGCCTGTCCACTGAGCTCTTACTTTGTCCAATTATGTTTTCAAATATTGTTGTTTTCCTACAGGCCCAAGTTGCAGGGTCACACAGAAGACACCTTAGACATGCTCGTTATAAACCTCACAGTTTGGTCAGGTGCTGAACTGCCGGGTTTTCCCCTATGCTGCCATGCTGTGCGGGAAAATCTTAAATAAATAAATGAACATTTATTTTTTTTGTTGTTTTTTTTTTTTTAAGGTGGGGGGGCTTGTCTTCGGACACATGCTGAACATGCCGCCGTGGGTCAAGGACATTTACTGTGGACATCTGTTCTGGTTTAGAGGACCCACGAAAGTGTGCATACATATGGAAGTCCTGGTCTGGTACTGCCGACACTGCGGCACTAATCGCTACTGCACCGGTCTGCTCCAGTGCCGCCCCCCAATGGCGTCCTTCGAGATTTACCACTGTGGGATTTATGCTGTCGTCGAGTGCATCCTGGCCCCCCCATACGTTCTTATTGGTTTAAGATTATTACGCTAGCGCGTCTGGTGAGGTCATTTATGGTCGACCACGGTGGCACAACAAACTCATTTATAACATAGAGGTCGCAGTGCATCGGGTGAGCCCCCCCCCCCCCCCCCAGTGTGGTGGGATAGTTGCTGCAGGCAGGTCTGCCTACAACCGGGATGCAGGCCGAGATCCAGCGGTGGTCCCGCGTTCACCTCAGGCATGTTCTGCTTTTGTGTTCGGACCGGCAGTGTCCACAAGGAAGAACTGTCTGTTGCAGCATGTTTGCTTGGAGTAATTCCAGAGCTGCCCGAACCTCTGTGGGCACTGCTTATCTCTGCACATACGCCTTCATACAAATGCATATGGTCGACAGGTGAAGTTTGCGGTTTGATAAGAGATGGAGAATGAGTAGTGTTTTTTTCACCTTTGTAGGTGGTGACTTTTACGTTTCTGCTGAATGATTCATTTAGATATTAACACGTCTTGCTGAATACGGTCTGACAGCCCAATCAGATCCTAGAAATGCCAGTCAGGTTTATATACTGAAAACCGCCTCCTGTGAACTCCAGTGACCTGACTCCTGGCAGGCTGCTCAGCATTATGGGAAGGTCGGGATTCGCACCAAACAGAAGTGCCTCCATAGCCGTGGGCTTCTGTGGGAGGGTCGCAGGGGTGGTGCCTTGCTCAGCCCCGGATATGCAACCGACCGTCGCTTGTTAGCAGGTAGCTTTTTTAACGCTTTTCAAATAAAAACAGTCAGTGTTAATGAGCCGCAGCTTGTGGTGTTACATACCCAGGGATAACAGGCTTTTTTTAAATCACTGCCGGAATCTTCCATGTCGTGGAGGGTGGTGGGGTTGTAGAGCTCATTACATTATGGTCCGCTGGGCCAGGATGCAGACTGAGACTTCTGTTTGAAGTTCTCCACCACGTCGCCCTCGTCGCTGAGATCCGTGGGAAATTGAATCCGGGACGAGCTGGAGATGATCCCGTTTGAGTCCGGCCCGCTAGTCTGTTTGGCCCTTGTGGCCGCCTCTCGCCGCCAAAGAGGCCCGAGTTCACAGCCCCCCCCCCCCCCGACAGTGTGGGGTGAATCCCAAACGTGTGAAACACTTGCCAGCGAGGAGACGCAGACGACCTTCCGGAGCCTGCGATTCAGGGGCCCCCAGGGTTGGGGATGGATGTGGCCCTCTTTGGCCCGAGGATCGTGGCCCGGGCAGTTAAAGGCGCCGGTGTCCAATGTGCAAAAAGGATTAATTACCTTTGATGGATTCAGCTTTTGAAAAGGCGTTCGGTGTCAACGCCGGGTCAAAAAAACACTGCTTTTCTACCCTTTAGTATGGAATTCAGTAGCAGGGGCAGTCGAGCCTCAGCCCGGCGTAGGTGGGCCGGGGGGGTTGTCAAAAACAACTGGCCCTTTCATCCACTGGAAAGTGAAGTCCCAGTGTTTACGCTGCCTGTAACGCGTGTGTGTGACGCCCTGCACCGCCTCGTATATATTTGCATAATTTTCAACATAATTTGCTGGTCAGGGGATAGAAAACAAACGTGTCCTGTATGTTTGAAATTGTAGAAGAAGAGGGAGTCGGCACTGTGTAAACATGTCTTGCATGTGTAATGAAGCTAATGACCAAAAAAATGGGGGGGGGGGGGCGATGGAGAAATGTGTGTGCTGATCTGAGGAAAGAAAAGACCTGCTAAATATTAAACGGGATGAGGGGGGGACTTCTTTGAACCAGCATTAGCATGACAATGTGCAGCGATTCACAGCGATGCCGTGGGGGCGAGGGGGAGGCTTTGGGTTCCCGGGACCTGAAGCGGTCTTCTGAAGGCCGTGAAGAAGGACACAGGTGTGTTTCCTTGCTGACACAAGGCTCTGTGTCTGAAGAGATTCTCACAGGGTGGCGGTAGGGTATCAGTTAACAGATTTAGGGCTGTTTTGACAGGTTTCTGATTTGCCGTGTTCACCCCCCAAGCAGCTCACTTACCACGTGTGATCCTGACCGCTGCTGTCCCCCCCCCCACCCCCCCAAAACCGGCACGTGGTCGTTGATTCCCCCTGCAATGCGCTGCACTGTTTGCTATACAGATTAATATTTATACACTACTGTTTCCATCCTCTAATCTTTTTTTCCAGTTATAAATTTCCCATGTGTATGTTATCTGCTTTTCAGTTTTTTTTCTGGTTTCTTGATTCTCGTTTTGATATTTTTGCCATGTTTGGCATTTAGCACGTGTGGGGTACTTTGTTCTGCGTGCGGGTTGATATTCCTGAACGGCAAGAGCGAGCGTCGTTGCTGCCGTCTGTCTCACTTGAGTCGCCTTCAAACGGGAAGCGCAGAACGAAGACAGGGACCTGAAAATCTGAGCGGCAACTGCCGGGAGCACGGGAACGATGGCATCTGAGATCCAAAGATGTTTTATGCGGCGGGGGGAGGGGGGTGTTTGTTACCAGTTCCGCTAATTAAATAGTTTTCCACTATCGACCAGTTTTGCAGTTAGCGGTTTACTCTGACACACACACACACACGTTTTCATTCATATCTTTGTGGGGATTCACTTCTATCAGCATAACTCTAATCCCAACACGACGCCCTTAACCCCTACCAGCCCTAACCTTAACTATAAGTAACCAAACAAAAAAGACTTTTGGCATTTTTAGTTTTTTAATTGCGGTCACAGATTTTTTATAAAACTGAGTTTCCAATTTTGGAGACCGAAAAAATGGTTCCACAAGGTCAAAATACAAAAGTTTTTGTCACATTGAAGGGACATTTGGCACCCACACACACAGTAGCTGGAAAACCCTCGCACTCTTCTAAGCACAGAAGAGGAATTCGTCACTGTTTTGAAATATCAGACAGATCACATTGTTTCCCTTTTCAAGGCTCCCCTCTGTCCACTGCAGCCCTCAGCGAAGCTGATACGATCGGTGGCGGGGGCCAGCGTGATACTTATTTCGGCCAAATGAATGTTATGCAAAGCCGTCCTTCGCCGGTCCTTCCAAGGACTTGCCTGTCCGCCCGTGTGCCTCAGTCCAATGTTTGCTTGGTCAGCCTATCAGTCATAAACACTGCCTCATAAAAGTCCTGCTCTCGGCTTGATGTTCTGCCGGAGTGAGGGAGTGTGTTCACGCTTTGAAAGGCGCAGCGCTCCGCACTAATCAAAGCTGGGCCTCGCCAGCACAGCTCCTGTTTCATCTGGTCTTATTTCATGGTTTGCATGAAGAGCTTATCCTTGGTGCTCTCTTCCAGTGTGAGTCACTTAATGCTTTAGGAAGTTTGTTGTTTATCTGGTTCATGCGCAGCAGAAAACTTTTCTGGTTTTCTGGGGACCAGCCAGGGAGTGTGGGGAGGCGGGGGACACAGAAATGCAGCGTAGCGTAAATTGCGCCTTTGAGCCTTGCTCAGACTGGGTATAAGACGCATTTATTTCTTATTAGCTAGCGTCAGAAATCCCAGATGGAACCTGGTTTTAAATCCCTCTATGGTTCTCCTTCTCTGGGCTGGGGGGCTCCTGTCGGCTCCCGGATGTTAAAGCCCCCGGGGGTTGCATTGGTACTTTAGGGGGAGCGGCTCTCTCTCATTGGCATGTGAATCAGAGCCCACACAGAGCGTCCACAGCGTGCGGGGAGGCGGCCCATCGCTGGGCCCAGACCGGCAGCTCTGAGGTGCTGCTCCACTTTCGGGATCTGAAATCCTTCCAGGACTCTTGTCCGACTTGCTTGATCCAGGTCAGGCAGGCCTGGCGGGGCGACAGCCGCGCGCCTCCATCGCTTGCCAACTTTAGCTTTTGACTGTAGCTAGCAGACCATCGCCTGCTCCCTTTTTGCCTTTTTCCCTGCGCTGCTCTTGTTGTAGGTAGCGACTTTGCACGACGTGTCTTTATCACAGGAAGCATTTTTTGTTACATTTCGGTCTTCGAATCCCTGATGCTTAAACTTGACCTTCATTGACAGACAAAACAGCTTTTACTGTCTAGCGCTAATCACCAATTCTCCAGAGCTGAACTCTGATTGATCTTCACTAAGGTCAGGACTGATGGAGCCTGGAGCCCTTTGGCTGCATTTATAAAATTATTAATTTATTTTATAAAAAATAAGCTTCAACAGTAATATGGAATTTGGCACATCAGGCTTGTTTCGCCCGGGGAGGTCTGCAGAATCACAGGTGTTCTCATGGCTGGATCTGACCCACAATGTAACTGTGCGTCCCTCAGTGGCAACCGGGTTCATCACGGAGGATTAGTCAGGGTTTCTCTGCCAGTTGGATTTTTTTTGCCTACAGGAGTAACTTGGAGGTCTCACTCGCCGAGACCTCCTTCGAGAAGGAAGAGGAGATTTAGGTGGCGGCCAGAGTGGTTAAAGAGGGTTTGAACTGTTGTAGCATGTGTTAACTGGTCAATGTCCTGCCGTAAGTGGGAAAGACTTCTCCAGAAGACCTGCCTGAGCATCAGTGTCCATCATAAAGTCTACATGTATTATGGAGAGCAATGTTCTTTAGCATACATTACTGTGAAAGATCTTTTGAACTTGCACTCTGATTTAAGGCAGTTTTTCCCCTGCGGACGCCACCAAGCTTTTGTGGCTGTGAGGGGCATGAAAACGAGACACTCGCTCGTTGGCGGCTGGCATGGAGGCGTCGGACTCCACTGCTTACTGAAGCCGTTCATTAGTCCACTCGTGACTGCGCAGACCGGAGGAACAGCGCTTACTGCATTGTGCTTTTGCATATTCTGATATTCCTTTTGTTGGCCAGAACAACACATTTCTGTCTGCTTTGTGGAGACAAGAAATGAAAACGGACCAAAACGCAGGACTAACGTGGCCAGAGACACCACTTTGTGACTGGGGAGTGAATCTTAAATATTCCCAGTGCTCACCCGGATTTTCTTTTACCAGTACAATGTGACTAAAAAAAAACGAGAACAAACACAGCTACAAACTACAAATAAAAATAATCGGAATTTGCAGTTCAGTGCTGAACATGTGTTTGGCTAAGTGATTGGCCTGTTTTGCACCCATGTGACTTTTGAACTAGCACTCAGCTGTTATCTGTTGCAGACATCAGTATTGCATTAATTTCAATTTCGCTAAACCAGTAAGAGGCTTTTGCGCAGTATGCCTATATGCAGACTGAGCACTGTTTGAAAAACAGTTGACAGTGTTATATTGAGCACACTGCAACGTTTGTGGAAACAGGAAACTTGTGACAAATTTATATTTGTTTTTAAGTACACTGAAGCATGAAGCATGATGAGGACTCTCTGCGCTGTTTTATGTGTAATTGAAATGAACTTTTAAAAAACTGGGAGGGTTTTATTGTAGGGTTTGGATGCAGCGCTGTGTCTGAGAGGACTGTTATATTTGGATGCATGAGGGCAGCCATTGAAGGGAGGGTGGAAAGTGCCCTTTGTCGAGGGTGTCATTAGAGGTGAGCTCAAACACGGCCGACTGTGCCAGCTCCTCCATAAATACCGGCAGTGGAAACGACGAGTCATCATATTGTGAGCGCCGCGGCCTCGCGGTGTGTCCTCGGCGCGGCATTTACCACATCTCGGGCTCTCTCCTCTCCGAGAAGTGTGCATAGTTGTGGCTATTTTTTTTTTTTTTTTTTGAGTTCCCATCATTGTAGATTTTTTAAAAAATTAAATGTTACAATTCCACCATTGACCATGACCGAGTTACGTACTTCTGCACGTATATCAGTCGCACGTCTTAGATTTGTCTTTGTGTCGTGGGCTGGCTTGACATTTCTGAAACTCGTCGTGTTGTATTTAGATGGGTGCCGTGACATTTTCGCCATTCATAACTGCTGTGATCCTTCATGATTCCACCCCCCCCCCCCCATGAGGGGTTGTAGCTATGTTTGCAAGGTGCCTGGTCCTGACAGACTCGGTTGCCTGGTTACTTGACAATTCCGCATCGTGATCTGTCTTATTGATTGGATGAATAATTAGTGGCCTGTCGTTGCCAGAGCTGAAAGGCCGAGTCCTGGCCTGTGGTGCGTTTCTGCGGTGAGGAGCCCCCCCCTAATGACACGTCGCTCTTGCTCTCTTTGTTTCAGGATGGAAGAATGATGGCATGGCTGTAAAGATGGGCCCGTGGGCAGGAATGCAGACCTTCCACCTTTGCCTGGCCCTCCTGCTCTCCCAGCTTCTCTCCTGCTGCTGCCAAGTGTTCCAGGAGCCAGGAGGCCTCCCCCGGTTCCTCTTCACACATTCCCTCTACAATGCCACTGTATACGAGAACTCCGCGGCACGGACTTACGCCAGCAGTAAAGTTAAAATGGGGATTATGCTCCTGCACCGCTCGTGGGATATTAAGTACAGGATTACCTCTGGGGATGAGGAGGGCTTCTTTAAGGCGGAGGAGTATGTTCTTGGAGATTTCTGCTTCTTGCGTATTAGGACTAAAGGCGGGAACTCCGCCATATTGAATCGGGAAATACAGGATAATTACTTGTTGACTGTGAAGGCGTCTGTGAAGGGGGACAGCATAGAGACGTGGACCAAAGTAAACATACAGGTGCTGGACATGAACGACCTTCGGCCGCTGTTCTCTCCCACCACGTATTCTGTGACTATTCCTGAGAGTACACCACTGAGGACTAGCATTGCACAGGTCACGGCCACCGATGCGGACATTGGCTCTAATGGGGAATTTTATTACTTCTTCAAAGAGAAGGTGGAGCTCTTTGCCGTCCACCCCACAAGCGGCATGATCTCACTCAGTGGGAAGCTGAACACCGACGAGCAGAGCAGGTATGACCTGGAGATCCTAGCTGTCGACCGGGGAATGAAGCTGTACGGCAACAACGGAGTGAGCAGCACAGCCAAGCTCTTCATTCACGTGGAGCGGATCAATGAGCATGCGCCCCTGTTGAATGTGGTCACCCACGTCCCATCCTCTCTAGATAAAGACCCTGTCTACGCTGTGGTCACAGTCGAAGACCAGGATGAGGGAGAGAACGGAGAGATAGATTCAGTGTCTATTGTGGCTGGAGACCCTTTGGAGCAGTTTAGCCTGTTTCGGTCAGCAGGAGGCAATGAGTATAAGATAAAAGCAACAGACCCCATAGACTGGGACAATTTCCCTTATGGTTGCAACCTGACTCTTCAGGCTAAAGACAGGGGTTTCCCTCAAAGGTTTTCAGCTGTTAAAATAATACACTTGTCAGTGAAAAGACCACAACCTGTAGAGGTCACATTTGAAAAGGAAATGTATGAAGTCTTGCTTAGTGAGATTTCCCCTCCAGGTACCATTGTGGAGGCTGTGAAAATCTCCCCAGAACCTGATGACGCTGAGTACATTCTAAGTCCCACCCCAGACGCTGTGTATTTTAACATGAACACCCTGACTGGTGTAATCACTACAGCTCGTCAGTTTACCACGGTGGATCAGGAGGTGTTTGAGTTGGAAGTGATTGAGGTAGACAGTAAGCTTAAAGCAAATGTACGAGTCACAATTGAAGATGCAAATAACAATACCCCCATGTTTACTCAGCCGTTTTACGAGGTGTTTGTCAATGAGAGCATTCTGATTGGGACTAACATTTTGGTGGTATCTGCCATTGACGACGACAAAGGCGAGAACGGGTACATAACCTATAGCATAGCGAGCCTCCAGTCTCTCCCGTTTAAGATTAACCAGTTTTCTGGTGTCATCAGCACAACAGGAGAGCTTGACTTTGAGTCCACGCCAGAGAGCTACATGTTCATTGTCAGGGCCTCTGACTGGGGGTCTCCTTACAGGCGTGAGAATGAAGTCAATGTCACAGTTCACTTGGAGAATGTGAACGACAACCAACCCCTGTTCGAGAAAATTGCCTGTCAGGGAGTGATCTCCCGCGATTTCCCCATCGGAGAGGTGATCACTACCATGTCTGCCATCGACATAGATGAGCTTGAGCTGGTGAAATATAAGATTCTCTCCGGGAATGAACGAGGCTTCTTCGATCTGAACCCAGACTCTGGGGTTCTCACGCTACGGAGGTCTCTCACCACTGCCAATCCCAAAAATGGCATCTTCAGTTTAAAGATAACTGCCACGGACGGAGAGAATTTCTCTGATGCCATGTTTGTAAATATCTCTGTGGTTCATGGAAAAATTCCCCCCAAGAGCTTCAATTGCAAAGAAACCAGGGTAGCACAAAAATTAGCAGAGAAGCTGCTCAAAAAGGCGAAAGCTAACAGCAAACCCAAAATTGAGGAAGGCTTTATAGATCTCTATTCGGTAAACAGACAGACTCCCCAGTTTGATAAATCATTTCCCACCGACATATTGGTGCGTGAAGATCTTAAGGTCGGAGCAAGTGTCTTCAGGGTAAAAGCGGATGATGGGGACACTGGCTTCAATGGCCAGATTGTATACGCTATTTCTGACGGTAACAAAGACAGCTGTTTCAGAATAGACATGGAAAGTGGGCTGATAACAGTGTTCCTACCAATGGACCGCGAAAAGACTGATAGGTATCTTCTCAACATTACCATTTATGACCTGGGCCTACCGCAGAAATCCAACTGGCGTCTGCTGACGGTGTTTGTAGAGGATGCAAATGATAACACCCCGCAGTTTATCCAGGACAGCTACCGAGCCGTTGTGCCCGAGAACACTGCTATTGGGACAGACGTGATTCAAGTTGAAGCCACGGATAAGGATTTGGGGGTCAATGGGGAGATTTCTTACACTATGCTGACAAGCACAACCCAGTTTGGGATTAACAGCACAAATGGGATTGTTTATGTTGCTGGACAGCTGGACAGGGAGTTTATGTCAACGTTTAACCTTAAAGTCGAAGCTCGTGACAAGGCTGAGAAGGGAAGCCAGAGGTTCTCTGTGGCTACTTTGAGGATATCCTTGGAGGACGTCAATGATTGCCCTCCAGCATTCATCCCCAGTTATTACAATGCACGGGTCCTGGAAGATCTTCCCGTGGGCACCATTGTGGCTTGGCTGGAGACTCAGGATCCAGATTTGGGGGTTGGTGGCCAGGTCAGGTACTCCCTTGCTAATGACTATAATGGAAAGTTCGAGGTTGACAAAACCAGCGGTGTGATCCGGCTGAACAAAGAGCTAGATTATGAAACGCAGCAGTTCTACAACCTGACTGTGCGTGCTAAGGATAAGGGTCGGCCCGTCTCCCTCCTCTCTGTCTCCTTCGTTGAGGTGGAGGTGGTGGATGTCAATGAGAATTTGTACACCCCATACTTCTCCGATTTTGCCCTGACCGGCTCTGTAAAAGAGAACTCGCGGATAGGAACCAGCGTCCTCCAGGTCACAGCCAGAGATGATGATGCTGGACGAGATGGAGAGATCCAGTACTCCATTCGAGATGGGAGTGGACTGGGAAGGTTCTCCATTGATGAAGAAACAGGTATGTTGTTTTTGGATAAAGCATATTATCATTTGCCTGCACATTAAACCATCCAAACATAACATTGGTCATTTTTGTTGACTTTTTGCTGTTCGTGATTCAGTAGCCTTTATGTGACATTATATAGTACGAAAGACACTCAGACACAAGCTGCCTGCCTACAGCTGCCAAATCTAGGGTTTGCTCCTCTAAAGATTTAAGCTATGATTTACAATCATCAATTCTTTCTTGGAAGATTGAGTCTGGGCTGAATTACCACGCGGGGTTTCTTTATGTGTTGTCATATAATTTCTGTGACTCAGACTTCTGACTTTTGCTTCCTGCACTGGCTGCTGGACCCCCTGCCATCAGATTGCTGGGAGTCTATTTGACAGGACCTTTTGTCGCGTTACATTCTGCTGTGAAATGCTGAATTATTTCTTGCAAGATGTAAATTAAATGACAGTGCCCTGCCCGGGTAGCGGAGACAGGACAGCCACAGTGTTTATCTTCTGTGATCGATAGGAGCATGAATATTTTGGGATGTACAAGAATAAGGAGCTGAATACAAAATGCTGAGAATCATTATGACAAAGGCAATCCTCAGTACCCTGTAAATTATGACTCTGAAGTAGTTTTTTGTTCAAATGGGAGAAAATGTAAAAGTAAACTATTAGGGAAGAAAATTAAAGCAGATTTAAATAGCAGTATCATTAGGAAGAACAATGAATTGGTGCTAAATTATCTTTGAGTAAATTAGTAAATTATCTTGACGTTACCAAATTGCCCTCCGATGGACTAGGAGGTGCACTGTCTGCTGCGGTTTTTTCATCCTCCTGGCATTTACGAAGCAAGTAAACATGAGGGAACCCACCCTTCATGCGAACTATACATCTGACAGAATGGCAAAATCTGACGGCCGAGGTAGCCTGCGTTCTGCCAAATACCAGAGAGTCACACCCCCACTTCCATTGTCGTTCTTCACCACCTGCGCTCAACAAAGTGTAATTTGAGGTAGTTGCACCACGAAGCAACAAATCATTATTGTACAGTGTGAGAATGCTCCTGACTATCACAGGAAGACATACTGCCGCTCTAAACAGCTCTAAAAGCTCACCATGGGATAAGCCTTAAACATGATATGGCACGCTCGATTAACCATTAGTGGGATTCTGGATTCCCATCGTTGACAGAAGAAACCAGATACTCCAAGGGCTGCTTTAGGAATAAGTTGAGTTTATGGTGTGAAAGTAATATCCGTGTTAAGAGTGAGACTTGAGTTTGCTTGGCGGCACTGTGCAGCAGGGGGAATTGTGGGTCTCTGGTGCTGGCTAATGTTCGGTGAGGCCACTGCCCTGAACAGTGTCTGAAAGTGAGCCATTCCTCTAATTTGGATTGTTAATGAATGCCTGGTTTATTTATAAACCCGAGGTGACCGACATGGCCAGATGGATATCCATAACGACACGGGAGTTTGGTTGTCGACCAAAACAGATCTTGCTTGGGGACAGAAGGTGGTGTGATTGTTAGGAATATGTACTCGTAACCTGCATGTTGCTGGCTGAGAATTAGTGTGAATGTGCTTGTGCACTCTCAAGGGAGGTATAACAGCTCCGGTACACTACATGACCATGTCAGATTGGTGGTCAGTTTGGAACAAAGCATTTTCCTAGGAATACAGCCATAATGACAATTCTGTGTTGGCCTCACCCAGTTTCTGCTGCCAGACAATAGAAGCTGAGGCGAGGAGGCTGATCGTGGTCTGTAGAACAGAATGTGTCCGACGATGGGGTATGGTTATACAAGGAGAAAGAGCATTGCAGGCATCATAATGACGGCCCTACAGCATGATTCAGCATTGGCTGAGGCCCCTGTTGTCATCTTGACCAAAGACCTTCCCAGTGGTGCTTGGGCTACATGCTCTGGCTGTGTACTACCTCACTCTTACCCTCCTATGCAGACAACGTACCAAAAGGGTAGGGAGATAACCTTCAATAATCCACACAATTCTTCAAAATTTATTGCACTTTTAAGAACCCGTTCCCTCCCACACCTCTCCTGCTGAGCCACCATCCCTGAATCGCCAACTGGCATGTGCTATATAGCCGTGGAAGGCCAGAAACCAGAGGATGTGTTAAATTCATGGCCCTTGTTAGTCCTGAACAGGTCGTACCTATAAATCAAAGGGGGGGCCCGTAGTAAAAACAGCACAATTAGGGCCGGGAGCCGTCGGTGCTGCTGCGGCTGAGCCGGCTTTTGGGAACACGCGCCGGCGACTTTCTCCTGACAGCCAAGCGTGCCCGGAGCTATGAGAATTAAATGGAAATTGTACCTCAGCCTCGGTTGGCTGCTGTGGCATGGATGTGATGGAGCGAGCGGCGGTCTGCACAGCTTGCGATGCCGTGTTCCATATGGGACCTTCCCAATGGTGTTTTGGGGCCCACACTGTCGGCCTAAACAAGTCTTGCTGAGCTTAGACTTCCCAAACACTGCTGAACAACGTACCCAGGGGCTGAGAAAATGCCCTTTAGGTTTTGGGATAGATATTCACATGAACTCCGCTGCCACCTGGATTTCTGTCCCAGATTATGACATTTTAGTAGGGGATGTGCACTCGTTCCCCAGGTCAGGGCCATTTCTGCCCGGGGTTCCTCAAAGCCATGAGCGATAAGCTCTGTGCTGTTCAGTGCTGCTGCAACCAAAATTTGTTCTTGAGGTTGCACATACACACCTTCTGTGGAGGGGAGGAAGGGGAACAGTGAGGGCTTAGTGAACATTCTGCGGTCTTGTGTTTCATGCTGATCTGAAGGCCACCACTGCCCCTCCCTGTTGTCCTTCTCTGGGTTAGGTGTCTGCGGTTTCTGCCTGTGCACCAACAGTGAGGAGGAAAGCATTGGAGATGTACTGGAATAAGGTTGATGTGTGAGATCTTATTTGCGAGTGAGCAATGCAGCCACCCCCCCGCCACAGTGAAAGGCGCGAGCGCTTCTCTGAGAATGTTTGCTCTGTTTCACTGTCTTGTAACACAAAATCCCTGCTGTAGCTCTTTTGGCTGCTTCGTCGGTGCATAAAATGCACGTCTCGAAGCCAGCTTGAAGCGCGCCGTGAGTCAGCGTGACTGGTAATGGGCCTCTTTGCTTCCCCCCAGCTCCTTATTCACGTATAGTCAAGATGCATCTATCTCAGTTTCCTTGGGGAACATTTTGTGTTCCAGTTTGCTTTTCGAGGCAAAAGCAAACTTGTGTGTGGCTCGGATTCGAGGCTTCGCTTACGCTATCTCCATTTTCAGCTGCCAAAACAAACCTTTGCTGAAGTCCACCCAGTTGACGAGAAGCATCACCTCATTAAGCGTAACCGCACATGCCGCTGAGCCCAGAGGGGGGATGGGCCACAATGAGGCGATGTTGTGCACGAGTGCCTGCTTTCCACTGTGTTTTTAAGAGCCATAAACCGTCCTTCTCTCTGAAGGTTGAGGTCTGAGCATTAATTAGTTGCTAGCAGCGATGGCCGAGCCTGCCTGATATTAAGAATGTTACTGATCTAATGACAGTTATGGGGACTTTTCAGGGGGTTGTTTTTATGCTTAGCTTTTAATGAAGCATAACATCTCTGTTTAAGGCAGTTCTTTTCAGCTTTACCAACCTCTCCCAGTGAATAGCTTGAGTCAGACAAGCTGTGCCTTTGAAGGAAAAGGCTGCTCATAGCCAGGCCCTTCAGAGCTGGGCGCGAGGAACGCCGGTGACTCAGCATCCTGGCGCCTTCTCCATGAGGGATGTAGAAATGGAGCCATCCTCAGCCTTTTGGCTGCTGCAGAGTGCATAGCTCTAGCCTGGCTTAGTGGTTAAAGCACATCCCAATGTCCGATCTGAATTATGTGGCACTAGGCTAAGCTGGGGTGGACATTTGGTGTCAGAGGGAAATGATGAATTCCCAGAAGTCAGTGCAGCAGCAAAGTGATCCCCTCCCACTGATATTGACTATTTGCTAGTGTGTCATTGATGTATTGAGTAAGACTTGGGTGCATGGAAGCATCACTGCACAATGACATGGGTCATTACTGCCCTCTTGGATCTGACATTCTGGTCTTTGTGTTGGTGGCTTTCTCACTAACTTGTAACAATAAAACCTACTCACTATTTTTTCCCTTTATACATACATGTGTGAACTTTTACAAGTGTCTGGTGGATGTCTGATAAATGCATGGCAGGCTCTGCTGTGAGGCCCAGGTGGAGAGCAGGGGTCTTTCCCAAACCCCTCCCCAGCGAGCAGGCAGGAGTAGAAGGGGGTAGGAGATACCAGGATGTAAGGAACACCCTGATTAGTGACCTGAAGGCCACCGGTCCTCCATGACACAACTGGGCCCCTTTACCGCGCACAAATGAGATGGTTCCAGAACCATTTCTTATGAGTATTTAAGGTGAAAGCTAGAGGGACCTCCTTGTGTTTTAGATTATTTTTGGGATAGAAACTGGGTTTGGCTGCTGGATCATGCATTTCACGCTAAATCCGCAAATAACCCAGTGTGTACTTTATGCTAGCTTCCTGTGCTAAAGAAAATAGCTAAGGTAATGATAGCTTGTGGTTAGGCTTGTTCACTGGCGGTAGCTATTTTTTTTCACCCCATGTTCAGGGTTAGAACGCCGAAAGGAAGCACAGTGTAATTCTTCTAGGGATTGTTACAATGCTAAAAGCAATTAGGATTAAACCAATCCGGTGTAAAAGCACTCTTTTCTCGTCATGGAGGCAGATGGGTTTAATGGTGTGTAGCATGGCCCAGCTGAACTCTGAAATGTAAACCATTAAATGGCATACAGAGTACGAGACTAACAATGCCTCCTTAGCTGCAAGCTCCTCTGTCATCGGCTCTTCTGGGAGATTAGCGTAGGGTTTTTCACATATGTTGTTTAGTGTGCGTGTGTCCAAATCATTCGTGGACACACGAAGGCTCGCGGCGGTTGCCTGTGAGATGATGAAGTTTTGATTGTGGGCAGCGCAGTAGCTGGTAATGCTTTAAAGACGCAGGTCGCCAGGTGACATTGTGAGTGCTTAACAACAGGCTGCGTCTACCGCTTCCTGAAGTATGAATGTCTGTTATGTGGATGCATTTATTTCTTAGCTCCTTCCAGAAGCTGCGTCGTGACAAATTGTGCATAAAACCTTCAGCGTTTTGGTGTTACTTTGCTCTGCAGTCATTTCTGACGAGTGACAGACATTGCTCCCCTTGGATGAAGGGGAAATGGGAAATCATCTTGGAAGATCTTCTTGCGCGACCCAGTTTTGTGTTATTTTACTGCTTATTTTGGGGATGCTTCCGCTGTGAACCCATGACCCCTTGTGTCACCGTGTGCCCCAGCCCTCTGGTGCCGATTCCAGTCACCTCCTGATGGTCACCCCCTGTGACCTTCTCTCTGACCCCTCACACCACTCGCCTGAAATAGCAATAGTGGACTTTAAGGTAAGTGTGTGGATTGATGGGACAAGGGGTCAACGGGCACAGACACTGACACCTCCCGGACGGATGCTGACAGATCCCAGTGTTTTCCTGTCAGCTGTCGACTGAAATAAATCGGACGTCTGGAATAAATTAAGGTAGCAATTAACTTTCCCGACGTTCTTTAGCAATTCAGTTCAATCACTGCACAGCACATTTCTGATTTTTAAAAGAAGTAGTACAATATTTTAAAAAATATAAAATGGGAATTTAAGCACAAAAAACAGGAACAAGATAGTTAGTGTGGAGCTGAAGGGTGTTTGGATGTTTGGTGTTTTAATAGGAAGATGAGGCTGGGGATTTAAGAATGAAAGGTTTTGTCTCTTGCATCCCTAACAAAAGCGAGACTGGCAAATTCCTCAAGAGCCCTGTGATTAACCAACTGACCCTTAAGCAGTTATCGATCTGAAAAGGAAAGTTGATTTTTCCAGATATTCTATGAGCATTTTTTTATTTAGACCAGCCAGAGTGGAGATATTTTCAACTCACCGTACTTCGACAGTGTATCTAATGAACATTTGAGTAATCGTTTTATCTAGAGTGCTTCAGATACATGGTCTTTGGTCAGTCTCAGCCCTCTCTTACATGTATGATGCTTTGTGAGGGGGTGAGGTTTTACTGTGCGCTGTCAGTCACTGCCTGGTTTAACTAATGGTAATGGGGTTAAACCCTCTGCTCATCCAATCAGCAGAATGCAGCATACCATTTCTGCAGAGCTGAATTCGGGGGAATGACCCGGGGATGGGATGTGTAAATTTCGTAGACGTGGCGATGAAAAAGACATGGAGAAATACATGAAAAAGCTCCAGTTACATGGAGACATGATGACCTGAACTGCTATGGAAAATAAATGGCAGGCAAAGAACTGTGGAAGAGCGTGTTCTCAATGACAGCCGATGATCTGGCGGCCAGCTCTGCACGTTTCCCAAACCTTATTAACCAAAACAGTGACACCTGCATGAGTTAAGGCACATCCCTCATTCATGTCGGTGCTGTTGCATGAATACACAGTAGGTAAACTTTCAATTAAGCACTTTGCCTTGAAAATTTAAAAATGTGTATCTGCTGCTCTCATTAATGAACGATATTCCAGTTCATTAATTAGCAGAAGTCTGCAGAGTGGCATAATTAATTGGCATTTATGGAGATAGATAGAAAGGCAAAGGCTGCCGCAGATTGGAGTTCAGCGCAGTCAGCCGCTGGCATTTTGTTCAGCGGCTCGTTTGCATTGCAAACTGTGGACGATGGCAAATAAATAAATTAAGATGGAAGAAGAGGCTTTAATCAGAGACCAGGCCACTAAACAGCCCAGTTTTCTTGATCATTTAAAAGCACTTTTTTCCTCATAGTTTTTTTGGGCAGGATGGTGTCAAAGCTGGTGTTTAGGGGGTTAAGGTTAGTTAAAAATCACCTGGATCCATTTTTGTTGTAGCTACCTGTTGGAATTGCAAGACGGATATCGAAAATTCTCATCTGCCCAAAAGTGCAAAGATGCGGAGGGAAGCCAGGCCAAAAATGGTGAATTGGCCTGAAGCAAATGTCATCTGCAATCTGCAGGGTGGAGGCTCAGAGCTGGACCATTGGGAAAACATTTCTCGGTGTTCAGAAGCTATTCTCTGAAGCTCACAGGGACTTATGGACCTTTCCGGGAAGAATAAGCTGATCCTGCCTTTGGACTTACGGACCCTTCCAGTTCGAATGGGGTGTTCCACTAAAACCCTCACGAATTTAGGACTGAGGTGAGGCATCTTCTAAAAGGCAAGGTGAAGGTGAAAGGCACAGTCTGTGCAAGCATCTGTCATGTGCTGCACATCACCCCCTGCTGGCGAGGGCTGGAAGCGTGAGCCGTTACCTTGAGCTGCCGTCGTCCTGTCGTTATTTTCTCCCCTTTCAAGGCATTTCTTGCCCTTGAATCCTCTGAAACTGTGACATTTCGCGTCCCAGACCTTGTTTCTTCTTGCTGATCACACGCACCCAAGACGGCTGCTGTGTTATCACAGCTTTAATTGGCGTATTCGCATTAAACACTGTTGCTTTATTTTCAGACTCTGTTTGTGTCCCTGTGAAGTACAGGAAGGCACAGCAGACAGCAGATGCACATTTCATTAAGCAGCTAAAGTTGGATAAGTTAAAGGCAATTTATCCATCCATCCACCCATCTATCTTCCAACCGTTTATCCCACTCAGAGTCTCGGGGGCCTGGAGTCCTTCCCAGGCCGCTGGTAATTTATGGCCTTAGATTACTTGTATGCTGTTGGATTGGGTTTGATCCCAAGAGGACCTCGTTTGTTATGTTTTGGAGCTGCCCCTGTATCTGTCTCCCCCCCCCCCCCCCAGTGGCCCTGGTCAGGGTCTGCCAGGTTTGTGGGATCAGTTCAGGCTGCTGACTCCCCCATTTTCCCCGCCAAACTGAGCACACCCCTGGGCCAAAGTCTCTGAGCCCCGTGTCGCTCGTCAGCCACGCCCCCTGCTCCCCCAAATATTTGCTGCGGCTCCGGCCCGCGGTTCTGACCGACTCCTCATCTCTGTGAGCCTCAAACACCTCATTCCAGGATAAAGTGGTCATTAATATTCAAACGCAACCTTTTCAAAACCAGAACGGGCGACTGTGAGTCTTTCAGGGCAATAATGCATTTTATTTATTTAGTCTGAAAATGTCTGCTTGTCCACTCTCATTCCTGCCCAGGACCCACACATCATCTCCTCATCCCGTTATCTCTCGCTCTCTTGCTCTCTCTCACTCGCTGTCGCCCTCCCGCTTAATTGGTCCTCCTGGCGGATGTCACCTCTGTGCCTCCAGCAGTTTCTGCGGTGGTGGGAGGTCCAGACTGGGGGGGCCTGGGGCCATGGGCCGACCGGAATGTGGATGTGCCGTGAGCCTGCATCCAACCCCAGCCTCCTACATTGCTCTCCTCCGCTCCACTTCCTCACTGACTCTCATTCCTCTGCCTTATTCCAATTATTTCTGGTAATTAGGGTCTCCAGACTGGACGGGACACACAGTGGGTGTGGCTTATGGCTTAGTCCCATCTCAGTCCCCTAATAAGCTGCCGGCTGCTTCAATCACTTCACCTCGGCCAATGGGATTTAATGTTTGTTTTAAATCGGTTGTTCCTCCTGTATCAGCATGGTTTATATTAAAATGTTCTTTTGCATGTCTGATATAATGCTAAGGGCTCTTGAATTAACAATGCTGTTTGCATTTAGTGAGAGCATTTAGATAGCGTAACAGTTACAGGGGTAGCTGTCTTCCAGTAAAACGCAGTGATGTCCCTCAGCACAGCGGGGGGAATCAGATCAATAGGCCCCAGAGCACGATTTAGCCTCGGCCGAAATTTAAGTTTGCGATATGCGGGTAGGCAGTTCTGAATGTCATGCGCAGTAAGCCCAGGTTTCCCCTCTTGCTGGCTTTCCGCTCGGACCATCGGAGCCCTTTGTTCCCGCGTGTCCATTTGCCTGTATCTCTGTCTAATTAGAGAGCACCGCTGGAAGGCCGAGACGTTCTCCGCAGAGCAGCCCTGAAATAGCTTCTCCGAAATGCACCGCAGCCGCTAACTTCAGAGTGTTTACCCGCTTCCTGCAGAAGCCACGCGGATCAGTGCTGCCTCGTTCTGGCCTGGGGGCGAGCAGAGGTATGCCTTGTTTAGTTTGGGACGTTGTTTCGCCTCTCCTGACCGCCACCAAGGGCTAATGACAGCCTACAATGTAAAGCTGTGATTTTCTCTCCCGGCCTGGGAATGATGTCAGCGAATTTGGGCTCTGCGGGTGCGTGCCCGCGTCCCTGAGAGCCACTCTTCCCCCTCGAGTGGGGGTGTGGGGTGCAGAGGGGGGCCCACAAAGTCCGTTGGTCTACAATTTAAAAGTTACTGGAAATGATTACCCGCTGCCTTTGTTGAAGTTGCTAGGATACGGCCCGACGTGGAGGAATGCTCCCGCTGGAGAAATGTCTCCCGGCGGTGCTAAACAAACAGGCTCCGCCTCCTTTTTACCTCCTCTCTCACGTTCCTCAGCCATGGGTGCCAGAGATCAGGGGGCCCGATGTCACTGTGTGGCGGGAACCCCCCCCGTGTGGCTCACTTAGTGAAGTTAGAAAATCCTTTCTTTCCTGTCTGTTGTTCATTTGGAAGGATCCATCATCTTTCTATTGGGGGAGGTTGGTGGTTAACGATAGCCGCTGCGTATGATAAGTGCAGTGCATTATTTTGGTCTGGATTCTTGCGTGTTACCACTAACAGTAGGCCTGTCGTTGTTTTTCTTCATATTTTCCATATTCCGCGGTTTTACCAGTGGCATTTCGGTGTCATTACCATTTTTAAAAAAGAACAGTATGCGTGGGGGGGGGGGGGGCTTTGTTTT